>VXBU01014324.1:54796-92756 GCA_013400315.1 Bombycilla garrulus | reverse complement strand
TTACATTGTAACCTAAAACACTCGTGCACTTTATACGTCACTGGGTTAGGTAACACCAATGCTTCTGACTCTTGTCCTTTCTAGTCCTACAAAAGAACCTGGGCTTAGTTTGGAATCCCCTGTGGTGTCCTCAGAGGCAGAAAATATTTTGTCTCTATAAAGCCAGGAATGGGACCTTCTGTGTCCCATAGGCATCTCCTTTCTTGCTGAGAATGAACAGTACAGTAAAGATTAGGGCCAAATCCTGAAGTGGCTGCTCTCTGGCATGCAGAATTTAACTTTTCTAGCACACTATTTGATGGTTCTCATAAGGATTGAGAGCATCTCAGGGCATTCCTGAGAATACAATGCTCTTGGAAAATTTTGGGGATTGTTTCAGAGGGAGAGAGAGAAGTGCACTTAGCAATTCATTTTTCTATACTGTCAAGGAGTGCTCAAATACAAAAATTTCCTCCCAGCAGTTCCTAGTAAGTCTGAGATGGATCTAGCTTCACTATCTCTGACTACATCTGGTGGGCAAAAGAAAGAGAGAGGAAGAAAGAGAAAAAAAATTAGCCAGATTGACAAAGTAAAAAAGTATTTGTGGGCTCGTGTTTGAGGAACAGATTCCCTGACTTCTTTTTTAGCAGAATTTGCACTTCAGAAGCGTCTGTCTGTCGTATCTATTACATATCGATACGTGGAAAATAAATTTCAAAGAGCAATTTCTCTAAATTTCCAAGTGTCTAAGCCTAGCTTTTGTACTATTAACTCTATTATCTCAAAAATTTTTTATATTAATTGAATTATTTGAAGTCTTAATCTTACTGCTGTGTTTTGCAAGAGGGAAAGTTCAGCACTTGTAGAATCATTCAAGAAAATACTGGAATTCAAGTTAAATTTATTTATTTTAGATGTTTTGGCTTTTGGTGTTATTTTTACTTGTCAATGTTTCTATTGTTTGTAGGACAAGCCCTTTATTGGAATATTTCCAAAAACCAAAGGAGTCAATTAATTTGTTTCATATTCCAGTGAATTTTTAAATGTTTGTCTTTAAATCTACATTTGTTGAAAAGTGTACATATTTTATTTATTTGGCGTTTGTTTATCTTCCCATTATAATGCAGAAATGGGCAAAAGAAATATGGCCTACATGAGAGAAACACAGAGACAGTAAGAAAGATTTCCAGTACATGGAACTTCTAAGAGACATGAAGCTCAAAAAATTAACTTCTATTAAAAAAAAAAACCTCTCCAGACATCATATGGTTAAACATTTATTTGAAGTACATCTTAAAAAATACCAAAGTTCTGTCTTTTACAAGTGAACATTTTTAGCATGACTAAAAAATGTGTAAAGTTAAGAAAGATGAGGGGGTCCCCCACTGATTTTCCTGACACTTAATTGAGTTGATTAAACAGTGCAGAAATGCACTTTTTGGGGGGAAGAAGTGATGTTTTTATTAGGCTGTCACTTATTAACACTCAAGTACATTTTTACCTTGAAGGATAATATGCCACTGGGATTTTTTTGTTCAATGTGATCATCAAAACATAATTTTTGGTAACTGACAGGGAAGATAATGGAGGATATGAAAAGCAGATGCTCAAATGAAACTACATAGTCTTAATTTTTATTGCCTGAATCTCTTTCCATATTTGATATCGGTAAATATATTACACTGGTATGTTTTGCAATTAAATAAACAATCAGTCAAACAAAGCCCTACAGGGCTTATTTAAATAGAAAAATGTGATGTGGATTTAGTAGAGTAGAAATCCAAGGTCTGTGTAATTTAGAACCTTGTGTAATTTTCCCCTTGGTAAATCACACGTGATTTCCCTTGCAGCAGTGACCTTAGTTAGATTTTGATATGGCAGTAACTATAGGCATAAATCATAAAAAACTCCATGCTACATCAATTCTAGGAAATAAAATTTCACAGTCTACACTAACTCCATCATAAACTCATTTTTCCAGCATTCATTACATTAACAATTCATCAATTGATTCTATTTGCCATATGATCTAACACATTACTATTAATACGAGAAAGTAAATTGCAATATGAATTATAGACTAGAAGACTGGGTTTTTGTTATCCTTTTGAGAAATCCTTTTGGTCTGCTTCTCTTTGTTGTACTCTGTTGATACATATTGAAGGGATTAGGAATTTTGGCTGTCATCTGGACAGTTTAGTGGACGCTCAGACGTTGTGCAGTCAGATTCTTCATTTCCTAAATAATTTTTGTGTTGTTAACTAGAAACAAGTTGCAGGATTAACTGTTTTTTTAGCCAGTAACCCTCTGCACTTAAAAAGTATGACAGCTCCCTCTGCACCAGGTGAATAGAGGAGCCAAGTTGCAACAGCTAATAGGCAGCACTGGAAGTCTTCAGGAAAAGATATGCTGAAGTAGCATTGCCAGCAATAAAATGTCCACATAGATACATGTAAATCACACTGCCCAGGGCCAAGCCTTGCTCCAAAAATTACTGTACAAAAATCAACCGACCAAACCGCATTGTTCCACAGGTTAGAGCAAAACTAAGCAAGGAGACACACAGCTTCTCTACTCCAGCATGTGACGTAGCAGACAGTGCTTCTTATTATTTTGTCTGTAGTTCTCTTCTTAAAAGCACACTAAGGTTTTGCCTCACCTTGGCAACTGTAGAACTTGGAGCAGATATTTTAAGTACCATAAAGACAATGGCAGTAAGCCCTCCCACTATGAAACTCCCATCAAGTCGACCTGGTCCAGGATTCCATTCCAGAAGATGATTTCACAATATTGAATTAAATCATCGATGTTAGGTATTTGTTGGAACCTGGTACCTTTAATGACCCTTTCCCTGAGAATTTAGAGTTGTCATATTACTCAAAGGGTGGAAAATGCAGTAGTCAGACATAACCAGTTAGTATCAAAAGAAATACAAAACTAAATTTTATTTAATCATTTTGTATATGAATACTCTGAGGTTTTCCTTTTGGTTTTCTTGGGTTTTTTTCCTTGTTGTTTTTGGTTTTAATTTGCATTTAACAAGGCTGTTTAAGTCAAAGGAATTTTCATGTGCTTGTTCTTACTGGCAGTAGAGTGTGAGGTAGCTGCTTTCTCTCTATGATTTTTCTGATCTGTACAAATTGAGACATTCCTAGTTTTTTAAATGAAAACTGGCAAAAAATAGCTATTTTTCAGAATTTTTCTGGCTCTATCTCTTCTCTTGAATACAACCTTTGACACACCTAAATAGTGGCAAGTTTGAGGCCACGTTTTAAGGGTATCTTGCTAAAAATAGCCTTATTTGGACGGCATGACTGAGAGCACCATTGAAGTTCCTATTCAGGAGAAGGAGTCATAAAAATATATCAGAGTATTGTACACCAAAGTCTCATTCAAGCTGAATTAAAAACAAACAAACAAAACAAACCCCAAAACCAACCAACCAACCAAAAAAAATGAAGCACCAAAAAACTCCACATAAGTAGCACTTAACAATAGAAAATATGTTTCTGTTATTGTTGGTGGATGACACATTATATAAGACAGCTGCAAGTCTTCACTTCTCTGAACAGCCCCCATCCTTCTTCACCCTGAACTACTCTTCCCCTTTTAATGGAGGGTTTTGTTTCTTGATTACAATCTAATTCTGCAATACACTGAACTCACCCAAACTCAAGGGGCTTTAATTGGGAGGATTAAAGTCATTAGAGAATCACAGAATCATAGAATATGCTGAGTTGGAAGGGACTCAAAAGGATCATCAAATTCAATTCCTGACCCTGCACAGGACATCCCAAAAATCTTCACAGGGGGTGTGCAACACCATACAAAATGGAAACCTGAATAAAAGGCACTTATCTTTGAAAAGGTTTCCAGTTAGTACATCTATTCAAAGAATGAGAATTTCTGGGTTGGCACCTTCAGTATTGCCATACATACAGTCTTTGTCACCCTTTTACCATCAGGTTTAACATAAATTCCTCTTACAGCAAGTGCTCAGTGTCTGAACCTCATTCTTTAGTCTTTGCATGACTGGAGTTGGAAGGACAGTGAACTTCTCTTTGTATTCTTGTGATGTAGGGGTGAAGGGGTCAGCAAAACTCTTTCACTTCTGTTATCACTCCAGTGCTCTCTCTTTTTTGAAAAGGAGAGGAAAAAACAACTAACTTGCAGCAAATCCATCCACGACACCATTCACATGAACCCACTTTAGGTCCAGAACTTCAGGGGCTGATTTGGTAAACTCCACAGGTACCCAGTGCAGGCTGGAGGGAACCATTCAGTGCATCAGCACTACACTGCTGCTCTGAAAGAGACAAGAGAGGAAAACTATCTAAGTTAGAAGCTTGTAGCTCTATAGTGTGAATGTTATGTGTAGCATAAAAAAGGAGTAACATCAATCCATCTCTCTGACACTGCTGAATCACAGCCCTGTCAAAGTATTCTGATAACAAGCTGGGCAGGACAGCATCAAAATCAGTGGGAAGATGCTCATGCAAGATGAAGTGACAATGATAGTTTGAGCCACTTTTGGATGACCTTCACCACTTTCTGGTTTCTCTGAGAGGAGCTGGCTCCCACATTGCACTGCCAGATCCACCCCCACTCCCATATGTGATCATCAGTCCCTGTGGACAAGAAGACTGACACAGCTTGTAGAGGCTAACTATTAATGTGCAGTAACACTTCTGACTTCTATATTGGGCATGGGAAAGTCCACACTGAATAGACTGATGTGTTGGAAATGTGCCTAGCAATACAGAAAGACTGAATTTTTTGTTAGTTTTTAAATTCTATTCCATTTTTCAGTATTCTTGATTTTCTGGCAAATTTCTATGTACTCTGATGGCTTATTTTTCCCACAAAACTGGAGAGTTTATAAAAAGTGTAATAGTCAGGAACTGTATCTTGTCTGACAGTTTTCCTTACTAACCTCAAGGCAGTGAGTATGGCAATGGAATTAAGAGCAGGGGATGGAGTGAAGAGTAAAACCAGAGAAAGAGGGAAAGAGAGAAAGTATCCGAAAGTTTTTGGCTGCTGCAAAGAGAAGGTGAGAGCTTCACCTAAACAACAAGCTGCAATGTCAGCACAACATCTACTAGAAACCGGGAAATCTGACACAAGATGGTGTGGGAGAAATTGAAGATCCCTCTTCTTGAACCGAGTTACTTTAGTAAACCAAACAATATGCATTTTCTTTCTTTCTACTGTGGCTAGTTTCCCTTTTGCTTGTGTGGTGTCAGAATTAAAACATAATGGTTTCCCTAGGAAATCCTGTTTCTTTTTCACTTTCCTGTACTTGGGCTTTCTGTAATGTTCTCTTACTAAACACCTGAAGTTCTGCCATACTGAAGTTTCAGTATTAGTGGTTTGACTCTTCTTTGATTGTTTTAGCATGGACTCACAATTTCTCCCTTTAAGCAATCTTGTCTGAATTATCCCCTTTTCTTAAGGTTCTCCTACTTGAATAAAAGACTTAATCACCTTCCATTTTTCATACTTCCATGAGCCAGCTGTTTAAAATATATGAAAAATTTTCTACAAATCTGAAATCGGATGTAAAAAGATTAAATCAACTTCTTGAAGCTGTAGTTCAGACACAAAAAAGCCAACACAATCCTGGTTTGAATGCCATATAGAAATACGGGAAGTGTTAGTATCCTGTAATCAGTGTAGAGGACATGGTAAGCTCCTGTATGAAAGAGCCTTCAATATTTTTCATACATATTCAAGAAATAGGAACTAACTTTGAATGGGTATAAGAAAAGGCAATTAGCTTGATTGGGGATATAAAGAACCTACTAAGCAAGACTAAAAGCTTTTGGCTTATGGAGCCTACCAAAATGAAATCAGAGAGAGAACGTGGTAACTTCCTGAGAACATATTTGAAAAGGAAAGGGAGAGGGAAGGTTATTCCAACTAGAGGATAGTAGTGACACTCTAAAAAAGAATAAAAATATAAATTGTCTATGGATTCACCTGAAGATGAAACAGGAATATCTCCTAACATCAGAGCAGTGGGTGTCTGAAATTTCCTTCTTGAGAGATAACTCAGAGCTTTTGTACTTGTTATGATGAGTCATTCTGTTTTAGCACATAGCCTGAATCATCTATCTTGAACATGGATTCCCAGTTTTGTGAAATTTGCACAAATCAGTAATTCTTAGGAAAAGACTGTCTTAGGGAGATGAGCTGCACTTTTTCTGACATTTACATTCACAGACATTTACTATGTGAACAATAATAGCTGCAAGAATACAAACTGCACCATAGCCATTGCCATTAGCTTTAGCTCTAGAAATCTGGTATTTTTAAGCAAACTAAATACCACAAAACTTGGGGCTGGAAGGTCCTCAATACCAGGATTAATAGATCATGCTCTGTATTACTTCTGACAGTGAGCAGTGATGAACAAATTACCCTGCAAATAACTGCTTTTAGACCAGTGGAGTCTATGTCCAACAGGTACTTGCAAGGTGTTAATTTCTATGTTTTACAAAGCATCTAGATCCAGCCTGTTAATCCTCATAGTCAGTAGCGAGTTGAGTTCAGCTCTGTGTTGGACATCTTGCTTCTTTGGGTCATAGTAACACAACCTCTTTTTCCTGTACTCTTTTTAATCAGAATACAAATCAAACTCATGAGTGTTCATTCTTATAAGAAGCATTCATAAATAATAAAACCACTAATTGTCTCTAAATCATTGTGCTTATGCCTAGTGTTTCCTGGGCAATGTAACAAATATAGACAGTGTTCTCCAAAACTACTTCAGTAATTAAAATACATCCACCCTTTCAGAAAGACAAAGGACTGAAGGGGATCTTCTGGATATCATGAAGCTGTTGTGAACTATTCCCTTATAGGATTTTCTTCATAAATCAGCCAGCTCCATTTTGAGACCAGTTACTTTATTTCCCCTCTCCACATATACCACTAGTACAAAAATTTAGATATTGACTCATATATCTCAGCCAAATGAATTCATGGGCTTCTTTTGCCAACATCTTTTGCCAACCTAAACAATTCCTCTCTTTTCCCGAAACTTAGCCTGTTAAATATGTGATGCAATCATATCTCTACCAGTCTTGTATTTGCTGTGATAAAAACCTTCTTTTTTGAAGGTTTGCACTGCAGATTTCAGTATAACATATATACATCTTGAAGCAGGATTTGATGAGAGCAATTGTCTTGTGACAGCTGGAAGTTCTTTGACAATATTTTTCTTTGCAGTTTCCGTGTATTTAGTAAGCTTACTATATGGTGTCTTGTGCATTAATGTTTTAACAAGATGTAAAGATCAGCCAAAGAATAAGACATTATAATGCAAGCTTAGATATATACAAATGTATTACACAAATTCTCATTCACATTTAAAGTCATGATTCACTGTTTTCTACATGGTAGATTGTTTACTCCTGTTGTGTAAGTGGCTCCAGGCAGGACTCAGGTACATATCTGGGTGGCTAGAGGGGATAAGGTATAATTATTGATGTAATGAAAAAGCTGAAGTCTTCTATTGCTTGTTGCTCAGCTAAGCTCAGCACATTTCAGGTATCAAAAGAGGAAAATAATAATATTGCATGACTCATATTTTTATTCAAGAAAATGAATAGCAGTGTACAGAAAGGTGGTGGATACAAATCCATCATATGAATAATACCCTAGATTTAATACCTTAGAATCCTCTGGTGGGTTCAAAGAATTTTGCAGGATACATTTTCAATGATCGTGTCATCTCTTACTGATGAACAGTAACTGCAGGAGTGGAACTATACAACCATTGTATTGTTTGGAAGAAAAAGCGAACAAAAACATCAAATGCAAAATGCAGTGGCAGTTGTAGGAAGTCATCTAGGTGATTTTTTTCTTTGAAAAAGAAAAAAACACACTTGAAGAGCAAGTGTTCTAAACCATGAAGAAAAATTCTGTGCAATATCCAAAATTTTGCATTCTTCCTTACCACTTAAAAATTTAGCTTCATCTCACCAAAAAGCTGCAAACAGGTAATTTTAATCAGCTTCAGAGTACATATATGCATAATCTATGCTTAATTATAAAGCATACACATCAAAACACTGATGAGCAAAGACATATGCAATGCACCTAGTCATAGAATTTGTGGCATCTCTGTAGTCAATTACAAGTCCCAGTTGTAAACATTCTTTTCCTCCGGGAATATTTCAGTAATTAATGAATGCTGTTGTTATGCAGAGATGGATATATATTTATACTCCTTCTTTTCCAAGAGCAGAAGGGCTGTTTAAGTCTTTCACATCTGGCTGCTCTCTCCCACCCTTTTTCTGTGGGAAGTTCTTTTCTTACAGCTTCAGCCACAGAGAAGGGGAAGAATAGCTGTTTGAGGGACTACACAGCAACTCAAAGGTCAGTGAAATCTTCCTGGGAAAGCTGATTAAAATATTACTTTATTCTCTAAAGTGATTTTAAAAAGATTTTGGTCAGTTTTCTGAGCGGCAGAGACATGCTGAACCAAAGAAACTAATTTAGGAGAGCTGGAGGCTGTGATAAGCAGGAACTCAAGGATACAGTGTAAAACTGCTGAACTGAAGCTAAAATGTATGGTGAACATCAAAGTGATAGACTGTTACTTAAAGACCAGTGCCATTGATGTAGAATTGCCTTTGGCATTAAAATTAACTATCTGAATGAAATGTATAGAGCAGCTTGTGTTTCTCATGATATGTCTACAGCGCACAATTGGCATGGAGTGCTCAAGTGCCCCCAGAATTTTGGAGAATCAAGGTCACATGTCAGGAAAAATATAATAGCAGAGACACAAAACTCTATGTAAATAGTTACCAGAATCCAGAATCAAAAACTTGTAAACTTGTTAAAAGATAACCTTAGCATCCTTTACACAGAAGCATACAAACCTTTACACAGACGTTTGTTTCTGAAGTGCAAACCTTTTCTCAGAAATCCCAGAAGCTCAATGAGACAGCATTCATATCTGGTTATTCAAGCTTTCTTCATAAATCACAGGCAAAGTACTTTCTTCCCTCTAAACTGAAAGTTTGGACTCTTCAAGACAGCTGAGTGTCTGAGGACGTTTAGTCATATGGTCTATGGGTTCTGTTGATGCTGGGAAAGAAGAGAATTTATGGTTCAGAAGCTATTCTGAGCTTGCAGAACTGATGACGGAAACAGTGCCCAACATCACCACTTTCACAGGACCACATTTAGTTCCAGTTTAAGGCTTAGCATTTCAATTCTGCTGCAACACATTGCAGTTCTCTTTCTGCTGCTCCCCATATCAGACAAGCCTGCATCGGCAGATGCTAATTTTGTGCAGTGAGTAATGCATGTGATGCATACAATTTCTGAATTTAACTAGCAGCTCTACATAGATCAGATTGAAAAACTTGCAGCTATTTCATATCTTAGAAAGAGTCAAAAACCAAAATCACTACCCCAACTTTATTTAAGAGATTATCTCCTTAACTTCTCTCAGACAAATTAAGATGTCAATTCAATGCATAGGTCATGTGGAAAAGTAGAAGAGATTAAAAGAAGCCAACCCTCACAATCCCATATGGAACATTTCTTTCCCTAAATGGGCCAAAACTCATGCTGATGGTTCCACTTCAGCAGGTCACCTAATACTGTCTTACTGAGGCCACTCATGTGATTCATTATGGCTAATCAAACCCTAAGTACTTAAGCAAATTCTGATCCCAGAAGAGACTTTGTTGACCCTGCAAACAGAGACTGCTAAGCATGTAAGCAACCTGCTGAAAACAGAAACAAAAAGTATGTTTTCTTTGCTGATGAAGCTGGGCAAGTTTCTAGACAAGTGTTCCTTCTCCTTTTCAAAGTTTCATTGACATAGCCTCAGTTGCTCAATGCCCGAGAATTGCCATAGGTTGCTGGCAATGGTAACTACTCATTATTACCTCAGTGTTGTTCACTGGAAAACAAGAGATGATTGCAGCTCTCCTGCCACTCCCCCTTACACTCCCCTTGGTGCACACCCTTGAAGTCTCAAATGGCAAGCGTGCTTTAGGCAGCTGAGGGTCTAGTCCTGCTAGATCCTTCTTCCTACTCAGGAAAAGCAATAACTCATTTTTGACACTACATAGCCAAGTTCTCTAAAGAAAATTAAATCCCCAAGTGTTAAAAATGGTTATCCAGTGTTCATACAAGTATTCTTTAAAATCTTCATGCTTTTTTTCCTTTGCAAATGGGTCATTAATTACTTACAGAGATACACTACTTTTCCATCATTTGTTTAAATGCCCTTTTGTTGTCCACTCTAATAAAATACAGTGGGTTTTTATTTATTAATGCAGATTAAAAATACTTCTTGGCTTTTTATTTATTTGCAAATTTTCCCCCTCTGTGTTTGTATTTTAAAAGTTTAAAGGACAATCTATCCTGCATAAGAAAAGTCCTTAGTTTTGTAATGGCTAAATGTCCAGGCAGCCAAAACATGAACCTTCTGCTCTGCTTCATAATTCTATCATGGCTGTATCAGCATTAACCTGTTTGCAAGGAAGAATGCCTTCATTTTTACAGCATTTACATTCCCCAAAGAACCACTATCTATGAATAACTTTGCCATGAGCTAGGTGGTGAAGAGGAAGAAGGCTAGAGCTTAGCCTACTCCCCCACCTCACCAGGCAGCACAGCTCACATGTTTAAACTTCAAGAGATTAAGTTTACTATATGTTCATTAAGTATGTTGGTACTACCTCTTCAACATTTCCTCTTGTCAATAGGACACACAGGACAATAAATACTCAGAAAAGAAACAATTACATAGAAAAACACTGTGAAAAACAGGAAGGTGAAAGGAACACATTAACAGAGGATAATACTAGAATTTTCAAAATGAGAACATAGTCTAAGGTTTCAATTGCTTTACTTAGGCAGAAAATGAAGAGTGAAGGAAAGAAAGAGGATGAATAATTTTTTCTTTTCTTTTTTTTTCTTTTTTTTCTTTTCTTTTGTACACATAATAAAAATTTTCTTGCATTTATCAGCTGAAGAATGTGGTAGAGAATGGTCATTTCATATTCATGCAATAAAAGCACATACAGTACAGCAAGAATATGTTGGGTAACTGGAAATTTCACAAAAATAATTTTGTATCATGGATTTGGTGAGACTAATTTATTCCATTGTGCTCAAGTATTTTTGTGTCTGAGTCCTCACATGTGATGTAATATATAGAACATTTAGTGAAACATTTGCGTTTATAAATCCAGTTACTCAAAAATGACCCTTCAGTAGTATTCAGAAGATTTTAAGTGTCACATACATAATTTCATTATATGAATTGGAATATTTAGTCAGAACTGTTGTTCTGCAGGCATGACAAGGGCAAAGGCAAATAACTTTCTGATTGCCAATGTTTTGGTTAAATAGGCAGCCCCTTAGTCACATGATTTCTCCAAATGACTGATGTGTATTCTGAAAAAAAACTTCACTGTATTTCTTACCTTATGGATGTAGCTATTTCTCAGTAGGCTGATGACACTCTACCTGAAATGTGCAGAAAATGAAAGATGGAAAATTCTAATGAGAACTTAAATGTAAAAGTAGTCCAGCCACAAGGGAATACAACATGGCTGTTTAACAGAACGGTCCATGATTATTTTTCTGCGAACAAACAGAGATTAATTGAATTTATAGCCATAAATTCACTTATGAAGTGCTAAGTGATTAAACAGTCATCCCCCCACATATGTTTCTGCTCTTCTTATCCCTTCAGATTGGCCCTCTATATGATCTTCTTCAGCGAGAAGAAAGAGATTCACAGAATGAGAACTCAAATAGAGTTATAGATGTCAGACTTCTTTCAGATTTACAGTTCTGAAAGTGTTTCCCTGTTGAAGGAGAAAGGCAAAACGTAGCCAGGTTAAAAATGGAATTTAAGCTACTTTTGAAAGGAGTTTCCTGAAATAGGGTCACCATATATGGTGACAGAATATCATAAAAAAGAGATGAGCTGATCCATAGCCAAAATTTGTAAACATATGCCCAAGGATTTTATGCAATCATAGAATCATAAAGAATATTCTGTGTTGGAAGGGACCCACTAGGATCATCACAGTCCAGTTCTTGGTTCTGCACAATTCAGCCCCAAGTCACACCATGTGCCTGAGAGCATTGTCCAAATGCATCTTGAACTCAGACAGCTTCTTGATGTGACTGCTGCCCTGGAGAGCCTGTTCCAGCGCTCAGCCATCTCTGGGTGAATTTTTTTTCCAAATATCTAACCTGAACCTCCCTTGACACAACTTCAGGCCATTCCATCAGGTCCTGTTGGGTCAACAGAAGGAATAGGTCAGTACCTGCCCCTTCGCTATCCTTCATAAGGATGTTGAAGATTGCTATGACATCTCCGATCAGTCTTCTCCAGGCTGAACAGACCTAGTGACCTCAGCCCCACCTCCTATATCTTCTCCTCTTGACCCTTCACCATCTTCATAGGCCTTCTTGGACACTCTCTAATAGCTTTATATTCTTACATTCTGGTGCCTAAAATTGCGCACAACGTTCTATATGAGGCTGCAGCAGCACAGAGCAAAGTGGGATAATCACCACCCTGAACCAGCTGGGAGATTCAGATTATAGGGTTAAAAGGAAACTAAGGACTATGTAAGTAGAATACATGCAGAGAGAAAAATATGGTGACTGTAAGATTTATTCTGGCTATTCTCAATGTTAATCTTAGCAGTGGCTATTCTTAGCCTAAGGCTATTCTTAGACTTAAAATGAGATTTTAAAGATATCTGGCTGAGAGAAATTATTTGAATTATTTAGGCTGAAGCAGCCTAAATAGGAGGTACTAAAGGGAGGCATTAAAACTCTTCAACCTGTGGACAGGTAGAGCTGCCAAGTTCCAGGTATCTCAAACAAACATGACAAGGCTTGTAGGAAAAGGCAGTGCTTGACAACATTAGAATGAAAAGAAGCTGCATTTTACTTGTACCCATCCTGTGGCACTTTCTGCTGCTCTCAGACAAATGTCGCCTATGACGTCTCCCAAAACAAACATAGGAAGTGTAATCTGCTAGGACAGACAGGGAGACTCTTCTACCTTTGCTCCTACCAGTGGCTGGAGCTTCCTCACCAAATCCCTCCACGCTTCTGAAAGGTGCCTCGGGAAACAGATCAACAGATCCCGCAAGCGGCAAAGGGCTTTTGGGAGGCGGCAGGCCCGGGAGCAGCCGCTTCTCCCGCCCCCAGCGCAAAGCCAGGGCAGGCACCCACCCGCCCGCGGGCTCGGCCGTAAGAAGCTGCGGGGAAAATTGTTTCTGAGGGCGGATCATTCACGAACCGCCCGCCAGGGCTATTCTCGCGTGCAGAGAACATCAAAGTACTCGGGGCAAAGCAAGGTTAGAGAAGCCCGTGGCTGCTGGGAATGAGAAGTGGGAGTGCGGGTGGGACTCCAGCGGCCGCTCCCGCGGAGGTGCAATGGGTCTGTGAGGGCGAGGGCAGCGGGGGAGTCTGCACAGGCTCTGGGACCGCGGTGCCGGCTGGCCCCCCTTCCCCGGGGCACCCGGCAGGGAACGCGGTCCGACCCTTTAGGGAAGATCCCCATCCCCGCTGCGCCCCGCGCCGCTCAGCTGAGCGGGCTGCCCCGGCTCCCAGCGGGAGGAGAAGAGGGAAGGCTGGCAGGGGTCGGCAGGGTGGGGTTTGCCCACACGTGTAGGAAGGCCGGGCTTGGGGGCTCCCTGAGGGGAGGAGCGCCCCGGCTTTGGCTGCCGAGAGATCCCCGCTGCTGCCAGCTCAGCTCCGCGCCGCCCGCAGCCGCCGCAGGGAGCCGTGCCCGGGTCGCGTAAGTGGCTCCCCTCTGCCTCGGGACCGGGTGGGAGAAGGGCTGGTGGAAGAGCCGCTGTCGGGACCCCTCGGCCGGCTTGGAGGTGGTGGGGAGGGATCCTAAGTGCCAGGTCCAGCGAGGCTTGTGCGGCCGGAGGGGCGCTGATCCCCGCCGCGCTTCGAGGAGTTATTCCTGGCATCGGGCGGCGTGCGCGGGGAGAGAGGCAAAGGAGTTCTCCGCTGCCTTTTAAAGCCCGCCGTCAGAAGAGCGGCGCTGGCGTCCCCCTGTCGGCCCCGGTGGCCGTCGCTGCAGCGCTGGGCTGCGGCAGCCGGGGAGCGCGGGGCTGGATGTGGCACGAATGGGTGTCGGGCACAAGGGAAAAGGCTCCTGAGGGCTCCTGGGCGGCACGTGTGGGACCTGGTTTGCTGCTCCTGGGGTAGCATTTGCTGCTGCTGTAAAGGTTTGGAGGCGTCGATGGGTGAAACGCCTCTCCTTGGCTTTCTGACAAGCTCGCTCAAGGCACTGACTTTATCTGGAGGTGCTGTCCGTGCAGGTGTTGCTCGTGCGGAGCTTTACTGACCCAGAGCACACAATCGCAGTGCAACCCCAGCTCTTCAGTGCGTTTTGGGAAGCTGGGGAAATCACACTTCAGGGAGAGCCTGAAGTACGTGCAGATCCCTAACTGTGGTGAAACAAGTTTAGGAAACGTAAGATTGTTCCTTTCTGCTAACTTTACATGTTTAAATCCAGAAATGTGTTTGAAGTGTATATGACCTCACATATAATGCCACTGACAGCTGGAGAAAATTAGCCCAGTAAAATAAGTTTGAATTTTAAGGTATCGAAGCAGCAGAACATAATCCTTCAATTTTAAAATATTTGGTATCAGTTGAGGTTTGAGATACCGTTAGGATGGTAGAGCATTATCAATCTGATACAGGGTCTGGGTAAACTCCATTAATTTGGCTGAATTACATCAGTTTTGGGGAAGCCGGGTTTTACACCACTTCAGTTCTGACATCGGTTTTTGCTGGTTTTTATGCTGGTGCTTAACACATAGTTCCAGCAGCTTACCTGTGAAAGGAATAGAAGTTTTCTGAAGTCTGGCCTAAGGTGTGAAAGGACTTTCTTCAAGCCTATCCTCTGCTTCAGGTATATTGATACCCAACATTATTGTAGAAGCTTTCAAACTTTTTTCTTTATATTCTTCCTGTTAAAATCAAAACAAACCTGTTGTGAGGCATTTGGATGTTTCAAAAATGGAGGAGGTAAGACAAGGGATCATGGCATATAGAGCTTGTATATATTGAAACAAGATGACAGTAGTTTGTTTATGCTACAAAGACAAAACGCATTCTACAACAGTTCCTGTAGACACTGTGCAGACTCAGTACACAGTGGGTCTTGGATCTGAATTTGGATTATACACAGTGGAATGTGTTTTGAGTTCTGGTTTGTGTTACCTAATGGCATTAAAACATCGACAGTAAAAATAGGCATCATGCCTATACAAAAACTAAGTTTTTTTTCATTGAGATCTATCATGTACTAGGCGCTCAGACAGGAAAAGACATGGTGCCTCCCTGCCCTGTTCCTGTACGCAGATCTCCATGGCGGCAATTGATTTCATATGACCCTGCCCCTGTCCACACAATTCTTCTAAGCCCCAGTCTGCTGGGTTCTGATACAAATTGGCACAGAAATAAAACAACTCCACAAAGACATAAGTAGCCATATTGGTTGTGGAAACCGATGGAAAGTGTAGTGATGTCTTGTATGAATAGCATGCAATTTTACTCTTTTGCCACGTGCTGTGATGAAGATTATTCATGCATGGAGCAATCTTCTGTCTAAGTGCTGTTACCAAAAATGCAACTTTGATTCTTCAGATGTGGATGAAAAGTGGCATTTTGTGAAGTTTTGATACAATGAAGTTTTGATCCTGAAGCTCAGTATGTTGGCTACTGTGTGCATGCATAATTGGTCTGACCAAGGTTCCTGACCTCAGTAAGAGTGTACTTGATAAGATGAATGACAAGGTAGCTGTTTCTAGCTTTGTACCCTTACAGATTAAATAAAAATAAATTTCAATTTTCTTAATAATCACAGAATCACAGAATATCCTGACTTGGGAGGAACCGACAAGGATCATCAGAGTCCAATACCTGGCCCTGCCCAGGACAGCCCCAAAAATAACATTATGTGCCTGAGAGCATTGTATTAATAAATTAATGTACTTTGTATGTTTTAGCTAGGGATCTATTAATGCCTTATAGCCAAAGGTGTAGAAAAGTAGCAATGCCATTTCAATGTATATTTGTGACTTTAAAGCAGTACTTCATGCATTCATATTAGCTTTTTTCTATCCTAAGATATTAAAAATCATTTTATGTGTTGCTGAAATTATTAAAAAGTATGCAGTATAGTAAAAAGTATTTGGACCCATATTTTTGTGTCTGTAAATTTTCACGTGTCTGAAAGTGTCCATCTTCACAATACCTTTGCCGTTTAGCACATTGCCCTTGATCCTTCATGATACAATTCTGATCCTCAGGCTTCTCAATTCTACATCCTTTTGTTTGTTCTCCAGTTGGGGAGAACTTCATTCCACTGGTTTAGTAGCTGAGAAATTTAGTATTGGTAAGTCAGCTGACAGGGCTGTTGGAAGCAAACAGTTCAGCTTTCAGAAAAAGACAAATGTGTCCTCCTTTCTGCTGGGAAAAGCACTTGTATAAGTGATCTGCCACTACAATTCCAGTGAGAGTTATAAAGGTTAGTAGTAAAAGTGGCTTCTGGGAATCCTAAGCTTAGTCATTGCTGAAAATCATCCAAGTATTATCCTGCCTGATCTCAAAATTCTTATTTATCTGAGTGGATATACTCCAAGGAAAAGGTCATTTGGAAATGCACTGAATGTTGTCTTTGCCTTCACGAGTTCCTGCATCGGATGTGTGGAATGAGAGATTTCTGAATGGATGTACAATACTGATGGGAAATGTGACTGACCAGGGATGATTTCAGGACATCTTGTTCTACGCGCAACTGGAGAAGAAATTACCTCAAGTAAAGCGTTCTGGTTGCAAGATGATTTTTGCAGGTCTCTTAATATCCATATATGATCTACAGCACTTACATACATGTATCTCCCTCTTTCTCACTTGACATGGACTGAACCCCCATAGAAATGAGGGTGGGCATGTTGTGACAGTCTGAAAAATTGATCGTTTAATGGCTGGTGTTGAGCCTGTGTTTATTGAGTGTGGAGAGGTGCTACTGGAATAGCATACATAGACAATTGTCATATCTATCCTTTATTTACTGTGCTGTAAAGATTCTGTCCTAGACTACATGGACTCCCATATGTGTGATGGTTGTGCATATATGTAAGCAACCCTCCAACATCTGTTATGAAGAGTTAAGCAACAAAGTGGAGTAGAATATTTTATGGTTCAACTTAATAACAGAGGTGCTCACAAATAAAGTATCTCTCCATCCACATGCTGTAAATTTAATAGAATCTCTAAGACAGATGGAGCCTCTCAAAATTTTGCCCAAACAGCAATGAACTTTTGAATGGTATGGAATAGTAACACCAGAGCTCGGATGACAGCTATCTACTCTAGCTTGGGTTATGTCCTCTAGAAACATTATCTTAAACTAATTAACATAAAAATCCAGGCCATAGAATGACTACCACAACACTTACTTTGGAAGAGTACAGTCTCTCGGTGTCTGAATGGCTGCATGTTACTGTCAAGTAATAGTAAACCATCCGCACAGGGAAAAAATAGAGGAAACAATCTTATATAAATTATCTCGTTATCATTGTGCTTGTTCACTGGCTCTGGCTCTTCCCTTTCATTTTTGCAGTTACCTTTTCCTACCACACCCGGTAGTTAATGGAAGCGACCCAAAAGACCTCCACGCAATTGCGAGAAAGAGGTGGGATTTGGTGCTCTCAGTTACTGGTGACAACTCCTCAGAAATGCAGGGGGGTGCACACAACATCTGCTGTTTCTGATAAGTAATCAAAACCAGCAGAGTCAGTGCTGGTGATTCCGTGTTATGCTGTAGTTCCCTGTATCGCTAATGGCTGTGTGGTTTTGCGTCTTTGTGATGGCAACATCAGTTTTCAGAGTTTTCTTGCATCGTTATTCTCATTAAATGACCTCATTTCTGAAAATTACATTGTCATATGTATTACTAGAAAGGTATGATTGCATTAATCCAATTAACTGCTTACTAGAATTTTTGTGAATTTATCTGTTGTAGCAAGGTAACAAAACATAGAAAGGTGTCAACTGGCAAAATGCAAATAAACAAACTTCTGCAGGGAGCTTTACTAGGGAACATTTGTTAGTTGGGATTAGATTGAAGGAAAAGAAAAACAGTACCAAAGTGAGTTTGCCAGATTTTTCCATCATCTGTATTTTATATACAAATTTACCTGCACTTTTTGCTTTCTAGAGTATTTTTCTTGGAGAAACATATGGAAAAAATGTATTATTGCTTTAAAGAACATTGTGTTTAAGTGACCTTTTTAGGGGGAGGGACTTGGATCCAATCTAATCTTCATTTCCTTTGCTGTAGTAACAGTGAATGATGTGGATAAGCTGTTCTATAGCTCTGTGAATTCATGATCTGTGCTCATTGTAGCTGATCTGTGCTCCTTGCTCACTTTGAGGTTAGTTATTCTTTGCCTGGAGTTGTATTGTAAGCTACTTGATAACATGGGAAAGCAATTTTGCTTATTTTATTTTGTTTGTGCAGTATCATGCACATTCTGGTTATGGAATAAATAATAATTTAAACAGAATTTGGAAGATATTATTATTGTCCTTTTTTCAGTTTCCTTAGACAGAGAAACATCTCCATATTATGTAAAGAAATTGAAACATTTGGATATTGTGCAGATATCTGATTACTCCTATGAGTGCCTAAATGAATTCCTTTGAATACACTCTTTATGAATGATTTGGTCTGATATTGACTTTATTTTGCCCTTAAATGTTTTTGGACTATCATGCAATTGAGAGAAAACGATGGGATGTGACTTGCCAGGAAATACTTTCAGCACTGTGAATTAGATGAAAGTCTTGTGGATATATATAATTAGCATGCATGTGTGATTCTTTTCAAAGGTACAGTGCTTCAGCGTGCTTTTTGGAGCCAGTAGTTTAGATGAGTGGGCAGTATTTTTGATCCTTGTAATGACAGTCTAACTTTAAAGTAGAGGTAAGTCTTTGAGTAAAATCAGTTTCAGAATTCAGAGCAAGAATGCTCTGTTCTTGCTGCAAGGATTTGAAGAGAGGGAAAACATTTTTAGGGTAGTGCTGAAGATCATGAAACATCAGGCTTGTCATGTGCAATGATCTGTACATAGTAATTTACATGTTCTGTGGTTGTTGTTTTTCCACAGCAGTATGTTTTTAGAAAATCTTGATGCCTTATCTCCATACACTGTTTACCAACCTGTGTCCACCCTCTTTCTTTACCAAGACTGAAGGAGGGGCCCTGGGCACTTTTTGATAAAGAGGGGGCTGTTCTACAGGCATAATGAGGTCTCATCCTGAGTGAAGAGGGAAGTCCTCAGCTGGAAGCTTCCTTCAGGCCTGTTTGTAGACGGTGCCTTTTACATTTATGAATTTGGCCCCTTTTTAAAAAAATATTTTTCAATAAGGCATGACAGCACTAGGTAAACGGCTATGCTGGCAAACTAGTAAGAGAAAAATTGCACTTATCTCAAAGTAGATCAGTAAAAAGATTCAATATTAAAAATTCAAATATATGAATTACCAAGAAGTACGTGGTGCTTGATTAGAAATACTATGAAATTTGCAATTATAGTATTCATGGAGATGGATAAGTCATGGATGGAGAAGTTCAGAGAAATAGAAATCAGTGTTTCTTGAAACACCATCTACGGGGAAACTTCCTATTGTATATAATAGACTTGCTTTGAGGTTTTTATTGTTTTAAGGTCGTCTGTGTACCTGTCCTTGCCTTCCTTTGACAAGTATCTTATAATTTCTCTTAGTTTCATTCAGTGCCCCAAACCCAAATTGGCCAGAATAGTTACTATTTAAAAGATTAAAATATCTCCCAAGGAAGCCTCGAAGGTGAGTTGCTATTCTTCATATTCTCAGAGTGCTGTTTTTGCTGTTTCCCAACTTCTTTTTTTTCAGTGCAGTAAAGATTGCTATACTTCATATTTGCATCAGTTTGTACAGAATAACTTCATGGTTTTCTGCTCAGGGAAATTCATGGTGCAACACAACATGTGGGAAAATAATTAGAAAGACCATCAAGTTTGAAAGATCTCTTGGAGTGTGTGGAGTAGTGGCAAACTTGTGTTATGCTAGTTACATGTGAAAAAAGAATACTGTGAGGTTCCCTGTGGTAATTTGCAGCAGAAGATGAGATGCTGCACAGAGAAGCAATGGTGAGTTACATGGTATTTGCTCCCGAGAGTTTGAACAGGTTTAAGACCTGTGGTAGATCCAAATCACCTGAGAGCTTTAGGTTTTCAGTCACATTCTGCATAAATTCATGTGCTGCACAGAAGGTATATTATGAACCAAATCAGGTCTCCGGAAAATTGCAGGAAAATTAAATGTATTATAACTAGACCATTCAGTGCTGGCTTGCTTACAGAACATTAGGAAGAAGATCTTACTTCATGGTCTTTTGTTTTACTCTTGCTGACCTGACAATAAAATAAATAGTGTAGAATAATCCCATAAGGGACACCAAAATGATTTAACTGCATACTTCGGACATTGAAAGTATTTAAATACATACTTCTGCAAGAATTATATGTTCATAAATATGTTTTCTATGGAAAGTGTTGTGACTTTATAATTGATGCGTTCTCTGTTTCTCTCTTTATTAAGAATATTTTATTATCTAAGAACAATGCAGAGATAAAAATTGCCTGCCTAATTAGCAACAATAATTATTTTATTTTATTGCACAATAGTCACACCAGAATTTGAGTTCATGGATGCTCTAGGCCAAGATCATTATGCAGACTAATCAGTGATTTTCCACTGCCCTCCCCAAACACACATATTCCCAAAAATCATACATTCAGATTTTACAGTTTATTTTTATTGTAGAATTGCTAATTACAATATGCTATTAATAGATGAATTTCCTATCAGTCTTTCTTTTTGTTTGTTTTTCCACATTTGCTTAGTTTTTCCTGCTCTCTTTTGAATGCCCGACCTCTGAAACTGTATAATCTTTTTCTGGGCATTATATCAACCAGCTATTGCTGAGACACCTTTAGATTTTTTGAGGCAATTTCTATAAGTTTTCAGGAGAAAAAAGTAGATTTTGTATCATTTGGAGAAATCCCATTTGTCCCATGAAAATGCAACTTTCATCATCATGGTAGAGTCTCATACTGAAAAATACTATGTGGTAGCAATTTATCATTTGCTATAAGTTGTTCTGGTGGAATGAATGTCTTAAAGCAATGAGGGATTCATTGTGTAGATTTTGATGGTAGAGAGAAGAAACTGAGAGGGAAAAATCATCCCTGTAATGTAATTTCTCTAAGTAAAAGAAATCTGTTCTAATTGTCTCACCATCTATTCCTTAGTGGAACAGTGCCTCTGAGTGTCCAGAATGTTTTGCAGTCTCCCATGCAAAGTCCAGCTCTTAGAAATAATTTATTAACTATTTTAATATATTTTTTTAAATTTATGCATGTGTCTTATTCTGAAGCAATTAGTTTCAATATCAGACTTAATAACCCCATTTTGTATTTCTAATTGTCCTGGTTACAAACATTTATAAATCTTCATTAAATTTTACAGTACTCTGCAAAGTCTTCTATGGTGTTTAATTGCCTATATACTCCACTTCATTAGTTATCTAAGCAAATAATTTTAGAGTTGTATTAAATAAAGAGGGGTTTTTTTTCCTATTTGACAGCTTTTTTGTCCTATATGGTAACAGATGGGTTGCACTTAGTTCAATGAACCAGATGCAAAATGAGCAGAATTTGCAGTTAAACACTGTTTATGTTGCATTTTTATTCACACACAATAAAGTCAGCTTCCTGATACGTAAAGTGAATGTTTGCACTCTTTCACTGAAATTAATTAAAATGTATCTCATATGTGCTGTGAAACAAGTAGTTTTCCAGGCTTGGATGGCCTCAATGGGTACAATTTGTACATTTCTTACAGAAACTGTGTCAGCATAAGCAACTCTTGCGTTGTGCTCCAGGCTGCTATCGCTGGTTCCTGCTCCTGTAACCATCCCTCTGTGCCTGCACAGCTGCTTGTGGTTCTGTGCAATGAACTGGATTAGGAAATATCAATCTTTTTTCTTGGGATAGTTTTGACTGAGGATCAGTTCCCTATTCCAGTGGGAACTGCCACACACATGGCTGTGCAGCCACAGCTAAGCAGAGAAAAGACTGAGCAGTGAGATGCTTAAATAGTTGGAAGATAAAACATACCATAATTTCTCTTACGTCCTCTGATTTTTGTCTTCACTTCCTTTTAGACCATCTTTGTCACTGAAGAAAGCATTAGTTGAAAAACTTTGGCCATGACTGTGGTATCCCTCAAACTTTTGAAGTAAGTTTTGGCATTTAGAATCATTCTTTCCCTGCAACAAAGGAAGTCGTGCAGAGTTCAGTTCTACAGTGTTTGTTCCTTTTGACTGGAATTTACGAAACTAATGACTTTTTAAATAAAAAGATATCACTTAACAAGTGCATTTTTAGTGATATTCTTCTAGACTGCCTTGGTGAATGACTTGTATGTGAAATGGTTCTGAATGAAGGATTTTGGATAGTTCCTGCTTTTAATCTGTTAGATCTTTACTATAACTGTAGCTCCTCTATTGCATATTTGATATGATTCTAATCTCTGTTTGGCGTTATAAATAGAGAATATTTTCATAGGAACCAGTGAAATTACCAAAGTGGCAAATATCTTTCTTCTTCCCTCCCCATTCCAAACACTATCTCACCTCTCATTTGCATTTATTAGTAGACTAATATAAGCTACCAGAATTTCTTTTAAAAAAAATTCTTCAAAATTATTTTCCTGTGCTTTTTTATGAAAACAGGCAATATTACAGCATATTTGTCCAAACAGCTATGTGATGACTGGTACAAATTACTCCTCTAGAGGATGGTGAGTGTGATAAGTATCTTCGTTTATTCTTCATAAAAGTATAGTGAAATACAGTAGCTCGGCTGAAACCTAGCTAACAGAAGTGTGGATTTCAGTGTTACATATGCTTTCTAAGGATTTGATAACAGGCATTGCTGACAGCACACAGACAATGAGTTGGCTTAATTGCAGCTGTTTGCAAATGGCAGAAAGGCAGCAGTAAAACAGAATGATCTGAATGTTGCTCACAGTGCTCCTTGGAGGGGCAGCTTGGGGTGGCTGGAAAGAAACCTGGAACTGTAAGAGAGGAAGCTCTCCTGTTATACCTCGATTCCTTCTATGTTCAGGGAAACACGACTCTGGAAACACACAGCAGGGAATGTGACATATGTGAGTTTGAATTTCATCACCTCTCTGGAAGAGACTACAAACTCTGGAAAACATCATCCGAATTGAAAGGGAAAGTCAGAGCAGCTGGACACTTCCAAGAGCTATATGTAGAATCTTCTTTGATAATAAACACCCCCTTGAAAACACATCCAAAGGCTGAAGGAAGACTTGAAACATATAAAGCAACTTTATTCACAGTGCAATTTCTGTGGTGTTCCCCTGAACAGCTAGCATGGCTGCTCGCTTGAGTGTGGAGAACTCTTGCATTTCTCTTAGCAAACGTGGAAAACAGGGTTTCAGGAACCACAACAAATAAATCTTCCCAAAATTAATCCTGGAAATAAATCTGTGAATTAGATAGGCTATAGAAGTTGTTCCCCTCAATATGAAACTAAGTCAGACAGGGAATTTGCGTAAACCAGAATATTTTACCAGGGATTTCTACTCTGGAGGCCCAGGAAGGGAAAGTTTGGATTGCCCCATCAGAAATACTGCAGTCCTTGACATTAGTATTATTCGTGGCTGATACTGTTCTGCTGAAATGTATTTGACTTGGTTCAGTATTGCTGATAAATTGGGTAAATTACTGGGCACAAGAGAAAGATAAGGTTCTGAGAACAGACTCTGAGGTAGGAGCCATTGCAAGAATTACATTTTTTTTGCCTGAAGAGGTGAAACTTGATATTGTAATAGCCTTCAAGAAATGAAGAAGAGGGATATACTTCAGACCAGGAAGAGAGAAACGACAGAGTTAAAATCCCACTCCTAAGGTTGCAAAATGTGAAACAGTATGTAGCATGTGCTCATCAGCATGTGCTGATGTTTCAGAATGTGGTCCCACACCAGGCTGCACCAGGAGGAGTGGTTGTTTGTGTGTGTCTTCAGGCTTGTACAGTGTACCAGCTTGCTTTTGGGTGGTGGAAAGAAGGCACTGCCTGTACACCTGTCACAGCCCTTTTGTTATACTGAAGTGTATATTGTGCACTAAAAAGGCATATACTAAGCACTGTGAACCAGGTGGACAGTTACCAATAAGAAATTTATAACTGAAAGGAAGGGGGAGAAGTCTGCTTTGTATGGATTTAGATATATGAGCAGTACTTCGTACTTGAATTCAAAGTTCATGTATATGAACTCATCTCAGCATGTGGTGGGGATGAGCTTTCATAATGGTCTTCTCCAGAAACTGTGGAAACAGAAGACTGAAATAAGAGAGTAAAAAAACCCCCTCCTATACAAATGTAGCCTCTGCGGGTTGCTGTCCTTGTCTTTCTTAGCTGCTTTTTCCTACAGTTTGCGCTGAAGTAAGAGTACGCACACTGAAAATAAGGCATTCTGAAATAGAACTTAGGCTCTGTTTTCTTATAAATAAAGCAGAACTAATAATATCTGTATTATTTCTATAGTATCCATAATATGCTTTTCATATTTCAGATCAAGTAACTTGTAGTCAGAGATCCATTTGGCCTTCCATCAGTGAATGCCACATCAGGGTGCAGGGTGTGGGGTCAGTATTCAATTGATTTCACAGAACTTGGAATGGAATAGGACTTAAAGTAACTTTTGTAACCATTATGTTCTAAATATTCCCTTAAGATGTACCAGTAATGCTATGTACTGAACAACTGAATTGTCCAAGTTTACTTAAAAATGGATTTGTCTTTTGCACGTGTTTCTACCAGTGATGGGGTCAGATTTTACATTGTTACAAGTCATTCATCATCAACACTGCTGCGGTGTTACATTCTAGAATTTAATCTGGCTATTCAGACTGTTGTGGCCTTTCTTGAGAATAATTTTGTTCTTACTTGGAATTATAGTTGCACCAAAAAGAGTTGAAATATTTTTAAGTCTTATGTACAGTAGTTAATCCTTCTCTCATGTACCTTGCAGTAGTGCTGGTACAAGAACTTGCGCAGCTCTGTGGTAAATTGTATCCGGAAACCGACCTAGTTCAAAAATTTACTTAGTACCTACACAGTGTTACTGTGTCTCCATTCCCCAGTTTGACTCACGTTTTTGCAGCCACAGAAATGTTAATGTCGGCCCAAGGGAAGAACGCAGGAGCGAGCATCGAGTTAGGGTGCACCACTTATTTTGATGGAATGCTGGCTTGATGTTTTCATTCCAGCTATGCTATAGCTGCTGATGAAGCAATGGCAGCACAGAGCTTAACTGTCTGATAGGCACTATTATATTCAGGCGGGTTGCAGACCAGCCTGCAGCTTTTGCACCTGAGCACAGTATTATCTGTGTGCAGGGGCAGTGTCTACTTCAGGAACTGGTGCAGCTCTGCAGGAATGAAGCTGTAGAGGAAAACTTTGATACTGTGGATTCACTGATCACACCACTTATGTTTTGCTATGTGTGGCACAGTTGGGAGGATTTCAGTTTAGCTTTTGTCTGGTCCCACAGGATGAATTTCCATTACCACTTGGAAATTACTTGGTTTGTAATTCTTCTATACCAAGAATTAATTGGTCTGGAATACGTATCCAAATTTCCTTTCATATAAAAGGATGTCTCAGGATTGTTCCATGGAGTGAACCAAGGCAAAGTGAATTGTCTGGATGATAGGGAAAATATCTCTGAAAATATGCATCTGAGTAAAAATGCCAGTGTAAACATACCAAGGGTAACTTGGCTCTGCCTGTAGATGCTGCAGTCAGACAGTTGCTCTGTGGTATCTGTGGGGTTTCTGTTGTTGTACATGATTCTCCCATTCTTTCTGATTCCAATTCAAAACTTGTTTTGGTGACATTTCAGCAGCTACTCCCACTTTGATCTTCACGTTCTGAGACTGATGCATTCATTCGTTATTTGTTGGTGGTAGTGGTCAGAAAAAGAGATATTTTCCAGCACATTTTATCACCCATCTCTATCTACCTTGGCAGTGTTCTATGCAAACTGAGCTTAGTATGACAGCATGAAGTTTAAATCAAATAAAAGGGTTTTGGTTGGATTGTTCTTAGTGTGCACATATGTTCTTATAAAGTTTAGTACCCTAAGAAGGGAATTTCTTACTTTGCCAAAAAGAGGGATGTTTAAAGACAGTGCTTGAAAGTGTTGCATTTGCTGTGTAAAGGAAAATGTTGAGTCTGAATAATCTAAAAAGAACCAGTGAAAGAAACCTGGATGTGTGTTTGGAAGATGAACTGAACCAATTATTTCCATTCTTATTCTTGTTTGGTCTTATTTGACCAGCAGTAGCTATACTGGAGCTTCTTGGTATTTTGATAGTCAGGCATATTCATTATGCATCTCTAGGAAGACAGATGAACCCACAAACTTTTTGGGGCACATTCCACTGCTTAACCCTAATACTCTCATGCTATTGGGTTTTTTTTAGACTAGTCTCTAAGGCCTTGATTCTGAGCTGAGTGTTACTGCAGTATGAATAAATGCAGAGATATTTTTTGTCTTAGCACAGTTGAAAAGTTTTTTGTTTCACTAACTGGGTCTCAAAGTATATTTATAGAGAGAATTGTGCCATGTGGCTACAATCTGTATTAAATTAAAGTGTTTTCATGACAAAGCCCTAATTTTGAAGGGATTTCAGTCTTTTTTGTTACGCATAAATTTGAATTTCTGGATCGAGCATAAAGAATTAAGCATTTTGTTTTACTTTTTAAAAGAAATAAATCCTGACTCTTCCTTTTCCTTCTATTCTGGAGCTTAAATGTCTTGGCAGCATTGTTTGAAAAAGTTCTAGCTAAACCAGTTTTGGAAAATAGTTTGGCAGGCCACACTGGAGTAAAGCCAAAGTACGTTAGAGGTAAGTTTTAAAACCTAATTTTAAGCTAAAATTATTGCTATAGTGGGAGAGTGATGTGCAACTAAAAAAAAAGTATTTGGCTCTTCCCTCGCCTCCTTTTTTTCTTCTTTCTCCAATTAGTGAAACTGTGCTAGACTGCTAGAAACAGTACTCAAACTTCTCATGGATCATACATTTCTTCTGCCTGAGCCTCAGCCAGTGTAGACATGAAATAACATAGTTAAATAGTTCTTTGGAAAGTAGCTTATTTTTCATATCGTATCATATGTCATATCATATCATATGTCATATCGTATCATGTATCATATCATATCACATCACATCACATCAATCATATCATTAGGTAAAATTTCATATGCCTTAAAAATTGTATGGAGTTGATAGCACTGCAGAGAACTGATCTTTTTCTTTGCTACATCATTTCTTGCAAAATAGTCGAAGCAAAGGCTGTTTCCATTTCCCTTGATACCTTCCAGCGTTTTACAAACACAGCTACTTTCAAACACTTTCGTTTATCTGCTGTTGACTTTAGAAGTACAATTTGTGATATGACAGGATGACTGCAGGATATTACTTGTAAAGTTTGTATAAAATGGATTGTGCATCTTTTTTTCCCACAGTGAAAATGTCTACTCTTCAGAACCTTTGTAAAGCTGTTATCCAGACAAATTAGTTCCGTGAATTTGAGTCACATCAGTCTCAAGAATTATCCAAATAAATGGGGTCACCAAGTCATTTTTCTGTTAGCTATAATACAAAACTCTGCTTAAAATCTGTAAAGCTGACAGAAAACTGCTTGTCAGATACAGCCCTGCCTTTTTTCTTCTTCTTCTTCCTCAGTTATTCTTTTTCTCTTTTCTTTTTTAAAGAAGATTTTCTGTTAATCTAAGTGTTAAAAATATTTCCCATCAGAGTGGGCATTCTCTTGAATAATAATTTTGGTGGTCTCTAGGCATTGCTAAATTCTGTTAAGCATAGATGTCATAAGGAATAATTTGTGGCTAACGTCTGATGGCTAGCCTAAGAGTAGAAGTCCATTTAATACTCAGTTATATTCTTAGGGAGAGGTTCCATTTGTTTTGGGGTAGTAGCAATGTCATAATCTTTATGGTCAGTATCTTCTTTTTGATCTTTTATACTGTTCCAAAATTCATACCAATGCCAAAAATTAGCTCCTCCTTATCCATGACTTCTGAACTGGTTTTGATTGGAATTTTCAAATAGCCTTTGATCCACCACATGCTTGTTACTTGTGCTTTCTTTGTGTGCCATATACTCAGTTTGATAAGTTTTGAACAAAGAAATCTTTTGAACACAACTTACATTCACTTAGAGTCCATCTCGTCACTTTTACACAAGCTCCAACGAATGTGCTTTATTTTACTTCCAAGCAATTAAAACTGTGAACATTATATTGTTTGGTCTTTTATCTTTTGTTTTTCTGTGGAAAGAATGGGAGAATAAAAGTAGCAATGTGAATAAATTGAGTTTAAGTAAGTTTAGGAAGAGCCAGACTCATAGTGTTAACAATTTACCCAGCTGAATGGTATTTTTGTGCTCTGTTTGTGTGTTGGCTTTGAAGAGAACCTGTTAGCAGAACATAACTTTACATAGCTTTAAATAGCTTTCTGAGGGGTTTGGTTTTTTTCAGAGTTTGCATTATAGAACTAGGAACAAGTAGAATGAAAGGAAACATGAAATTACTTTAATTCTTGAAGAAGTCATGGCATGTCATCCTATCATTTATCCCAGTGTATATTTTATGGGGATAGCCATGAAACTTTCTCAGATGCATTTTCTGCTCTTTTGGATGATTTATGTCTAGGTCATGACAAAATTTCTAATGTCACACACTCATACATGTATCAGCAGAGAGCAAAGTTATAAATAAAAAAAAAAGGTCTTCCTTTCTGAAGGAGTTGCTGTCTTTGATCTCTGGGCTCAGTAGCTCTACTGCCTTTTTCTCATTTTCTTGTTGTTTTGGCCTAATAGCTGTCACCAGTTTCATATGAATCACTGGAATCCAGTGCAGAGTCCACCAATATCTTTCAAGATTAAACCTATTTTTTTCTGCTCTAGACAAATTATCCATTTGCTGTTGGTCTGCTCTGAACACCCTTTCAGAAGTAAGCCTGGCCATCACACAGTCGTCTGCTGTTTGTGGTGGGTTTTGCAATTCCCATCAGAAAAAACCCAGCCTTTTAAGGCCTCTTTTGAAGATAATTGATCTGATTTAATGATTTTGAGTTTGGGTTATTGTTTTGTTTTTGTTTTTTTTTTTTCACTTCTCTTTGCTACTGTAAGTCTTTGCAGAGTAAGTGAAGTGTGTCCATCTGTACCCTTGTGAAGTCTTAGCCTTCCTGCTCAGGACATTACCCAGCTAATAGCTGACATGTAGAATAAGTTGTCTTGAAAATTTCAGAAGGAATACCTGTTTGTGGTGCATGGCTAGAAGAACAACATTTTTCTTTTTCAGACTTGTACTCTCAATTTTCACAAATTTATCTCGACTTTATGTCAGCAAGAGACTGTAGAGTGTCATCATCCAGTCAATCTTTAGGGATACTCAGGGTGAGGTCAGGTGGCTGCTTGTGCTACTGGAGAGTTACACACAAGAGGCAGAACATCTGCCATCCCTTAGAAGTGAAGGAATTGCAGATGTTTGGTACACAACAGGCAGTGTGCTATGGCAGTTTCCTTAAGTATCTGCCGTACTGAAGCAGAGCATCAGATTTCATTTATTTTTTTATGGTGTTTTTTTAAGTTTTGTACCTGCAGAATTTGGAAATAGAGAGGAAATTAGACTTCAGGGAATAAATCTCTGCCTAAATCAGAAGACGATGACAATTAATTCCAGGTGAGTCACCTGGATTATCTTCAATGTTGATTTTTACCTTTTGTTCTAGCCAGAAATTCTGCAGTGTATTTGATGATACATTTCTAAAACTGTATTTGGCTAGCACCAAAAAAACATGTCCAATTTGTGCACCACTGAAACTTTGCTAGGAGATATATAGTTGCTCTTAATCCAGAAAATTACAAGGAGCTTTTTGTCCTTCATATCCTTCTATCTAGACCCAGACTTCCTGCCTTGGATTTCCAGACTTCCATCCTATTTTGTTTCTTCAATTAGAGCTTGTTATTTGCCTTTTAGGAATACCAGACTGATAGCATTTAACAAGGACATTTTTTTCAAAATGGTTTATTATCTCAGACAGAATAACCTGAAAGAGTTATGTTGTTACTAATGGATGATGCACAAACTAGCACTTGCTGCACTTTTCTTCTATTTTCCCCCTCTCTACCAAAAAATGGATAGATAATGTTTTAGGTAGTTCAGTAACAGATGTTGAACTCTGGATGGTTTGTTTGAGAAGGCTACATAAAGTTTGTGAAACTGGAGGTATTTTGGTCTTTTGACTTATTATTTTTAGATTTCAGTGGAGAAAGGCAGAAGAACAGCAGTGATTTTCCTTCTGTTATCATCAAAGTGTTTCTAAACTGTTTTTCTTCTGAAAAAGGGGTTAGAGGTTCTTTTTCAGCCAAAACAAACAATTTTTACTATATAACTAGGAGCAATTTAAAATATTTTAAAGAATATTTTCATAGTGGAGCAATTACTGTATTTTCCTGTATCATGAATCTTAATTGAAGTAGGTAGAAAATAATGAACATTTGAACCGAGCATGTATGTGAAATGTGGAGAAAAGTTAAAATTAAAGGGAAATAAAAGGAAGTAGCTGAAAGTTATGGGAGTCTGATCACAGGGAACATTTGGTTCTTCTTAAGCCTCTTCAGCTGCTGGAAATTAAGATGCATGAGATATGCCTGTGCATTGCAGGCTAAATTCCTAGGGACAGAAATAAAGAGCAATAGTTTGACAAATGCATGCCAAAGTGGCATTTTCTGAAGGCCAATAAAGCAATGCATAGGTGAGAAAGGATCTTAGCCAAGGCATTCTTGCTGACATGCTGATTATCATTTAAACTAGCTAAGAAATTTTTTTTAGATTAGGCATGGAGAATTTGACATTGATTATAATATTTTTATGTAACAAAATACTTTTGCTGATGTAGAGCAATTAAAGCTTCATGTTTCTATAGTGTTTCCATGAGGAATCTCATTCTCCATGCCAAATTTTGTTGCACTATGAAAACATGTCTTTTACAGGTGGTAATAACCAATGATCAGGTTCAATAAAAATCAGTAGGTTGGTGAAATATTCCATCTAGTACTAGTAAGGGAAGCAGTGGCATTTTGAAATTTGAAGTAATTTTGATGACATTTTCCATTCAATATTTTACCCCAAAGGTAAAATAGTTGCTCTATTTCATAGAGTTTCCATGAAAAAACATACCTGCTGTCAGAAGCTTTCTGTAAGTAGCTACTAAAATGAGATGTCCCATCTTTCCTGCCATTGCATTTCAACTAGCAGCTTGTTCTCTAGGTTTGGCCCTTGACAGAATGACTGTGTCCTGGCCTCCTTTTTTCTCCTGGCAAGTAAGGAATGGGTTGTGGCCAGACCCCATCTCTGCTCACACAGGTTGCCAGAACTCAATTTGCTGTTGTTGCCTCCAGAGCTCATGAGAAGAAGGTGAGCAAGCAGAACACTTTTACACCAAAATTGTGATCCAGCCATAATAACATTATCTTTTTGCATAGCAGGAACTGAGAAATAAGATAGTTTGTACGCATGAATGTACACAAAGACAAGTACACACAACGTATGTGGAAGGATATCTCCTTAGTGACAGCTACTCAACTTATTGCGGTGTCTGGACTTTTGAAGGCCTGACTTGTCTATTTGGAATGGGTTTTTTTAAGCAAATTTATTTGGCTGCATTAGGATCTTGAATTCTACGGGATTTTCCCCACAACTTATTCACAGTGAGGCTAATTTCTGTATTGATTTAGAAAAGGTGTTTGATTTAGGAATAAATAAGGGGAGAAATATCTCCTTTCACTTAAATAGGTGAAAAATAAAAAAGAAATATATATGAATGTAGAATTAAAGAGCAAATATGAGACAAGTTTGTAACAAAATGGGATTGATGTTCTGTATTGTTTATGTTGAGTACATCTTCGTTAGAAGAAGATGTTTGAGGGAATGATCTGTGTGATATCCCCTGACCTTTTCAGTTAGAAGTTGGTCATGTCATTCAGGATCATTGGATGTGGCACGGGAAGAAAGTTACTGAGGGGAGGAGTTGGTATAGAATATTTGTTGAGATGCTTTGTGTTTGCTGAAGATAGAATACATTTATGGGACCTTCTGTTGCCACAACAAAATAAAACTAGAAAATTATACTTTACCCAATCTTCATGTGGGAGAAATAATGGCTGTCCCAACAACTTCCTATTTGCTGTGTGACACAAATTATCCTGAAAAGACATTTGCTAGTATTTGACTGGTGCATCATCAGTTAGTACTGCAAGTACATTACCGCAGGCAACATTCATGTGGTTTCTTCCTCTGGGCCATTTGTTAGTCAGTGAAGTGACTTTGTAGGTACAGTAAATGCAATTTAATGCTCAAACGACTTCTGATTTTTATAAGCAGAACTGCCTCCTGAAAAAGCTAAAATGTTTGCTTTTTCAATACCTCTGGATGATTTATATTGAAGATAAAGTTGCAAGTAAAGAACTATTGTGCTGGCTGTATGGGAGTACAGAAACACACATAAACACCTGAGTTGGATTTTCTCTCAAATTTTTGTGTTATTCTGCATGTTATTTATTATTTACAGAATATTCATTGCTTTATGAACCAGTGCTTTCGCAATCCTCTACTGAAATGATTCTCCTGTTACTGCTGAACTTGGATTTATTCCAAGAGAGGTCTGGTTTCTTCAGGCAGACTTGCCATGTCTCACTCTTTATACGTTACGTCAAACCTCATGGATCTGAAAGCGTGTCTTCATGATTATGCAATTGTCATGCATAGCTGCGATTTGGTTAAAATACAGAAGAATACTTCTTTCTTAATGGAAGTTCACAGTGGATTTTTGATGTACCCTCAAAAGATGTTGAACAGGCTTGTTCTTGCTGGCTGCAGTGCTCAGTTATGTTACATTATGGAGCTCTGCCACCTATTCAGGCATGGTTAGGGTTACTTGCTGTGCTATTGCTAACCCCCCTGGAAATTTGTGAGCAAGACCTCAGTGTGCAGCTATCAAGGTCCGTACTGTTTTTTGCTGTGTTTTGAAGTCTTAGACATGTTCTACTCCTGAGATGTCATATGCAGTCAAGCTGTTTATTGACTTGCTTAAAAAATACTGAGAAATTTGGAAGCCTTTCCAAAAAATTACCCAGCTGAAAGTTGTAGTGTTCTTCAAACGCCGTTCCTGAAGCACTAAATGTAGTGGTGCTATTTAAAGCCAAGAATGAAAAGGGAATACTCTGGCATTAGGTATCTCAGTTATAAATCATGTTGGATGTTTGGATTTATATGATCTTGATATGTACAGTATATATATTGAGAATGTCTGTCTAGAGCGTCCACATTTAATGTCAAAGGGTAGTGCTCTGTAACAGGGTTGCTCTAGGGACATTGCAGGGGCTTATTGTTCTGGAGATTTAATAGTTAAAACAAGTGATGTTTGATTTTGCAGGGTGCAGAAAGTACCTGCAAGGAATCCAGAGTGGTCTAATAGTCGTAACTTCAGACCCCAGAATGCTGTATAATGCTTCTGGGATTAAGCATTGCAGATGCAGCTTATTTATATAGTGTGAAATAACCAATCCTATTTATGTTGTTTTGTATTGTTCTGATCTACAAACCTAAAATAAATCACAGCAGTGCACTTAGCAGACGTTATTTCTGGTGAGTGATACATGTGGCAGTGGTGCTGGGCAAGTCACAGTCCCATTTTTACATCTGAATGGAAGCAAAATACTTCTCTGATTTAATATTTAAAGTCCAGTACAAATCCAGTGAGGAATCCTAATTTAAATACTTTCACATCATTTCATAGTATAATATTTGGTTTCAAAGGAGATTTTTCAAAACTTTTATGCAAGAGTCTCTTAACTTATTCTTACTGCCTTGGACTTAAGATAAAAGAAATAAGGAATATAAATAATGCACATCTAATTCTTGGATTTCTATAAGAAAATGAAAGCAAACAAATTTTTAAAACTCTTATAATTGGCAGAAAATTAAAATGTGCTTCATTTTAGATGTTTCATTAAGAGAGAGTTGTGACACCTTGATTAGACTTAATTTTTTGTTGGATTTTTGTAATCTGTTTGACATAGCATCTTTTCCATGTGCCTTCAAAACTCATACAGAAACAAGTAAGATGTGTAATAGAAATTCCCTTCCTTCCCCTGCTCCATGATATTTTGGTAAGTGAGGCTGTTTCTGGGATCATCTGTGATTTCTTTTAGTCCTAAATTAGATATATTCACCTTTTTTCTCCACTCACTCTTCTTCCTTTCTTGTCTCCCACAGAAACTAGGGGGAAAGGCCCACTTATATATATAAAACTGAGTTACTTTAAACAGGTTACAGTGATTCAGCACAGAATATTAATTACACTGCTTTTTAAAACAAAAAGATCCACTGGAGCCCATTAGTGTATGGTGCACTGGTCAGATGGGCTGAGAGAGATGGGACTGGACAATCCCAGCCGAGCAGGAACCCCTGGAGCTGGTGCTACCAGAACCATCAAACCAGCCAGCTGAGGTTGGGAAGGGAGGAAACAGATGAGGTGAATTATTAGTTCTTTCCTAAATTTCCATTTCTGCACCATGAAATTAGACTACTTTTTGGGCCTTTCAACTCCCCTGTGGAAGCACACGGGAGCACACAGGCAAAGCCATTAAAAAATACAGATTTTATAGACATTTTAGAAGCCATTTCAGGAGTTTATGCAAGTGAAAGGATTCTCACTCTTTCTACTTTAAACCCAGTGTCCTTTTAGAGAATCACCAGCTTTCAGGCAAATCAGTACAATTTTCAGCAGGGAAATATTTGGGACCTAATTTTCATCCTCCAGTGATTGTGTAGCTTTCTTATTATCACTGAAAAACAATATCCAGGACTGTATTTGTAAATACATCTCTACTAGTTTTTCAGAGTTTAATTTTTTTATTCTGTTGGATTTTCAACAGAACAAAATACATGGAATTGATCTAATGTTACCTTCTGAGAGGTTTTTGCTTGTTTCTTACACAAGAGGCTGTTACTAAAAACTTGGTAACCATGGGGTGAAAGGTTAAGCCCTGTTACTGATTAAAAGGAGTGAGCAAAAAAACCAACCTTCATATCATTATCCGGAAAGAAAAATGATTGTTAAGTAGGAATGGAGTTAATAGAAACTTTCTGGACAAAATAGTTTTTTTCTAGGAAAAAATATTCCTTAAAGATAGTAACTGGAAAGATTTCCCTTTTTGGTACAGGGAAAAAGATAATTTTTAGCCTTTCCAGTTAAACAATTGTAAAGAAAAAAAAAACCCCAAACAAACAAAAAGAAACCAACCCAAGAAAGCACCAAACAAACAGAAAAAGCAAACAAACAAGAAAACCCAAACAAAAAAAACCCCCAAATCCCTCATAAATACTCCGGCAATAAAAAATCCAAGTAAACTGAGGAAAGAGACTGATTGGCTGGGGCGAAAAACATGTAAGTTGAAGGAAGTCCTATATTATAGAAGGATTGGGAAATAAACTTTCAGTTGTTTAATTCAGGTAATGAGGAAAATGATATCTAGAACAGGGTGATCTTGAAAAGCTATAACTGAAGCACATTCAAAATGACTAAAAACCTATTATCTCCGTATATGATAATACACCTTTTAATAATGAATAAGGCAGAGCCTCATTGTATGGGTAGAAAAACTTGGTGTTTTGTCTTCTTTGACACTAAGTATTACTTTTAAATGTCAGTTGCATTTACATAGGCTGGGATGATTTCTGTGAAATGTGCCTAATTACCTACTTAAGTGTCCTTTAGATGTGCAATCGCACATTGGCTCAAACATGGACTGTTGTCAGATATTTAATGCTTTCTTTTTTTTTTTTTTTTAATGTTTGCTTCAGTCCAATATGTTGTAAGTTCAAACAGGCTTATAAAAAAGACATAATAAGATGTTACCCAATAGCTTACACTGCAAAAAAAATCCACCATGCCTTAATAGTATGTTTTCCAGTAGATCTTTCTCCTCGCTCTTATTGAAAGCCCATTTGTAAGTCCCTGCCTCTGAGGGAGACGTGTACTCACACTTCAGCTGGCTGGTGGTACCTTCTCCTGCTCTCGACACACCTTTCCCAGGTGTCCAGGGAGATGCAAAACAGAATCATTTCAGTTTTGGCAGGACATAGCACCAAAGTTTATTTTCAATTACAGATCAAGTCTTAGTTTTTACTTTGATTTTCTTTGGGTGTTGTGGTGAACTATATCTGATGTTTACATGGGGTTCTCTAGTTGCACTGGGTTTATATAAAGGTTGCACTAAATAGCTGTATTTCCCCCACACTACCTGTGGTGGTCGGCCCCTCTTCCCCCCACCCCTATCCCTGAAAGGTAGTTTGTTCCTGTAGTCCCATTGGCCAGGGGTCCCTTCCCAGGGTCCCCCTGTCCCTGGGGACAAAAACCCAGGACTCACCTGGACCCGGCCTCTTTCCTTTCTGCTGCCAGGCGAGCTACCTGCACCCTTCCCTTCCCCCACACTCTGCCTAAGAATGGACTTGGATTAAACAGAATTCAGCAGAAAGAATTGAGCGTCCTTTTGTTCCTCATCCTTGTATCGCCCTAATAAACCGAGGGCTTTCGAAGTATAGCCCCCGAGATTTTTAGGGTCAGGTACATTTGGGTCTTCTTTGTATATTACAAACTTTTTAATCTAAATTTCCTATCTATATTTATCCTGTATTCAAGGCCAAAAAAAGTATGTGTGGATTTTTTCCTGGATCAAAATAAATAATTGGAATTTGTACTAACATAGCACGTCTTGCTACATATGAAATAATGATTTAAATTATATTCTTCCTGACTGGATTAGTCTAGTAGTATGTGATTATTTTTTATTGATTGTATTAAATTTCTTTTACTGAAGTTCAGGATTTGGGGTATTTTCCTAAGTACAAACTGAAAAAAGAAATATTAAAGAAAAGTTGTGGGACTTGGTAAGTGATAATTTTATTGTAATCTGTGCGATATCTTGTAGGGACTAGTTTTTCAGTAATCTGCTTAAACCATGAGAGCCAATCTAAAATAAATATATTTTTATTTTAATAAATAGGAAGTCCTTTAAAAAGTGTTGAATTGTAATTTATTCTCTTCAGAAATGATCCTATCATAACATTATAGAGACAGCCTACACTACTGTAGTAGGTGAGTAGTACCTGAGCTTTATAAAAATTCTTTCTCTCTTGAATGTTTGTGATCATCTTGTGTAGATCAGCACACAGATTGGACTGGAGTTTTATTCCCAGAACCACTAAAATATAATTACTTTATCCAGAAAAGATTCTTGCTGGTTACTTGATGGATCCTCTTATGAATACCAGTACATCTTCTGATAACTCATCAGAGCTGCACAAAATGTACCAAACATGTTGTGTTTCTGTTTCATTGTGCATGACAAAATTGAGTTTGTTACAGTTGATTGCAAAGTAGAGGGATTGCCATGGTTCACTAAGGCCTGGCCGTGCAAGCACTTTTGTTCATGTTTAACTCTGGTGAGTTATATGGGCAAGCACATGCAGAGTGAACACCTCTAGTTATGTGAAACTCCACAGATTTTGGCCTGTAGTTGTGAGGCAAGCCAGAGTGAAGAACAGAGCAGCTTTTCATCATTTTGTCTCTTGGGCATCTCTAGAACTCTCTCTGTTTCAGTTTGTGCAAGAGCTTCAAAATTATTGGTTTGGGGTGGGTTTTTTTTTTTTGT
>VXBU01014324.1:41514-54754 GCA_013400315.1 Bombycilla garrulus | reverse complement strand
TGTTTTTTTTTTGTAAAATTAAAATCCCCTGAGCATGAATTTCTGCACAACTGTACTCTAAGGGAAAGTCTTAAGGGAAGCCTTCCATAGGAAAATAAAATAAAAGAATTTTGTCCTTCAGTTCATTCCCTCTAATGTGGCCAACTGCTTCTTGGCAAGAAGAGAATTCGTGATCAACTTTTTAATGGAAAGCATGTGCTACAAAAATGCTTGGGAGATTTAAATCAGAGAACACTTGGATGAGGCTCTTTAGATTAATCCAAGTGATATAGCTGCTAAGGAGCAGAAGAATCTCTTCTAAAGTCAGAACTTAATGTTATTGGTCCAAATACAGCTGGATTTGTAACTGGAAACAAACCTGGAGCCACAAAGTGGATCTACCACAGCTCTTTCCTGGAGAGAAACAAGAATCTCCCCCAAGAGAGAAGCTGGGTATGCTATGCAGCTATCTGCCACCAGACAGCACTCTGTCCACTCAGTCCCGTCCAAAGAACACCACATCTGGCACCCTTCACCGATCCCCACTAGACCCAGCCCTTTATGAACATCTCTCTCCTGCTGCTTCGTCACACACCCTCAGCCGCACAAATACACCTTTCAGCTGAAGCTACAAAAATGACCTTTGCTGGGTGACAACATGGTCTTCTTGTAGTTTCAAGCATGTGTTACAGAAAACAGACCCAAAACTATGTCTGAGTTTTTGTCCATAGGACCTTTGATCCAAACACTGCGTAATGGGGATATACAGATCTACCCCACAGTGTACTAGATCAAGGTTGGACAGATGTAAGCTGTTTTATTTCACCAGCCAGCATGCTTCCTGTCCCTTGACTGGGAGCCAGGAGGGTTATAGGCTTGAATGCAAATCTAGAACCTTTAGCAGTGTAGCTTCTGTGTGCTACTGTTCTCAGGATTAAGTTTTAGAAAATCAGACAAACTAAAGCATCCAAGCCCTGTCATTGTAATGATCCGTAAGTGTACTGGTGCTGCCAGGGATGAATTGTTATCACAGATAGAAGATCAGCAACAAGACAAGAGGCAACAGGCAGAAAACGATGCACAGGAAGTTCTAGCTAAATATGAGGAAGGACTTCTTTTCTGTGGAGGTGGCCAGAGCACTGGCACACAGAGTGCTCAAAGATGTTCAGAGTCTTCTTCACTGGAGATATTCAAGAACCATGTGAGTAATTCTTGACTCATTCATGGACTTGTTAGAGAGTGCTAGTTTGGTAGAAAAAAGCCTTGGTATTGTCACAGGTCAGAGTGATGTTCCTTGAAATTGGTTGTCATGCATTTCTGCACAAGTAACCTAACCTGTAGCCTAACTTCATGTTTCTATTTTCTGGCTGTGCATTAACTGTAAAAGAAATAAAGTTCATCTTTAACAAGGATGAAGTCAACAGGAGGAGAAGCATCGGCATTGACATCAGCAGACCTTCAGCAAAATAGACCTTTTCTCTTCATATATTTTTTGCCTGTAAGAATTGTCTTGGGTAATGTAAGCTGGACTCCTGGTCTTGAAACACAGCCTATCCTTGTGAAGCACACTTTCTTGGATGCATTTCTACTTGGATCTGGGAGGGCTGAGGAAAGCTGTATTCTTCCCTTGTGTGACTGCAGGAAAAGGGTTATTCATGAAGCAAAAAGGAGGAACCTTCTCTGCTTCTGGAGCACTGGCAGACTTTATGCTAAGGGAAGAGTAAAAGCTGAGCAAAAGTTGCAGTGGGCTACCACACAATGTGTTTTTCCACGTGTTTTCTGAGGAAAGACCTTTTGATGATGAGAAGCGTAGCACTTTTCTCCACAAGGTTTATCTTATGTTAGCTGAACAAAAATAAAGTGATTAAACCGTGAGTGTTTGGAAGGAAACTACATGCTGTGAATAATGCTGGCTGGAAATACTACTACATGTTTGGAGTGGGGTTGTCTGCCATTGGAAGTAATAAAAATAGAGCTGTAAATTATACATCTGGGTTTGGTTTGTTCTAGAAGCTAATTTTTAAGAAACTGAGGTTTATTTATTGGTTGTGTCACAGGAGTGTTTGGCTTGTTCTAAGTCCAGTCTTCAACATTTTTCATTTCAAGCCATATAAAGGAGAAGATCATCTATGGTACATCTATCCCAGTTAAACAGAATGGGCTCTAACCCTTCTCTGTAAATATATTGCCTTCTGCATTGCTTCTAGCCACAGCAATACTTTTAAAATTACTTATATTCTTCTAAAAGTTACTCAGGTCTCAAAACATTGCAAAGCATCCTTCAATATGCTTCAGAACCAGTTTGCTTCTCACAAGGGCAATAGACGGACTTTGCTTGGTATCACAGTGGCATTTTCCCATTCATTTCCTTCAGCATGTGTGAATAGTTTCCCTGACACAGGTGTGTTTAAATGCAGAAAATAGCATTTCAGTTGGGTTTTGTGTCATGAAGACAGTGGAAATTATTTATCTGAGCGTCAGCAAGACCTTGTCTGTCTGCCCGCCCGCCCGCTTGGCTGGGCAAATAGCTGTCCGGCCTGCAGCCCGCCAATCACCTGGGCTGCCCAGCCTCCACCCCCCAACCCCCTCAACACCTGCAGCTGGCCTTTAAAGCAAGTCTTTTAATGAAATCACTTTAAGTCATTACTCTTCTATTTATGGCAGCAGGAGTTCGGGACTGAGTAAGAGAAGCAGAGGTTTGCCCCACAGGAGTTGCTCTGAATCAGGTTAGTAATGAAGTTTACTGCTGAAAGAAGTAACCTGAAAGCAACCGAGGTTATCTTAGGAAAGCTTGCCTTTAACATATGTGTTGTTTGAGTAGTAAGAGCTGTGGTATGCAGTTTGTTTACATTACAGCATTATTCTGTCTTTGGTAAAGTAAAAATTTAGTGTTAATATATAGACGATGCAGTCATATTTTCCTTCCCAATCTGACTAGAAGGTGTTTCTGCTTTTGAACGACAAAACTCCCTTTGCTCTTCCCTTTTATTCATCTAATACATCTGTTACAGGTGCTGCTTTCCAATTTTATGGTTTATTATTGAAATATGCGACTTTAAATATTTGAAGCTATTAGGAGTTTTGTGAAAGTTTTGGGCACTGTGAACTTTTAGGACCCTTGCAGGAAAATAACCTATTGGCTGTGCATATGTGTACACACACACAAATAATCGATTATACCTAGTTTTGCTTCATCTGTGAATTCTTTTACTTTCATATATTATTTTACAAGACCTTAGTTTCACTTATTATTGCACAAGATCGAATAAATGTAATACTGCAATTTTGAATAAGGAGCTTAATAGGAAAAAAAATTCCTAAACTTTTACTGGTTTTTCAGGAAAAATGAGGCTGAAAAGAGATGCTAAATTAATCTGTATTAATCAGCATATATTTATAGTTATAGTTATACAAACTTACGGGAGTATTTTATCCTTAATTGGTTTGCTGTTTAAAATGTTTAACAACTGCATCTAAAATTAATAGTATATTACATAATACTAGCTCAACAGAATAGTTTTCGGTAAAATATTTTTATTTTATTTTGGCTTCAAAAATCATTAAACATAAATATCAATAACACTACTAAAACTTTCAGAGGTTTCATATTGCTTTATAACATTTGCTTTTCATATAAGATTTTTATGGTTTTTATTATAATTTTTAATATAAAATTTTGTGGGAAAAGTTGAATGTCAACTGCAGCAGAACTTTGGATTTTCCCATGTGTAGCTTGGGTTTAATGTGTACTAACTTAAACTATGTATGAGACAATTAAATTAAAATTTTATTTTAATGGAAATAATATTACTGACACACTTTTTTTTGCTCCAATATCCACATATTTTTTGAATTTTGTGTGGGATAGGAGGCTAGGTTAGGTTATTTTTACATGAAAAATACTTTGCAGAAATGGTAGATTTTATATGACTGTGAAGCAGTCAAGTAGGTTTAAATATTAATATAATCTTTGCAGATATAGACTTTGTCCCTTGCATTGTGTTTTTAGTTACAAATTTTTTGATAGCAAACATTTCCTGACAGAAGAGGGCTAGCAACAAATGATGATTAAATGTTCCCGATCACCTACCTGAACAAAGAGCCGGTATGAATTGTAAGGCTGAACTCATCTTCTTGGACTGGCATTCAGATGTGTAGTGGACAAGCAGCAAATTATCTGGATTACAATTCACCAGGAGAGGCTGAAATTAAGGTGATTTTATCAGCAGATACTGTAGAGAAAAAAAATTAACCAAGACAACAAAGAGCAAAAGGCATTGGAGAAATACCTGCTTATTCAGGTATCCTGAACAAATACTGTGAAAGTCCATCAGACATAAGAAAGTTTTGCTTTGGTTTTCTCTCCCCATTAGATAAATCTGTCAAGTTCCTTTCCTATCTAAATCATGTCCTACTTCCTGGCTGTGTCTTTGTTGGAGGTGGTTAAAGGAGTACAATTAAACTGTAGTGTGGATGTCTAAGCAGTTCTTTCTAGGAATTCGTTCAAGGAAGGAGGAGATTTCTGCGAGGGCTAATCATTTGTCCTCAAGTCTAAGGCAGTTAAACTGAGACCTGCCTTTTTTGGAGGACTATTGGAGGCGTAGTCCATGTTTATAACATGCGGCTAAATTAAAACTTCAGAAGGGCAGTGACCCAGAGCCAAAGAGCTGCCACCTCTGTTGCATGCAGCAGAAGGAATGTGCCGATGTCTGTGACAAACAGACTTCAAGGTGCTTGCTTGTGACACAGGGAAATTGCTTTGCTTGTGACAAAGCACTCTCTGTAGGGCAGACTTCAAAGTGGAGCTAGCACAGGTTGGAATGCATGAGAGATTCATCAGGTGGTGTCTGCTCCACACCTTAACTAGAAATAACTGCATACTGTTAGTGAGTTCAAGGGCATTTTCCTCTGTAGTTTCTTATCACTCACTGCCTATGTTTAAACTCTGTATAAGATCAGAATTCGATCTTTTCTCTGTTTAAACTGCATGAACAGTACAGCCCACCCTGACTAGTGGTCCTTGCAGGCTACATGCCTAACATTGCTGTTCAAATGCACACAGGTATCCAACTCTGCTCCAAGAAATGTAGGATGGGTGCACCAGAGATACCTCAAAAGCACTCACTTCCTTCTCGATTGATTACCCAGTGTAATTATCAAAAAACTCCTTTCCCAAGCTGTCAAATGTGCTTTCCCAGGACGTCTCAGAGCACAGCCAGTGCTCCTCAGCTGTGCAGGACGTTCAGCAAGGGCCCAGGCCAGAGCCGGCAGAACTCACAGTAGTAGAAGCCAAGATGAAGCAGAGCCACAGTTGGGTGTTAGGATGAGGCAGGGTTAGGCTGCAGCAGGGAAAAGAGGAAGAAAAAAGGAGCAGTTAGGAAAATGCTGAAACCTGCTAGTTGAAAAGTAGGAGAGATAATTTTTTAATATATTCACTTACCCTACTTCATGTTCCTCTCAGTCATAAAGGCCAGCAGAAAAGAAAACTGGTATTTGTCCAACCTCAGGAATAAGATCTGTAAGACTGCAGGAATAAGACCCTTTATAAGAGTGCATGGTGGCAGTCAGTATAAGCTTTTCTTCGACAATGCTGCCACCAAAAGGCACACCTAGCTGTTACCTTCTGTAGGTTTGTATTTTAGCATGAGATGTGCTCTGCCTCAGAGTTCTGGTGAACTGCTTGTGGGTCAAAACGAGTCAGCAGTGAGCCATTTCTCAGGCTGTTCTTTTGCAGGGATAATCCACTAAAGGATCTGCTTTACAAGGGACGCCTCAGAAAAACATTACACTTGTCAGTTATTTCTGAAGACACTTGTCACCTCATACCTATATCATTTGGTTCTCTCTGAAGCCAAACAGCTTAGTAAGCTCATCAGTTCTTCCTGCTGCACTGACTTATCAAGTATGAAGGCTTGGAATGTCACAGGCAAATCTGAAAGGGGGGCATGCCTGAGGCACGGCGCTGCTTTTGGCACGCAGCAACAGAACTTGTGAAGGCATTTTTTGCTCTGCGTTTAGGCATACTAAGTACAGGAAACTGTGGAAGATGTGCTGGATTCCAGTGGTTATTGTAAAAGGAAGTGTGTTTGTCAAGTCCATGTCAGCGTGGATATACTTATAAAGAGAAGATTGCCATGCACATGAGGTGGGGTTTTTTTCCCTCCACAGACATAAAGGTTGTGTATTGAACTTTTGTCTTTGTGCTCCAGTTTCTAAAGGCTACAGAAGAAAGGCTGGGTTTCTGTCAGAAGAAGTGTCTTTTACTGGCTTATGACTAGAAAGAACTAGCCTCCTTCCTCTCCCCAAGAAGCAAAATTCAGAAACTCCTTCTATTTTGACATAAGGATTCCTTCTCAGAAGAGAAAACCATAATATCACTTACTGGCCACTGAAGTAAATTTTTGGGACTTCTTTTCCCAAAAGTCAGAAAAGCAAAACAATGTGAGATGCTGTTTGAATAGCAAGAGTCTTGGAAATTCCTTAGTGGTCTGAGAACAAGATCTGCCAGAGTATTTTTCTGCTAACAAATTACCAAATGAAATATTATCTGGGGGGAGGGTGAAATAATTCCTTTAAAAATGCTATGTTTCTGCAACATTGAAATTGCTAAGGTGAAGGGCATGGAGTCACAAGAGTGTTGCTGCCTGTCACATGGGCTGCAGGTTAATAAGCATATTAATATCAAATCCTAAGTGGTTGTTACAGCTTCAGAACTGTCATTAGGGGAAAAAAGTAGCCTCAGAATATTTGCCTAAGCACAGCCCAGAAAAAATAAACCTGGCTATGTGAGAGTGGAGTGCCTCAGCCTCAGGCCCAAAGAAAGGCTGCTCTTCCTGAAGAGCTCAGGAGACACAGCAGGGGATTTTACCTGAACAGTTCAATGCTACTTCCCTTAGAAGACATTATGGATCTCTGCCGATATGAATGTCATCTGAATTCTGTAACTGGGGAAATCTTCATAGTGAGTGAATCTATGTATCATGGGCTGACTCTTGTCTCTGGGAGCCTGGTGTGCTGAAATGACTGTCTAATTGCAGCAGAGCTTTGGAAACTTGCCTGTCTGCCTCCTCCCACTGTCCTGGGCTGCCTATCACCTTTCTAAGGGAATTAAGCATCGCTGTCCACAGCTATTCAATCCCATTCATTACCCTTTGTCAAATTCCTTTACTTAAAAGGGAATGGAGACCTTTTTTCTTAAGGGTGCTCCTTGAAGGCAGAAGCAGCATGTTTGAGTGAACTTGGGGAGCTATTACAAAAATAGGGTGAAAGTGTTCTATCTCTTCTCTGGCATATTTTTTTTCTCCAAGCAGTCTTGTATAAGGATGGCAGAGTTCTTGATACTCTCTGCTTCTGACTTTCTGTTTTAGGATCACTATTAATTGAGCTATCCATCTTCATATGAAGTCATCACTGTTAGTGGATTGAACTAGTGTGAGTAGAAATGTCCTTTACTGTTCTAGGAGACTGATACAGACCAGGAAGGAATAAACCAGCAGAATATCTTTGTCTAAATTAAACAGATTTTTCAGTTCCCAGGAGGGTTCTACTTAACAAATCATAGAGTATATATATTTATGGTATGAGTTTCAAAGACAAACTTCGGTTTGGGAAGATGACAGATGGTATCACTTGATTCTTACCAAACTCTTAGCCCTCAACAATACAATTCAAACAAATACATGAAGACAGAACTTGTATGTTAATGTTGCCTCTTTAAAATATACTTTTGTATGGGATGCCCATGTCCTTCCTCCCAAGAAAATGCTTTGGACCCTCAGTGACCATTTGTTTTAGTTGGGAAGCTGGATCACTGCTGTTCCTAGCAAGCACCCATATCCTAGGCCAGAGAAGCGCTGCCCACCTGCTGGCCTCCAGGACCAGGTTGGTCACAGACTCTGAGCTTGTGTGCTAGAACTGATCACATCCCTCACTGTGACGGGCACTCCAAATACTGAAGAGCTACAGCTCAATAGGATGAGCAGGTAGCATATCAGGTTTTGTTAGATGGTTGTTAGGCAGAGGTGGGAAAGACCTCTAGTAAGGTTAATTACATCTGGGAAACTTCACTGGTGCATGAGAGAATAGAAATACTATTTTAGTCTGCTTTCAGGAAGTTCTTACTGAAGCAAGGAGACAAGAATACTGAATTGGTGCTGTCAGAATAATGTATTTTAAACTTCTGTTGTTTATAGTCTTAGTTTTAGATCCCCAAAGCCCTTTTTTATGTTAGTGTTAATCCTTATCTTAAAAGGCTCTATGATATATGAGATAATAGGCTGTTTCTGTTTTAGAAGTGGTTAAGAAGTAGCCGTTAGCAGATAATTAGAAACGATTTCTTCTATTTCAGGGCAATGTAATAAACCTAAAAATAATGGATCTCTTTCCTGGGGGACATAAGCGCTGCATATAAAATTAGGAATAGTGTATCCCTAATTTGTTTCCTGGGAAAAAAGCACATGCCATCTTATTTAACGTCACAAAACATTGCGAATATATTACTTAGTAGATGTGATTAAAGTTCTTCGTGCAAATACCTTTTGCCGTTGTTTTTCACCAGAGTCTACACTACCTTTTGCATACATCCACCATGTTGCCCTGTGGACCAGCTCTGTCCTTTATTCGGTGTCTGGTGAGGAAGAAGAATATCGGTGGCGAAAGTCTCGAGGACACCAAGTTGTGCCGGTGCCTATCCACCGTGGACCTCATAGCCCTGGGCGTGGGAAGTACCCTTGGTGCTGGTGTTTATGTCCTCGCTGGAGAAGTAGCCAAATCCGACTCTGGACCTAGCATTGTGGTTTCTTTCCTCATCGCTGCCCTTGCATCTGTGATGGCAGGTCTCTGCTATGCCGAGTTTGGTGCTCGTGTTCCCAAGACTGGTTCTGCATATTTGTACACTTATGTAACAGTGGGTGAACTGTGGGCTTTTATCACTGGCTGGAATCTCCTTTTATCCTATATTATAGGTAAGCTATATTGTAAGTAATCAGTCCCAGGGGTTTCTGAGACAGCAGATAAAAGATAGAGACTTAGGGCTGTTTTTCTTTTTTGTTTATATGCTTAGCTTCTGTTTCTTTTTAGTCCTGCTGAGATGAAATAACCAAAATAATTTGATTAGGTAATTTCTTTCTATGCATCATCACTGCAAACAGGGTTTTTGCAAGATATTTTATAACAGTGTGACATATGAACCACATACCTTGTATGAAGATTGTGTCGGGCAATTCAGTGATGATGCACAAGAATAAACAGGATTTATTTGCCATCTTTGGTCAGCAAAAATAATTTCAGTAAAATCATTCAGCACTTCTATTTTTCTGAATATACAAGGACGTTTACAGAGACTCCACTATTGTATCTTACAGGAAAGTTATGATGTTTAAGTACTAACTTGCTGCTATATCCTTGTGCTAATTAAGTGCTGTCCTATCAAGTAATCCCATAAAACACAAAGCTGATCAGATCTGAATAAAATCAATGCTCACGTGGCAGATAGTCAAATAGCTGTTTCAGTGCTTCAGCAGAGACAATATTTTTGGATTTAAAAATTATTTCTCCTGGAGGAAAATGTTCCAGACTTCCATTATATTGTGTATGAGCATGCCCAGCTTTAGATGTGTACCCACAGGATGGTTACATAAATCATTACAAAACTGATGTTCCCCAGTATTGTATTAAAATGTATTTCATGAGGGGAGAGTTATACAAAGAAGATTGAAATTGGCCGTGCACTCTTTACCACAAGAGAGCATTAATTTTAAATACAGGCTCTAGTAACACTTAGTTATACAACAGTACACATCTTGCTAGGAATTTTTTTTTTTGCTTTACTTACCAGTGGGCAAATTTTCCTTCATGCTCTTTCTTAAAGTGCTTTCTTATGTTACTTTTTATTGTTTAACATATGTCATATTGTAATTCTAGAAATAACCGTCTTCCAGGATCAGGCATAAATGACACAAAAGTAATTTCTGCAATATTTTGGGAAAAAAACAGGGCAAAAAATTTGTGTATTTTGGTCCTAGAAAAACTTGTTACCATTTAACAAGCAAAATTCTTAAACATTAAAATTCTTCAGCAAAACAAACATCACAGGCTCTCTTTTTTTCAAATGCAAGTAGCAACAGGCTTAGGTTGTCTCTTTTTCATTAAAGCAGCTGTATCCCACTGTGCAGATGTAAAACCCTAAACATGCCTGTGTTTTATGAAGGTACATCAAGCGTAGCAAGAGCCTGGAGTGGCACTTTTGATGAACTTCTTGGGAAACGGATTGGTCATTTCTTTAGTGCCTACTTCAAAATGAATTATTCTGGGCTAGCAGAGTATCCTGACTTCTTCGCTGTATTCCTTATATTACTTTTATCAGGTAAGACAATATATGGCTTAATTTATGGTTGCTGTGACATTGTGACATTTTACAGTTAAAAGTGCTAAGTTGTAGGGTTTTTGCAATAGAAATACCTTAAGGAAGTTCAGAGGCATATTTTGTACTGCACAATGGCTCTGTGAATTAAAAATGCACGTAATCATATTTTCACATGCATTCTCAAAACTGAGACATCAACTAATCACTTATCAGTACTTTTTTAATAAAACCCATGATACACATTGTTGGTAACTGGAAAATTACGCAGTTTTCTGTGATTTCATGGCTTTATCACAAATAAATTCTTTCAGAGTGGCCTGGAGGTTAAGCTCTGTAGTTCAGTGGTATGGTCTCCTTAAATTATATATTGTGCATGTAGTGGGCATTTGTAAGGGTGTTTTTGCATCCAAGTTTTTCACTTATTTAGTATAAAATAGTGTTCTCCTTTTTAAGTCTTCAGTTGTTTATCCTAGAGGGTTTTTTTACCTAAAGGGTGCCCCAAGGACCAACAGACCAGTTTGAAACCTGAGTAAACCTTACTTGTCTGTACTTCCAAGTCCTGGTTCTGTCTTTACTCATGTATCACGCTTTTAAACCACAAACACTGACACTAGATACACGCTATTTGAGTGATCAGAAAACTCAAAAATACTGCAACTTATTTCCATGTTTGCGTTTAACAATTATTTACCACATGGAAAAGTTCCTACTGCCACTGGGAGTGAAGGAAGCAGGAAGTGTATTCTAAAATGTGCAGTTTGTTTTCAGGCAATACTAGAAGCATTTCAATATTCAGTAGAGGTCTTACCCATATCTCATATACTTGTCATGTTCAGTCTCTCTTCGGATTAAACCAAAGCTTTTGGTTTAATCCAAAGGAGCTTTTCTTCTCTGGAAAATGAAACTAAGTTATATATATATAACCTGTTCTCTCATTATGAGTGGTGGTTTTTTTGACACAGGAAGACATTTTTGTTCTACCTGCTGCTAGAATGAGTGAACAGTGCATCTGGAGATTTGTTAGGTCTCTGTACAGAAAAGGATGGCTTCCTACACTTAGGAAGATCTGGGAGCTGACTTGACTAGATTTCGTCCAGCATCCTGCCACGTCTGTGGCTCAGAGTTGCCTATAGGACCAGTTCAGACATGTGAATGTGAATGTGAATGAATGCGAAATATAACTGGAGCAGACCTTTCAGTTTCTCCAAATAAAGGAGAAAAAATAACACTCTGAGAAGCAGAGCACTGAAACTCCGCAAGCCAAACTATACAGTCCTAATTTAGATGCTGACATATTTTATGTTTTCTTCATTGCCATTGCTGCTTCAGAACATAAGAATTAGAGGCTCTTGACAAAAAGAGGAAACATTTCTCCTGTTGTTCTCACTGCTCCTGAGTTTCCATTTGTGTCCTGTCTTTTCATTCCTACCATCATTCCTTCTTCACTGCTTTCACATTTGTGCTGCAAATTGCCTCTCCAGGTGTCTGTGATAAGAGGCCAAACCCCCAGTGACTGAACTGGGTGGAATTCCCCTCTGCTGAAAGGAGGGGCAGTGGGGATGGCTCAGGACTCAGCACTGTGTAGGCTGAGCATGATACAGTAATTGTATTGTGAGCTGTGTAAAGCTGAATCACAGGAGAGCAGGTGATGTTTTACAGAAAATGTTATGTGCTAAGCACAAGGGAATGTACACAGAAACCTGGGGTTTGAGCTTTTTTGTTTTGGTAGGTTTTCTGGTGATTTTTTTGAGGTTTTGGTTTGTGGTTTTGTTGGTGTTTTGTTTTTTTTTGTTATTTTTTTGGTTTTTTTGGGTTTTTTTGGGGTTTTTTTAGGGTTTTATGTCTGGTTTTTCTTTTTTTTTCTTTTGGGGTTTTTTTGTGTGGGTTTTTTTGGGTTTTACTTTTTTGTTTATGTTTTTTTTTCTTTTTCTGTTTTGTTTTGGGGTTTTTTTGGATAATGAAAGAACTTTAAAAGTGCACATACTATGATTCACAGTGCATTAGACTGATTAAGACACTGCCTTTTTGGGGAAAACTGGGCTGAACAAAACATTTCATCTATTTCAATAAAAATGTCATTGGTGAAGAAAACCACTTATGAGCTGAGCAGCTCATAAGACAATTTCTGTGTTCTGATAAGATAGCAAATATCTCATTAGCAGAGTCAGAAACTTTTTAGACATTGTTTTGAGAGGCTTAAAATTTTCAGACTTAATCTCTAAATAATGCGGGAAAGTATGTATGTGATAATAGTGGAAATGCTTACAGTGCAAAGGACCTGTGAAATATTTCCAATTGTATTTAATTTTTCCTGATCTGCTCACTGTCTGTTCCATTAAACTGCTAACACTTTAACACATAAAGTTGTTAAAAATCTAATGATAAAGTGGAATCCTGATGGAATACTTTTCAGATTGTTTAAATGCTCTACTCTGTAATCTAAAGCCATGTGTATTTTGTATCTGATTGTTTTCTAGAATCTCTATGCATCAGTGTTGCAAACAGGAAGCATGCATTTCTTTTTAAGCTTTTATTAATGAACTAGGAAATGGGACTTACTCTGATGGATGTGCCTGAAAATTGAAGTAAATTGCTTACATTGTTAATTTAATAATTGTGCTTCTTTTCTTAATCTAACAGATAATGCTTCTGAAAGGAATATATTTTTCCAAACTGTTTTTACAAAGCATAGAATTCTTGTAGCTACTTGTACTCCATGAGATAAAACAGAGATATGGATTGGCTTCTTAGACAAGTATAAAGTAGCTATTGCTAAAAATTCTTTTAAATACTTGAAGCTTTCTCTTTCATGGTTTCCAATACATTTTTCTGTTTTCATGCTGTTAAAGAGTTTAGCAAATTTGTGATAATGCTGCTTTTTTTTTTTTTTTTTAATCT
>VXBU01014324.1:31217-41466 GCA_013400315.1 Bombycilla garrulus | reverse complement strand
AATCTGGTGATGCTTTTTCAGTATTATTCACAGTACTTACATATATATATTTATATATATACATACTTTTACTTGTATCCCTTCTTTAAAATGCTATTTTATTAGTATAAAGGGCCATTCACATCTATAAAATATTTTTATTTTACAGGTCTTTTATCATTTGGAGTGAAAGAGTCTGCATGGGTGAATAAAATTTTCACTGCTATAAACATCTTAGTCCTACTCTTTGTTATGATTTCCAGTTTTGTGAAAGGTGAACCTGCCAACTGGAAGATAAGCGAAGAATATCTCAGAAACCTTACTGCAGTTACAGAGTAATTTTTAAAAATCTATTTACTTGCTCATATTCCAAGCAGTTTTCTCTCACACATGCTGTATTATAATAAACACTATTAGTGTTTTAATATGTTTGTAACAAACTTCAAAGTAAGTAAGGTGATAGCTTCTTGATTCAGATATGTTTCCTTTTGGTGTTATTTTTCTCTTTCTTACAAGCTTGGACATAAAAATTTCATCTTGTGCAGTTTTGTAAAGCAGACCTCTGTCATGATGAGAACACTTAAATATTATTTTCAGAGTTATAGGGTAGAGGATGTATGTATTTATCCTACCGATCATAGGGGAAAAAATATCTTTCTGCTGTATTTTTGTTCTTTATAGAAACCACTCATCCTATGAAAATGTGACAAGTCTGTATGGGAATGGTGGCTTTATGCCATACGGTTTCACAGGAACATTGGCTGGTGCTGCAACCTGTTTTTATGCTTTTGTTGGATTTGACTGCATTGCAACAACGGGTACAGTATTTTTATGTGTGTGTACATATGTTTAATATGGGCAGGTTTTTGCAAAAAAGCCCCAAAGATTCACAAACAATATAATAATCTGTCTACTCTTCTTACTTTGCTTTCTTCCAAACCTCTTTCAGTCAATATGGAATGAGGCTAAGTTCATTCCTGAACATGGCTATCTTTCTGGGAAGAAGGAGGATGTTCTATTTATTTTATTCCTGTTCTAAAGAAATTATTGTTGCTTTCTAAGTCTGTAAAGTGCTAAGTATACAATTTTTTCTGCTCAAATAATCATCTGCTTACCTTTACAGTTCTGTGAATATACAATGTATTTTATGACTTTTAATTTACCACTATTTTAACGCTATTTCTGATAACAAAATACTGAGTTCTGTTCTGTGTGTCTCAGTTTATTTTACTCCGGTTTTTAAAACTTCTGTTACAGATATGATTCCTATAACTTTGATTCACAAGTGATTGGTCTTTGATGTTATCTCTTAAAGCTGAATGGGAAAATTAGTATGAATTTTTGGTGGGGAATTTTCTTTTCCTTTTTTCAGGAGAGGAGGTCAAGAATCCTCAGAAAGCCATACCCATAGGAATTGTGGTGTCCCTACTTGTCTGCTTCATGGCCTATTTTGGGGTTTCAGCTGCGTTGACACTTATGATGCCGTACTACCTGCTAGATGAGAAAAGCCCCCTGCCAGTAGCCTTTGAATACGTTGGATGGGGTCCTGCTAAATACCTTGTAGCAGTGGGATCCCTCTGTGCTTTGTCTACAAGGTAAAGACATTGAAATACTAATTCTACTGGGAAAAGCTGGTGAATAACATACCACATTGATATGTATGTTCATGTGCTCGTTTTGAAGGCTCAGTCCATGCAAAGAGTTAGCAATAAGTATTATAAGCAAGTCTTAAGCAGGTCTACATGACAGTAGCCGTGTTAATTTAGGTTCCTTTTTTTAAACTACTGATACTGTTACCTCTTTGGTAGAAGCTTATTACACCAATTTATTTTTTATATAAGTATTTTCAAACATATGACCTGCAAGTTATCTTTATTAATTGACAAACTAAACCTCACCCATTTGTCCCTTTTTGCTGTCCATTCCCAGTGACTCAGCAGCTTTATGGGCTCTGTGTATTTGCAGGCAAAATTGAAGACACAATTAACTAGCTCCACTCCTCATCTTCATGGCCTGTCTCTGTTTTCTTTCAGTAGCCAGTCTGTCTTCTGACATCATCCCTTCCTGTGGTTTCTGTGTGGGTATTTGAGATGTAGATTATAGCTGTGAAAATACTATAATTTGTTCCCCTTTGTGAAACTGTGAATGTAACCTTAACATGTAATTTTGATTAAAAAGATCAGAGAGGGCACAACATATTTTAGTAAGTGTTCAAATATATTACACCCCAATTGTAATATGATGCAAACACTTTAATAAAATAGAAAATTGCTTGATACTTGAATTTAGGGATAGAAAAATGCTTATGCCAATCTTTTACCTGAGCTTATGTAGGTAAGGAGTCATTTCCATGAGCTTCAGTGGTAAGAACACTTGCTGCCTTTCCACAAAGGAAAACAAGTTGCCTGTGGAAGGACTAATACTAACAGCACTCTGACATAACCCTGTAGGTATTAGCCTGAATATGAGTTTGTTGACTGTGGGCAGTGGTTTAAAGGAAAGGAACATTTAGATGAAGGAGGGGATAGAAACGCAAAGTAATTCCAGAAGGACACTAAAAGAAATGTAGGGCTGACTGAAGAATGTCACAGTTACACAGTTCATCCTGGGATTATAGTTCTTTTCTATATAGTTGTCATGGTCTCCTCAGGCTGGCGGGTTTAATTGATTTTTTTTTCTTTACATTGATAAATAGTAGAAGTTACATTCAAGAAATCTTTCAATCTGTTGACTGATGCTAGTTTAGAACAAAACAAACTGTATTTCATACTCCTCAGTTTAGAGGTACATTTAGAAGAAATATTGGGATGAATTGCTTTTGTTTTTTACAGTTTCCTGTTACTGTGCTATGTCATCTGCTTGTTTTGCCAGGCTAAAGGTGTTTGTTAATATTGCCATTATGTATGCGAACTGGAATGTACCTCCTTTGTGGAAGGTACACTCATACATCAAAATCAGTTAATTTGCAATAAAATTTTTCTCCTGTCTACCCTTAATACTTGTGTCCCACAACTGTGACAAGATGTACATAGCGCCTCTAGTATGTAAGAGCTGTGCCTTCTTCAAGTGATATAGTTGTTTCTCTAAAGTAAGAAAGGAGACTCTTCACCTGGTTAAAAACTTGTGTGATTGCTGCCAAGATTATACTGGCTATGATTTTGCCTTTTGTTTTCTTAATTAAAAGTATTTCTCTTTGAGGGAAAGAAACCACTTAATTTAAGAAATGTATGTAAGAGCTTCAGGTTGTAGTTTAAAAGCTTTATGTGTTCTGCTAATAACAAATCTAAATTAATTAGCTTTACTTCTTCCAAAAAAAAAGTCTTAATACAGCTTGCCAAGAGGTGCTTTAATCGAAAGAATTAATCTACCCAAGTACACTTGTATGGTGCTTACTTTGAATTACTGTTAATCAGCAGGCTTACATGGAAATATAGAGTGTAAAGGGTGCTGCTTATGCTTATTTATTTGCTACTGCTGACTGACAGACTTTCTCCAGGGATACTAGAGCTTAATTTCCTAGTTAGTGTGATCTGGAATATGTTCCTGGTCCATTAACACCCGAGAACTACAGTGATGGCAAGAATTATCTTGCTAATCTGGATTCTGTCTGATGAAGCAATTTCATTACCTAAATTAATTGAATAATAATAATAATAATATTTGCAGTTAAAATCTATTTGTGTCTGATCTGTAGTATCTTGGGCTATGGGGCTTTCTGGTTTTGTCTTACAACCATACATTTTGTTTCTATACATGCCATTAATTAACATTTTTTATCTTGTCCATGAATACAACTCTGCATGAATTGTGTTTGCCATGTTGCATGTGTTTGCTTTTTACTCAGTCTTCTTGGATCCATTTTCCCAATACCACGTGTAATCTATGCTATGGCGAAGGATGGGTTGCTTTTCAAATGTCTAGCTCAAATCAATTCCAAAACGAAGACCCCACTAGTTGCTACTCTATCGTCTGGTGCAGTAGCAGGTGAGACTAAGAGTTGATCCTTGTAAAGAAAGGTGCACTGCTAAACCCGTTGCATATATGGAAATAAACCACTGTTGTGCAGCTTTGATTTGCTTTGGACTGAAATGATCAAATCTGCTTGGTGCGAGGTAAAGTTGTCTACCAGGAAAAATGTTCTCTACCTCAGATTTTTACTTGTTGGTTTATCTCAAGTGCTTTCAAAGCCTAGGGTCCTTGAAAATAAACAATAACCCAAAACCAAGAACATCAGTTGACGAAACAAAATCCCAAGAGCAGCAACACAGAGCCTAAGCAAAACTATACCTAAACCCATTAACTCCTCCAAGCTTTCTTTTTGTTTAGTTGGGTTTACCAGTAAAGCATTGAGCTTTTAATAACCTGTACTTGAACTATACATTTTTCTGTTCTAGTCTTCTCGGCTCTATGTTCCCTTTGCCCCGAATTCTGTTTGCCATGGCACGTGATGGTTTACTCTTTAGTTTTCTTGCCAAAGTGAATAAGAGGCAGGCACCAGTTTCTGCCACCTTGACAGCAGGGGTCATCTCTGGTAAGCTTTCAAAGCCCATGTTACTTAAAACTGAGATTTAAACACTCTATGCACGTGCATGGTACCTTATATTTTTGAAAAGGGCTGCTTGTTAACTTCCCTTGCATGTACAATGGGAATAAAATTACTGAGTAATCAATGGGTGTAAGAATTCCAGATCAAGCCAATCATGGTGGTGGTGATGGCCTTAATGTCACAGAAATAAATTCTTTTTTTTTTTAATATTAACCCCTTGTATGGTGAATAGGCTTGTTACTTAATCTGAGCCCTTTAGGCTGATGGTCTACTGACAGGGCTTCCTCGTCTCATTTAGGCCTAATATGTCCATGCCGTCTATAACGGGGGCAAAAATAACCGTAACATTTTTTATTATGAGATATAAGAAAAAAAATTACATTTGAAGCAGGATTAACTTCTGCGTAAACCACAAAGATTTTTTTTAAAAATTGTCTTTCAAAGAAAATTATTGTTGTTGTATAGGCTTACCAAGTAGTGGTTGAGGGGCAAGTGTGTGTTGGGGGGCTTATGTGTCTGCACAGATATATACACACATACATGCTTACATATATTTTACCAAAACAATATTTTGGGAGCTGTTGCCAAATCCTAATGTAAATTCTTAACATACAACTCTTTCACCTCTGTTCATACTTCTTGCAGAGGTACATATAGCTGTGCCCAAATTTAATTGTCATTTTAGTGGGATGTCTAATCACCCTGGAAAACTGGAAGTTTTAGAAGTATTTAGCTCAAAGGCAAATAAATAATTTTTTTAAGTAATTCAAATATCAAATATGTGCCTTAGAACTTTAAGCAACCTTGGCTAAAATTAATTGTCCAGATAGTTCCCATATGAAGCATTATTATCAGTTCCCTTTTCTCTGGTCAGAGTACAAATAGATTGCATAGCATTACTTTTATTATTTCAACATTATTTTACTGGAGTTTATCTTATTGACATATTCTCCTATAAGAATTTGGAAGTGCAGTTTTGTGGGGTGAAATCAAGATCTTTATGTGAAACCACAGTAATGATGAGAAGAAAGAATAGTGTATTACCAGCTAAAAAGTGGGTAAAGTGATACAGTTATACATCCCTGCCTGTAGCTCTGCAGCAGCTGACATTGGACTGCTTTTAGACTATCTGGGGAATTTGGTGCATCAACAGCTCACTGGAAAACAGCTTTATCTACTGCTGGAGAAAGAGTAATTTCTTCCTCTAATTCTTTTTTAAAAATCCATTTTTGGTAATTTGTGGTCATAAATAGTTTTGACAGGATAGTTATGGATGTATGCAACAGCTTATGTTATCTGACTTTTCTATGCATTTGTAGCATGAATGATTTTACGGCTGTAAGAAATGTTAAGGAGATGAGATGTTTAATTTAAGTTACCAAGTCAAAACTAGAGCTGAGGCAGCCATCACGTGTCATTATGTGACTGACGTTTTCACAGATGGTAATCACCACAGCAGACCTCTGCACATGGCAAAATGTTTTGGTGGAAATCCAGTTTCACCATAAATGGTCCTACCGTTGTCTTAGAGTAGACTTAAGAGAGGTGGAAAAGAAATATTCTGCCTTTTTTTCCTCTTAGTAGAGAAGAACTACTAAGAAGAAACTTGCAGGCATTTTTCGCTTTGTTTCTAAAGTTAAAGAATATGCAGGCTACAGAGTAGCCTTTCAAAACTGGGATTAAAAATTAAATATAGCTACTGTACATGAGGTTTTAGTAAGTCCTGTTCCTCCTCAGCTTTGCTCTTTAGAGTATGAAAAGCAGAGAGTTATTAAAAAAATCTACACTGCAAATTGCTTTTTGGATTTAGGAACATCCACTCTCATTCAAGAAAACAGGATGGTCTTAATTGGAAAAAGAGACTCATGGATTATATAAAAGTTCTGTAATCCAGCAGTCTTGTTTTCAGAAAATCACATTTTGCTTCCTCCTTTAGGATCAAATACCAGGGGAGTACATGTCCATGCGTTTGTGCAGTTATGCAGCTGTCCACAAATACATTAACAAATGCATACCATAAATATTAAATACAAATATTTTGAATATTGAATAATTTGGGTGTGCATATACACAGTATAGAAAGACTACATTTAATAGTTTCTTTTGATGTTGAGATAAGTGATGATTCAAAAAATCTGCATCTCAAAAATATTAATAAAATACAAATACTTTAAGAGGCTCTTTGAGCACGTGTATTTAAAATCAACGGGAATTAGTCTTCCATTTACTGATAGCTTCTCCCAATTTCTTTATAAGCAATGTGCTTCCATGTGCAAACATCCTAGGCAAAAAAAAAGATATTCCACAATCTCCAAATTAATATGTCATTAGCTTTTATAAACACAAGATTTCTATAATTACTTCCACTGTCATAGAAGTTTCTGCCTCTGTGTTCAGTGATCATAGGAATATTAAGTCTTGAGAGACGATACTGGTCTTTCCTGAAGGTGAATTGAAAACTATTTTTAGTAAGATAACCATAAAAAAAAATCCCCACAAAACTAATTTATTTAAGACAACTCCTGAAAGTCCTCTTCCCATAGAGCTCTTTCCCAGCTCAGCAGAAATTTTACATCACAATGATTTTTTTCTCAGTTTGGCAGTGGGATCCACCCTTTCAGCTCTGGTGAAATTCTGCTGCAGGATCTGAACTTCATTCTGTAAAAATGTATTTTTAATACGGCCCAAATTCAACAATATGTTTGCAAATACTTATATCTGAATAAATCCAATATAAGCATTTGATTATGCAGCATTACTGTATGACTCATCAGTGCCTATCTATATGAATGAGATTCCCAGCTGTAGGGAATTCGGTTTGGTATGTGGTTTTAAGGATTATCATGATTTCACTCATATAGCTGTCAGTAAAACAATAAGTTATGCTGAAGACAGATTTTAAAGTCTTAGCTTAATAAATCTTTAATATTAATCTTTGCACTTATGGTTAGACTTGATGATCCTAAACTTCTTTCCCAGTGTGAATGATGCTACAATTCTATGTCAGTCTCCTGGAATTTTCTCTATTTCTTTTCTTTTTTAGCTGTAATGGCATTTGTGTTTGACCTAAAGGCTTTAGTGGACATGATGTCTATTGGCACACTTCTTGCTTACTCACTTGTGGCAACCTGTGTCCTCATTCTTAGGTGAGCCAAAAACACCCTTTGTATTCTGCTGTGGGGTTTTTCTGGGTTGGTTAGTAAATAAACAGAAGTCATATTTACAAGACATGGTTTTTGCTAGATAGCCAGTAGCCGTAAGTATATAAATGGTTTCTAAGAAGCAGTGACTCCTCAAAGAAAACAATGGTATATTGTCATGTAAGTATAGCCGTGAGTTGGGTTAAAGTTTCTGGTGAAATCTAGACAACTTTTATTTTCTAGAAGAAGTATTGGTCCAAGCATTAGTCCCAAAGGTACTAAATATAAACTTGAGTAGAGAATTCAGTGAATGATACTTGTGTACAAATACAATCTAGGCTGCACATCAGGCATATTGCATTTTGGGGACTATATGTGAATGGAATAGATGTTCTAGGTGGTTCACAGGATGAACAAGTTCAAATAGTTGCTTTGTGTTATCCTAGTCAGAAATATAAGACCGGACAAGGGTTTTAAGATGTGGTAGCCCTAAAAGAGAGTGCAAATATTATCTCTCAGAGGGTGAGATTATAAATACTTCTCAGTAAAACGCTGGTGTTGGTCATGTTTGTAAAGCTATGGAATTAAATATTGCTAGCTACAGCTTACTTTAGTATATACGGCTCTTTGTATTTTAAAAAGTCAGCCTTTTTTTACCTAAGGCTAAGTAATTAATTTTGAAAAGTGTAACAGCTTAAATTCAGCTCAAAGTCATTGTTGCAATAATTTACACTTTAAAATTATATTTAAAACGGACTCACCATGTGTTTTTAAAAATACACTTAAAAGCTAACAAAGCAGATGCCAATTTTCAGTTAGTGACAGTTAGAAGCCTCTTATAATATGGGAAGCAAGTCAGAAACAAGATCCCTTACTCTTTCCTTGCTGTTGACTATCAGACCCTGTCCTTTCTTTCTCTACTGGACTGGTCATTTATCTGAACTATTGCTACATTCAGGTAGCTTTAAAAATTGCCAAAAAGAAATCTTCAAAACAAACCAACCCAAAAAGTGAGTTGCCATAGTATTTTTATATATGATAGTCACTAATAATGCTGTTGCAGTGCAGTTATAACTTGGGAAATTCTAATGCTCTACTGAAAAGAATTTAGTACTTCAGTGCATTCCTAGAGTCATATTGCTTCAAATCCAGAAGCATGCTTAATGTTTTTTTATTACTCTGTTTTATGCATAGGTACCAACCCACCTATGAGGAACCAAAATACTCTCCAGAAAAAGCAGCTTTGGCTGCAGCTGAAAGGGGATCTGCAGTATGTGAGTCACAGATAAACATGATAGAAGAGAATCGCTTCCATCTTCAGGCCTTGATTAATCCATCCAGTTTACCGACTGAGCAGACTGCAACTATAGTTAACTTTTTAGTGGGTCTCTTAGGTAAGTATTGGCTGTCCAAACTCATGTATGCATTAACATTTATAGTGGAATTTTATTGAAGACAGAATTAAAAATCCACTGATAATGTGCCTTCTTCCAGTCACACGTGTTGTTCTGTGCTTTTATCTTTCTTGATGTATCAATCTAATCCATAGTCATTTTCATTTAACTAAACATATTCTTAATAACAGTACATGTTGAAGCTTGCTATCATTCTTCTTAAAAGTCACTTCCTCTTCAACACAGATATTAAGTGACATTTTTCTCCAACTTTGTTTTTCATACAGCTTGCTTGATTTGTGGCTTGAGTGTCCTCATTACATATGGGATTCATTTCATTGCTAACTTGGAGCCCTGGAGTATTGGCCTTCTTGCTTTGTTGGTGATATCCTTCTTAGTTACTATTCTCCTCATCCAAAGGCAGCCTCAGAACCAGCAGAAAGTAGCCTTTATGGTGAATAACTTATTCCCTATGTTTTTCTCTGATGAGAGCTTTGGATGGATTCTAACGAGTGGGAGAGAGAACTTAAAAGCTGAAAGACAAGTCAGAAACTGATGAGTGTACAATCACTTTTCTGTGTAATCTGCAGTCCTTTGGACATAAAACAGAGTATAAGTCCTTTCATTTTGCACTTTCACTTATGTTCTAAGGGCAGTTATTTAATGGAAATAATGAAGTATAGTGATGAAGGTCAAGGAATCTGGTGGAGGTGAGGGAGCATTTCAGAAAAAGAGAGATAGATAAATAGATTATTTTTCAGCTGTAAATACAGGAATTCATTAGTATATGTCCCACACAAACTGGAAAGCTTTTCTATAGCCTTAGAGAATATATATTAAACATAATGGATTTTAAAAGTTTAAGATCTATAGAAACTGTTGGTTAAACCCAGTGAAAATTTCATTACAGCAGCAAAATAAATTGAATTCATTATTAGTGATTACACATCACCTCTAGTTTGTGTTACATACCTGAAGTGTGCCGTGCAAAAAAATTTATATTTATTAAAAACATATTAAATATTTTATTTTTAGGTACCACTATTGCCATTTTTGCCATCATTCAGTATATTGGTAAATATTTACTTGATGGTGCAATTAAGTGGAGAGACCTGGATGAGATTTAGCTTCTGGATGTTACTTGGTATGTACTTCTGGTCATTTCAGTCACTTCATACACTAGAACTTAT
>VXBU01014324.1:0-17701 GCA_013400315.1 Bombycilla garrulus | reverse complement strand
AAAAAAAAAAAAAAAAAAAAAAAAAAAAAGCCACCCCAAAACCAAACAAAACAAAAAACTCCAAGCAAAATAAAATGACAGGTGTGGTTCACAGACCCCTTGAGCTAAAGGTTCTTGGAAGCTTAGGAGAGTAGTATCAAAGGAGCAGAGATGGTTGCCCTGTTCCCTGATTGGCATCTGATACTAGGTGGTGTCAGTGCAAATAATTTTGGCCTGACCCGCTGTAACCTTTCGAATGTAATGCAAGGAAAAAATGCAAGAGCTCCCTGGTTTTTAGATTTTATTTTTTTTTAAATTAAATTTCATAAGGCACTGTGATGTTTAAAAGAAATGTGTTGTACATCAGCCTGGACTTGGAGAAGTCAAAGCTGGCGCAGTACACGGTGTCCAGCTGGGGTTTGAGGAGTGTCACAGGAGCCATCAGTGGCAGGAGTCTGGAAGTCCTGCTGTTCATACTGCCAGCCAGTACCAGTTTTAATTATGCTGAGTATATGAATATGCTGAGCTTTTCATTCCAGAGGGAGATTGTTGATTGATTTGTACAATGAAATACCTCAGTGTTTCCATGTGGAAAACAAGATTTAGCTGTCAGGCGCAGTTAGTAGCATTTCTGGTGTCTTGCAGAAGTGGTTTTAGGCTTGTCTCACAAAAGGGCTGTGCTTCCTGATGTCAGTTAAAGTTGGAATTTTTTGTTGGTTTTTATCTTTAAATATTTGAGACACCTCACTTTTTTTTTTTTCTGATTCCTTTGTTTGTTAAGGCAACTGGGTATCTCTGTTGTATCTGGGAGGTAATGAAATCTCTTGTTGTTGGTCTCTAAATGAGATTCTGTCTTCATCTGGACAGTCAAGATAAATGGCTCTTATGGAGAAGGGACAGCTTAAGTAAGTCACCTTCAAGTGACTGAAGTATCACTTGCATTTCAGTAATTACTGTAAACGAAGAAAACTGCATGGCTATCAGTATTTTATAAATTGTTGTAAAGTTCTACACTTGTGAGTTCTTCGTGTGTCCCCTATGGAAGTGTGGTGTGTGAAGAGGTTGTGCAGAAGTGATGGGCACGTGACATGAATGTACAGAGCATGTGTAGCATTGAGTGCTGCATGGCAATGCCAGGAGGTGGAAATGACAAAAGTGGCTGGAGATTGAAGTTCTTTCCCTTACCATTTGTAAAGTTCTCATACCTTGCATATTTCTCTGTTTATATAAGTACAGATTTTTCCACATGTTCTTGAAAGCTCTCTTTTTTTTTTTCCTCTTTCCCAGGAAAATGGGTCATGTCAGACTTCAAAAACTTAAGGAAATTAACTCTTACTAAGTTCTAGGAAAAACAAAACTTCAGTTATTCTCTGGGATAATAAGGATTTTTTTTTCCAAAACACTATACAAACTTTTTTCTAATTAGTAACATTGCCTTACTTTTTTTATTTTACCAGTTATTGGACAGCCTGCAAAGAGTAAGCGTCCCAAAGAACCTGGAGAAAACAAAATTAAGCCTATTAATAAGAAGGCAAAACCCAAGACTCCCAAAATGAAGGAGAGAGAATCTGTGGACTCCTCTTTGAAGTCCCAGTCCATACTGACACAGGTGACGGATAAAGGTCATTTCCAGAAACCAGCTGCCACCTTAAGCCTGGCTGCAGGACAAAGCATAGCACTGCGATGTAAGGGGAGTAATGTTACTTGGGACTATCCTTCTTACTTAGACACCTTTAAAGACTCCAGACTCAGGTAAGCTATGTTTCATTTTTTGCAGGAAAAATCCAGAACATCTTTTCTATTACTGTGTTTGACAGCACTGATGGTTTTGTTTGTTTGTTTACATTTGTACAATCATGGTGTTCTATCTAATAGTTTTTAGTGTCATCAAAAAGGATGAGCAACTTTTAGGCATCACTAATTACTGCCTTGTGATGTGATTGTTGGATAGTCTCACAGCATGTGAACTCTTTTCCTTTAGATGAATCTAAAATGAAGATGATGTTCACCATTGTGCTCCAACCACAAACAGGGAACCATGTTAGGGTTAGTCCAAAGTGAAACTCCCAAAATGTGTGAGTGTGGATGTTGGGTGCTCACTATCAACTTTGTTGCTCTGCTGGTTGCTAATGTGGCTACCACATGGGATAGTAAGATTAATTTCCTGAAGAAACTCAACATTTCTTAGCTCCTTCAGGCTATGGAGCAAGTGAGGATTGTGGTCAGAGTGCCCTTTGCATGCCAAAAGAAATTGCAGGGCTTGTGTTGCATCAGAGTTTAGTGCCGAGGGTTGTCACTTTAAATAGAGGAAAGCTTTTTCTTTCATCTCGTGACATCTTAATGAAAAACATATAAAGATTTGTTAGAGCAGGAAGAGGAGCTGACTGCCCCACCTGAGTATCCTGTTGCTCTGAATGGTGTTTCTGAGACTCTCCATACATTGCCCTCCTGCTTTTGAGGATAGTACACATAGCTAAATGTAGATTAAATGTAGTAATTTAGTTCTGTGTTAGAAAGAGGAGGGGCATATAAGGAGCTTAAGGATGTCTCCTACAGGCATTTTATTGCTCTGGGAAGTGTATGTTTTGACTGGATGTTTTATGGAGACAGTGAAGCACTGTGAGTGACACCCGAAGAAAGAACTGTTAGGAGCTTTTCTTGGATTTTAAAGTGAGAGGGGCACAGAGGTATGAGTCAAGATATCAGCTGCTCTTGTCCTGTTGTTCCTAAATTAAGTACAAGTATGTATGGTCTCTCTAAGTAACTCAGGTTATCTGAATCTCAGGGATCTACTCACTCATTTACAGGTGTGATGTTACCTTAAAATCACTTCCAATTAATTATGTTTTCAGATACAGTTTTCTTCTTTCCACATCTGTTTCCCAAGAGGAGTGCTGATGAATGTCAGTTACACACTGTGATCTCTAGCACATCCTCCTGTAATTCACGAGCCAGTTCTCTGGGATTTATTTGCTTGTCCCTTGTTGGCTGAAGCGCTGAAGAACTGCCCTGGCTGAATGCAAGGCTTTTGCCACAGTAAGTTACAGCAGCAAGCCAGCTCCTTCTGTGGGCTTATCACATCAATGTCTGCCAAAAGGTCTTGTGGCCACTTTAAACTGCTACCGCTTATTCTTTTGCAAAGAATGCTGTTCTATCCAGGTTTCTTTCAGCAGGTGGCATTTATTAGCTGCACTACAGACCTGGCCTCCCATCAAGCCAGAGCTGGATGTGCACATCAACAGGGAATGTATTGGTGGTGATTGTCATTCTTAAGTCTATCTTAATGTTTTCGGCTTTTGCAAATAGGTTGCAGGCATGGTTTGGTCCTGCAGACCTCCAGGCCATGCCATCTGAGTTTCAGAAACTGGCACTGAAGAAGGCAGGGCAAGTATTCAGGGTTTTTGGAGAGGAATCCAAATGCTTTTTAATTGGTTATTTGATTGTCTGTTCCTCTCATGCAAAATTAAGTGTTCTCTGTTGATGCATGTGGGACAAAATATGAGAAATTGAGATAGTTTGTGAAAACAGAAAAAAGATACGTATGCCATGATTGTGTAATTTTCTGTTTTCCAGAGTGAAGTCGTTTGGGATCCTGTTGCCTCAGCAATTTACATTTCTGTACTCAGTCAAGTTAACAGTAGTAATTTAACCATACAACAAAAGTTAGTTACGCCACACAAAATAAGTGCTATAAAACATTTTGACTGGGTGCATGTAGCTTGCCTAAGTATTTATTTTTTTTAGAAGTATGTAAGGCATATACTTAAGGATCTGTATTTAAATATAATGGTCATTGCTTTTGAAATAAGTTGTTAAAGCAGTAAGGCTGTGTTTGACTAAATCAGCAGTTTTGAATGCAAGCAGAAGATCCTAAAATTAACTAGAGAAATTGAAAACATAGATTAGAAGCAAATTTCAGAGTCACTGAATAGTAATAATTTACAGAGACATTGACCACAGAATCCTGTGCAGTTACATTTTCATCACATTTTTAGCATGGCTTATCTTATTATCTCAAGGTCCTTGCTGTAGTGCTAACAGGCACCTATGAAACAAAGTCTGCTCTGTAGAATATGAAGTTTAAAATTTGTGCTCTCTGGTTTCAGAAAGGTTTGATGGAGTTTAACTGGAAGTACCATAAGGGTACCAGGTTACTTAGCTCAGTTGCCAGTGTTCACAAGTGAGCTGGCACCAGAAAAGGTCAGTAAAGCTGTGATCTTTCGAGAGGAGCTTAGATCTTCCTCATGGCATATGCAAGACCATGCACCATGCATCAACTGCAATAGGCAATTTAAAAAGTTTTAGTAATACATTGCCTTCATTATTTTAAAACAAAATTATGAATATAGGGCAGAGAGGGGAGATTCAGAAAAATTATTAGGAAGTAATAATCTACATCAGAATTTGTTTAATCATCTAGGTAGACATATGTATGTCCAGTATCTTCTAACATTTTTTGATGAAATGAAGAATAAGATAATCCCTTCATTACCAGTTAGTGAGGTGTGGGGCAAACCCCAAGCTAATTAACTGGGCTGGGCCTTTTTTACCTTAGATTTCCATGCATGTCTTGCTGTAGTTGGGGCACTGCTGCAAACCAGAACTGATGGCAGCAGCAGGGGGACATGATGGGGCCAAGACGAGGTAATGGAAGATGAGGAAGAAATGGGTTGGTGTGCCAGAGAAGAAGTGAGAAGGAGGAGAGACACTGGTGATGATCCTTGCAGTTGCTGGGGAATAATGACTACAATTCTTCTGTTCATTTTAATGTCCCTATAGCAACAGATGCTCAGGCATCCAGTTCGTACTCTTCCCTTAAATAATAGAAGGGATGTGCATATTAAACTACTCTGGCATTTTGGCTTGCAACTAGTTAAATGTAGCATCAATGTCATGTGTTTTCTATGGGTGGTTGCAAAAAGAAGCAGGAATAAAAACCAGATGTTTTTCCTCCATGCTATGCTTACTGCATTTTTAACTCACCCATGTGCTAAGGAGAATACAGCAGCCTGGGGGACAAGATGTCTTTTCTAAGGAGGAAGATTTTAATTAGAAAAGCCATTTTTGTAGTATTAGTGGCTGTGCTTTCATTGAATTTGTCCTTGTAGCCATACTCTACAACCTGGTAAATAAAATATTTTGCTTGTTGTACTAGAGAGTTTCAGTTTTTAATAGGTCTGGAGCTGTTACATGTGCTAAAATTATCATATCCGAGGGAGTGAGAGATACTGAGTGAAAGGAGGAGGAGTACTCTTTGCCTGATTCTTGCTGAGATGGAGCAGAAATTTTGCCTTTTTGCTGTTCTAACTGGAGTACACAACAGTACACATGGAAGCAATTTACTGGGCTTTAGGGACTGTAGTATGCCATACAACTCTGAGAGAAAGCTTGAATCATGCAGACATGGTTCGCAGCATAAGGACACACACAAGCTCGCTTCAGAACTTCAGAACTAGCCTGTTATCTGTAATTCTCTCTTGCTTTGTGCAGCACATAAATACTTTTTGTCTGAACATTTTGTGTGCTGGCTGAACTGGGCAAAAACATTAGTGGTGTTAACTGTCACAGGTTGCTCTTGCACCCCCAGTATAAAAGGCTGGAATGCTGTTTTGTAAGACTGTGAATAACAAATTGATGACTGGAGGCTCACACAGAAACAGGATCTACAACATATGAAAGGGATGAAATAAGAATAAGGGCAGGCGCTTTTTCCCTAACTAAAACTTTACAGCAGAAAGCTATAAGCTAAGCTGACTTCACACAGTCTCTGTGCTGCCATGGGTCTCTCCCCTGCTGAAGATCAGCTGCATTTAACTTTATCTGTTGAGTAAACTCACATGAAATGGAGCTGCCCTAATGGAAGCAGCTGGGGCAAACAGCTGGACAGGCATCACATGTACATTCGTGTGAGAGGAGGGTGTCTCGTCAGGAGCATTCGCACAAATATTGAGGAAACATTTGGTGTGGTAGGGGGCAAAATTAGACTGAAATTACACTGTTCTCACTGAATGCAGACTCCCACAGGCTTAGTGGGATATCAGTTGTGCTCATGTGTATAACTGAATTTGATTTTGCTGCTTGTGCTTTGAAGTTTGAAAGCTAAGGATTTTTTCTTGTGTAAAACAGTGAGATGTTATGTTCCTGTCCTATGAGTGTGTATTTGAGATAAGCTCTCTTCTGTCAGTATGAATGCAGCTGCTTGAGAGGAGTTTGGTGGATGTTCTTTGCGTGGTGCTATGTACACTGTATTTTTATATATATATATTATAAATATATATTTTAGCTTCTAAATGTGGTGTAGTTTTCTGGCAAAAATCTTCTGAATTTTATTAAAGTTTAATAAGATGAATGTATGGAATAAAATTTTGCACTACTTTTCTAGTTTCTTTAAACAGTCTGGTGAAGTTTGTATACACATTTTTAATTTGTGACATCTACAATACACCAAAGTTTTGCTTCTGAGTCAGATTTCCCAGCATCTAAAATACTAATGAAATACTAGTGAAATAATAAATTACCCTGGAAATATTGGTCAGCTGCAGGATTTACCATTTATCATTTATTTTATATGGCCTGTTTTGTCTGCTTAATATGGTCATGTCTCAAGTTTCAACATTTGCACTCTCAGATGCCAGGTTTTGCTATTGCATGTTTGTGGATGACTACTTTGCTAGGCTATTTCCATTGATTACTGAATAGCTTGCTCTCAGTTAAGAATACAGTGTACAGTAATTAATTAATCTGACCTTATTCTGCTGTCTGTTGGGATTTCAAGCTATAGCTCAGTGTCTGCATTAATGATTGGAGGAAAAAGTGTTCTGTAATAATGGTTTCTCTGTATTTGTCGGCATTTAGTACTTGATCCTTGGAAAACATTTTATTCTGAGGTAGTCATACAGTCTGTGAAATGTGAACTGTGAAACTAAATAGTAATAATAAGACTAGGATATGTTTTGGATTTATCTTTTCTCCCTATTGGGTATGATATATAGCTTGTTCTCTTGCACAGATAGGAATCTCTCAAATGTTATCCAAAAACTGAAGATAGTTTATAATAATAAAGGTAGAGTATATATTAAAAATGGAAAAGCTACTGCACCATAATTACATGATTCAAAGAAATGGAATCAGACAAGGATGTGTAGGACAAATGCATTATTGGATAGGAAATGTGATTTTCCTGTTTATTGAGGCAGGCCTCAAAACTGCCCAGTGGTGGATCCATGTGTGTCCATGTGGATGTGGATCTAATGGTGTCTGAGGGCTTACTGAAAGAACTCTCTCTGTTTGAGGTGTGTGTATTTGGTGTGCTCTCAATCCCTAAGCTGCTGGCCTGACTGAAGGCTGAATGTTGGGTTCTGTGAACTGCTGTTTATGATAGCTGGTAGTTGTAGCAGAACACCTGGGGAGTCAGAACTTCTGGAAAGCACATGCTGCTGAAGTGGTGGCCTCTGTTCAAACAGTTATTCTGCCTGAAATGGAGAGTTAAGCAAAACAGAGCATTTAGATAACACAGTACACTCAGGTGTGTTTGTAATACTGCTGTTACTCAGTCATGAGGTGTTTTAGAGAATAAAAATTTCTTCAAATATGCTAATCCCAGAAAAAAATTATTCAGTTGGGTATCTGCCTTACAGAATAACTGCCACATTAGTAAGAATTAGGAGGGTTATAAATATTAAAATAAAAACCCCACAGTTGAATGAATATGAGAGCTGTTCAGACTTCATGCAAGCTGTGTATTGGTCCAAATCCCTTTTAAAACAGTAAAAGGAAGTTCATTATCAAATACCTAAACTTAGAAAAATCATTCCTGACTTGGTTAGAAAAGAAATTACCTGGTAACTCAATGTCTTGCAAAAGAAAGAGGGAACTCTTCATGACCTAGATCCACTACCATGAAAGGCAGTTGGTTGGAAAGAATGTTTTTAAGAGTCAGCGCAGCAGCAGAGTGCATCAGTGCTGCCACGTGGCTGTGCTGACAGCATTCCCTGAGAACTGGTACTCTTGGGCCATTGCTTTTGTAGTCCATCAAAAGTCAACCCAGCAGACTGCCAACTAGACCACCACCTGTCTTCCAGAAAGAGCCAGGAAAGTAAACCTTAAAATATGTTAAAAAAAGGACAAGATGAGAGTGTAGCTGCAGTATTTCCTAAGATAAGACCTTTGCCTCTTAGAAAAATTGTCAGTATCTATGTATATGTCTTCGTATTTATAAATATTCTATTTACAAATGTCATTCTACTGAGAGATGTACCTGGGAAATTCAGGAGGAGAGGAAAAAAAAAGCAAATCAAGTCAGAAATAATCACACAGGCTGAATTTTGTGTAGTTACATGATGGCACTGCCAGTACACCTCCAGCAGTTCACAAGGTCAAGCTCTAAAATGGCCAAGGGATGTAGAGGAAACTCCAGTGAAGTGACTTAAAACCCAGGAATAGGTGATGCAAAATTACTTAACTTGCAGGACAAATCCAAGGTGAGGTAGCAGCTCTTTGCAAGTGGACACTTGGACCAGTATGTTAAAGACTGGTAAAGCATTCATACTGAAAGCAGACAGAAGTTATTAAACAAACTCTTAATAGAGTACCTGCTAGTAAGTACTTGTGAATTATCTTTCTTAGATGCTACAGAAGTAGTGCTCCAGTATTGAAAAAGAACTGAGATCCATGTGGGTTGACTTGTAGAATGAAGGAAAGGGCTATACATGGACAAAGTAGGACAAAACATAGATGAACATATGACCTAGAACAGCCCAATTTCAAAATGGAGACTTGAAGGAATCCAAAAAGGAACTGTACAAGATCAAAGCTTGCAAGCTCTTATATATAGTTAAAATCAATAAAACTACTCATGTATGTAAACAGTCTCTGCTGGAGCAAAAGGGGAAGTTGCAACAGAGCTCTGGAAGTGAAAAGTGGGTCAGTTGCAGAGAAGGAATAAAAAAAATCAGAAGTGGAAATGAGCTGACAGAAATGTACAAGGAAATACATCTGTGCTTGTCTTTGCTTTTTGTTTTTATTTTTCCACAGCATAAAGCAGCTTGACCGGTATAGTCAGCTGATCCTTGCAAACTCCACTGCAGCAGACACAGGTGAATACAGCTGCTGGCTTCAGCTGTGCAGTGGTAACAAATGCAGGAAGGATGAGACTAAAACAGGGTCCACATACATCTTTTTCACAGGTAATTAACTCACTGGGGAATTATTAATGGAAATGTATTCGCTGGTAAGACAGGAATAAAGCTTCATCAGTGTTTTCAATGTCAAGATTTTACTGCCACAGTTTTAATCTCATTTTAGTGGATTCTAAGGAAGACTGTGCTGGTGGGCAGAAAATTACTTGCTTAAGGCGACTTTTTTTGAGTCGGTTTTCCCCACAGATTCTGCAAAATACCCAAAGTAATGGAAAATGCAACAAAAAGCACGTATCTTAGAAAACAGTAACACATTTTCCAAGGATTTTCTACAAAATGAATAAAAATGTTTTAATTCTTGAAAATGTGTAATGATAAAGAAAATAAATTTGTGCAGAAGATTCATTTTGTCCTGGCATTCAGATGACCTCATGGACTCTTCCCCCACTGCCACTTCCTTCCAGTTATTTGCATGGTCTTAAAAAACTTGACATTGCTGACTTTGGTGAGGCCACAGTGTCTCTGAGTCATTATAGCATGTGGAGAGGCAAAACACTTCAAGTGTGATGTCCCCCAGAGCCTGTGCACAGCGTAGTGCTGCTTGGTACAACAGAGCTGAAATCAAGTGGTTCATGTTTTCTTCTGGAAACTGTTCTGAATAGTGAAACAACCTTCTGTGCCTCACTAGAGCTGAAGTATTCATGGCTAGAAAATGTTTTAGTACAAAATGTTAAGACAGGATTGTTTGCAATACATTTTGGAGTTAAATTGGACCATGAGACAGAAATGAGACAGAAGTGTTTAATGTTTTTAGGATACGTTCCTTAGAAAGGCTGGAATAAATTTTTCAGTCAAATTGTTATGTAAATGCTCATGCTGGAAAGAGGAATTTCAGATTTAGATTTCCAAGAAGCATGCCAATTATGGAAATACTCCTTAACTGTGATTCTGAGAGCACTTAATATTTAATCTACTTAGGACAGTAAATCAAACATTTTGCCTAAAAGCATAGGTGTAAAAAGTCTGTAGCTTCAAAAAGTATCTTTTTGTAGTAGTCCTTATCTTACCAGTGGTGATGGGATCCAGATAAGTATTTGGAAGCTTACTAAAAGACATTCCAAAGATTTTCATAAGATTAAAAAATATTTTGGTTTTATTTTCCATTTAATGGTTTTTTTTTAATGCAAGCAATGTTCTTCTTTCTTTTGTGTGTGCATATTAAAATTAAGCAAGAAAAAAAAAGGCTAAAGCTTTTTGATTTAAATGTTGCTCACAGCTATTTTCTCTTGTAAAATGTACTTTTCTTTCTGTTAAACCAAGGTGTAAATATTTCTGTAATTATGTCAACTCTTCTGCACAGACAAAGAGGAACTTTTTGTACCTACTCCCAGTTATTTTGAGATTGTCTACCTGAACCCAGATAAACCTGCAGTCATCCCATGCCGTGTTACTACTCCTTCAGCAAAAGTGACTCTACACAGGGAATTTCCAGCAGAAGAAATTGAAACAGATGGAACTGATATTTTTTATGATGCAAAGAAGGGTTTTCTCTTCCAGCACCCTACTTCTGATCATAAAGGTATTGTCTACTGCAAAGCAGAGTCACAGGGAGCGCCTCAGATTTCCATCAAATATCACCTACTGTATGTGGAAGGTAAAGTACAGTTTTATCTGGGCTTAAAATGACTCTTCTGCTGACATTAAGAAAATAATTTTTGGAAAGTAAAATAAGTAATGTAGTGAGAATTTTAAAATCTTGATCAAAAGTATATATAATAAAACATTTATCAGGTGTAAATTCCAGCAAGATTTCCCATTTAGAGGGGAAAGTTGCAGGTGTAAAACACCCATCACATTAAGCAAATGGAGTAAAAAATTGACTCTCAATTTTATCAGTGTATTTAACTTTAGCAGCTAATTTTCTATTCTACACAATGTCTTTGTCTCAGTTCCCAAGGGCCCGCCCTCAACCACAATTGAGGTCTCACCCAGTAGAGCCGGAGTCGGTGACAGAATTCATGTCATCTGCACAGTCCTTGGGGAGCCAGATGTGGATGTGAACTTCAGGTGGCAGTATCCAGGGCAAGAGGTAAGAGGTGTATGCCTGCCTGAAATGGCTGGTTCTTCACAAAGGCAACATTTTGAATGCTCTTGCCAGTTCAGGCCGCTGGCAGGAGGAGGCAGCATATCCCCTTTCAACTTCAGCCTGTCTTTCCCTGAGAATCTCCCTGAGGGATGAAGCTGGAGAGCCCTGTTAGTAAAAATCAAATTCAGGAAAGTTCACTTCTCCCTCAGATTTCCATTCCAGAGATACTTGGCCTCTGGCAGCATTTCCAAAGAAAGCCTCAGACAGGGTCAAAGCCAACCAGCAGCAGGAGGCTGTTCTAGGGCAAGCCACAGGGCCCACTGATGCCTCTGCTTTTGATATCCCTTCTTTCTCCATGGCTTGTGCATGAGTTATCCCAGCACAGAATTTTTAAAGCTTGCCCATATCCAGAAGCAGAATTTGTTTTTGCCCAGCCTCATCTGAAAGAATCCACAGGAAACACAATGTGAATCTGTGGTCTTTTTTTGCACAAAATAACATGTATCTTACTAGCATCACCGAAAGTCCCCTCTGTTTTCCCTCTAACCACCCTCACCTGTTACAGCAGGAGCTCATTTCTTAATCAGCCTCATTCTAGACCCAGCCTGGCCTTCCAAAACTCTGTATCTCATTAGTGTCCACCCTAGTTTTGCATCATTCCCAGGTTGCCCCCAGCCTGGGTTGCTGCTGTTACTGCCCAGCTGCTCCCAGTGGTTTTGCAGCACCTGATGAATGCTGGCGTGTGCATGTATCCACCTCTCTAGCACTGACTGAATGTAACAGCTGAAGCATGCAGGTTATCTCTCTTGTTTGCTATGGATGCTAGAGCTGCAGTGCAGGGCAATGCCCTATCAGCAGAGAACTACACATTTTCACTGCACCCACGTACGGGGGTGAGAGAGGCTTTGGCCTGTGGCATCTACCCTGGAAAGGGCTGATGTGCTTATCCACTAGGGTAAACTGTTTCAGCTCCAGCTGTGCCTGGGGGTAGGGAGGGGAGAGTTGTGTTTGGGTTTCTGCCCCAAAAAAGGATCAAGTAAATGTCAGAGTAGAAGCACTGTATGCTTGTTGGAGACTTAACATTTATTCAAAATGTTCACAAACTGCAAAGAAAAAAAGGTGGGGTGGAAGGACAAGAGACAGGACCATCAATATTGCTGGTCATATAGACCTTTCATGCAAGAAAAAGGACTGACCTTGTTCTAAGATTGACTGGCTGCTTCCATTCATGCTGCTGCTTTCACTGCTGGGAGCCCAGTGATAGTTTTGTCCCTGCCCACACCACCCAGCAGCCGGGCTCTCACCTACTGCCTGATTCCCGGGCAGAAGCAGCACATTAATGCCTACTTGTCCCTAGGTATGGTGTGGTGGAGAGCCTCATTTTATCTCTGTAGTCACTCTGCTCCCTCAGTTGTTTTTTTTTTTCCTTGTTTCCCCTTGCCACTCCCTGACAATTGCATTTGCTCATTCACCTGCTCTGAATGCATGCAGATCTACCCTTCATCTGATTCCGTGCAACAGGCTTCAAAGCAAAAGGCAGTTAGTTTGAGGAAAAATGGATTAGCAAGAGCCCAACCAGGCAAACAGGGTCCACATTGCACAGCCTTTACCTTCACTTTCAGTAGGGTCAAGGAAGTTCCACTTGCTGTATTTAAGAAGTTACTTCGACTTGAATTAATTGTGCAATATTACTTGATAGTAGGTAGCACTTAATTTTCAGGCTTGGAACAGGAGGTAGTGCTTTGCGAAGTGGCTTAATTACTTTTAAATGTTTAAAAATTTCTGTTACATTTACAACTGCCAAGAATTTTTTTTTTTTCTAAAGCTGGTAATGCCTGCCACTTCCTAGGCATTCCCTGACTGCAGTGTGACTTATCCCTAAGTTTCAGGAAGACTGGGAGCTGCCTTTGTACTGTCTTTGTCATTTTGCAAGTGCAAGATTGTAGCTTTGACTCTGCTTAAATGTCTAACTTATCCTATTGCTCCATTTAGCTTAAGCCTTTTAGCATTCATATTGGTAAATGGTGAATCCATCTATGTCATGAAGCAAGGAAAGATGGTTTCCAAGCAGAAACCTCTCTCTTGCATTTCTATCTCAGTTATTGGTATAGCAGAAGCCAGTGTGCTTAAAGCTGTTGACTAGCAGCTGATAGATTTTGGAAGAGGCTGCCTTAGTCTATCTTTGGGCCAATTTCTCTTATCTAGTATAATGTGACCTCCCGAGGTGCCAGCCAGTGTGATCTCATAACTAGCNTTTACAATTCATTAGATGAATGCAAAAAAAAAAAAAAAAAGGCATTTTATTTAATAACAAAAAACCCCCCAAAAGCACATTTTTCAATATAAACTTGGGGGGGTTGTATTTTTGGCTTTGAAGTTACATATACATTTTGGAAAGCAGAATGTGAAGATTAGCTCAGAAGTATTTGAGAATTGTTACTGTTTATTTGTGTGTTATCTAATACAGTGTTTTCTAAAACTAGAGGAGGAATTAGTTTTCAACATGTGACTTACAGCTATTCGCTGCACTAGAAGAGAATGAAAGCTCAGTCAGCTACCTCATGCTACTGCTGCCTTCTTTTTGAGACAGCTTGAAGTGTGAAAATGAGCTCACACCTCCCCCAGGATACCTCACCTATTTGATCAGGTACCCAAATGCAGCCTTAGTAAGTGGCCTAAAACTGAGCTCACACATGGGCTCCAGGCCGAATTTTGGCAAGCCCAGTACCTGTGCTCGGAGTGGAAGAGCCCTTGTGTTACCCTGATTTGGCATAGCTTATTGGTCCATCAATATTTAATGCAGGAATGTTGCTGCCACTGCCAAGACCCCTTCAGTTCCCTCACTCAGAGCTGACTTTTGCATATAGGCTCCTACTCTCCAACCTCTTCCTTCAGGGAGATGGGGTGGTGTCACTAAATACACTTTGTGGCATCACCTATTTTATATGAGTGGGATGTTTTTGTTTTGGTTTTTTTTTAACAGTCTGGGAGGCCTGTGATTATTCAAAACTTCTGGAGATTGATAAACAGAGGAATTGGACATACTACAAGAAGCTCAAGGAGTGTTCTTCTTGTGGAGGATTTTGAAGACATAGATGTGGGAAACTATGTTTGTATAGCTCAGAACCTACAAGGAGAAACAACGGTAGCTACCAAAGTTGAACTGAAGTGATAGGAAAGACATCTGGATGTGGACTGACCTGTATGTTATTTGACATTATAGCCATGAATATTTGTTAATGTTTAAATGTAGCTTCTCCCTCACCGTTTCTTTTATATATCAATACATTCCATGTTGACTAGCTTGGCAGGCTACAACAGAATTCACTCTGTCCAGCAGTAGTCAGTTGTGAGTTACTGAAATTACTGTGAAGCATTAAAGTTGTAAGTCTGAACATGCACAGGGTGTGTGCATCTTTAGAAACAGGTGCTCTTTGGGCTTTTCTTTGTATATGGTCTTTTTCTCAGACTCTTGCATGAGGTCAACCCGCTGTGTGGAACATGCAATTTTAACTTTAAGAGTACTGTACATGTTTAAAACAACAACAACAAAAAAGCAAAATAAGAAAGCCTTGTAACAAAATTAGCCAATAGCAGTTGTTTATTTTGCAAGAATAATTAAATTTCTGAACATTATGAAAACAAAAATGTGTGTGTGTTCATTTTCATATATGTGTAAAGACAAACACAAATAAAATTTTCTCTCCTGGTAAAGATGAATAGCCTTTACCATCTTAACATATATTTAATATCTCCAGGGATTTGTTAGCAGTTGGGTATGCTGGATTTTCCTTATGTTGTTGCATTCTTACAACTTTACAGGATATAGCTTACTTAGTAGCTCACTCCTCAATAGATGAAGTATGTTTAGTCAATTATGTAGCAAATTACGGTTGCTAAAGGTAAAAATTGCATTTGTTTATATATTAACATTTACAGAAGGAAAAAAAAGGCAAACATTAGAATAATATTCAGTTTTACAGCAGAATTTCTTCTTAGGTTAATAACAAGTTCAACTTCATTGTATAACTTTGCTTAGGAGAAAAGGAAAAATATTTTCATTTACACAGAACTGTATTTACCTGGATAAATAAGCCACTGGTTCTCTCACCCTGGGTTCAGTTACCAGTGCAAGGGAAGAACTTGCCAGAGGAGAAGGTAAGAACTTAATAACGACACTGTTAGACATTTTGGCAATGTTTGGGCTTTTTTCTTAGTCTCAGGCACCAACTTTATGAGTGCCTCTCATCTTCTGCTTTTGTCCTTGTCGGTATTGTGGGGTACAGAGCTAGCTGAATAGATTCCCCAAAAGGTGAAAACTGACAGCTGGCACCCAATGTGAAGCCTCCTGCAAGGTCAGAGACCCCCTGCAGCAGCTGGACATCCACATGTGGACTTTACAAGCTTTTTGGACAGTCAGCTTCTCGGAGTTCCCTGCTGTACAGCAGCACTCATGAGGGTGGGATTGGCAAAGCCATCCCAGGCCCAAGATGGGTCAGTCCCAGACAAAGGACTTCCTTGCAGCTGATCCAGCCAGCTGAAGTCCCCAGGAGGGATAAGTAAACCCTGCGAGTGTTAATGGGGACCCCGGAGTGACCCCCTGGTGGTGGTGGGGTTTCTGGAATGCAGAAACCTCCGGTGTTAGGGAAGGGTGCAGAGCACGTGGGTTTTGCCTCCTGCCACAGGGCTGGGGGGTGGGAAAAACTGCAGATGCTTCCCTAGAATTGGCTGTGGACATTTTAGTGCTTCCGGTTTTTGTTCGTGCTTTGTTGCAAGGAAGGTAGATTAAATTGTGCAGTCTGCAGTTAACATCAGAATGGGCTCTAGGCTTTCTGCGCAACAGAGGGGCATTTATACCCAAGTTCAGAATATCTTAGCTAGTGGAAACAGTAAAGTTTCCAAAGGAAAGTTAACAACCCCGTCCCACGGGGCAGAGCCGAACGGGGAATCTCTGGGGATCAAAACCAGGGAGAGGAAGCCATACTATCAGCCTCTCCTGTCTCATGTAAGGGAAATTAATTAAAAGCTATCAGCATTTCTCCTACCAAAGCAAAAAGGAATTATGCAAAGCCCAAAAAGAGTTTGGCCGAGACAGTGAGATTTTTAAAAGCATGATGAAAACTACTTTAACATCCCTTGAATTCATTCTGGGCAACCTCTGAGATCTCTTCCGGTGTCTCCTTACCCCCTCAGAGTTCGATCTGTGGGACAGCACCTGGAAAAGATCCCTTGCTTAAGCAAGGCACCCAGGGCACAAAAGATACAGATGGGAATGATATCACCCATGAACATCTATGCAGTGAAGGGCAGTGGGCTAACCCTGAGGACCAAGCTTAGGTGTTACCAAATTAATTCTAGATAAAATCTGTGGAGCTGCAGAAAAGGGTTTTTACCAGTTACCAACAGTTGAAGCTAGGGGTAGCTTTATTAATATTTAACAGTATACCTCAGAAATATCATGCAGTTTGTTGACCATCTTTGTGCACAAACAGAAAGACAAGTAGAAGACCCAGAGGCACAGTCAGATTTAATTAAGGAGATGGCTCAGAGAAATGCCAACAAAGGGTGCCACTGGGTGATCCTAGGACTGCCCATCAATCCTTCACCTATACTGACACAGATGATAGAAGTGTGTGCCAGGAAAGCAGAGCTGTTCCGTGCACAAGAAACATAGCCAAAATTGACAAACCCAAAGACTGTAGCAGCTTTATCACCAGGAGTGAGGAGACAACAGATGTCACCAGAACAGCTTCAACATATCACCTGCTTCTAGTGTAAGAAGCCAGGACACTTCGCCAGAGACTGCCCTCAAAGCCAGCAGCAGAAGAAGAAAAATCAGAAAAATTCAGCTACCAACAAACAAAAAAACTAAGACCAGAGTGTGAGCTTGCCCTGCGCCACAATGTAAATGTAGCGGGCTCCACAATAGGGAAATCCTCCCCCAAAACGGAAAAGGGGGAGGAGGGGTGCAGGACAGCAAAATAAATATCTGCCTAACAAAATCTGGCAGCCTCCCAGGTGTTTCAAGCTTGTGACCACCGAAGTCTTTCTTTTCAGATCTACCTGTTGGACAGTCATTGGAGTGGACCTGCTGCAGGAGGACTCACGACATTTGATGATAGATCACACAGGACTGAACAGTGAGGTTTTTTTTATCGGGGACACCACACACACACCCATGGAGATTGAGGTGGCTCCTGTGACCATCAAGGGAGACCTACCTAACCTCATTCTCCTAGCGTGCTGCCCTCAGCCACCCTTCTGTTTGGCCAAGAGGCAAATCATCACCCAAGCCATTCCTGTTCCAACAGAAATCCCAGTAGATAACAAAGCACTTGGTGTCTACTGGGCAGAAGTGGTTGGTGAGGACAAACCCATTATAGGATGCAAGCTAACCCGTAGGGCAGACCATCTCCACGTGAAAGGGTTGCTGGACACAGGGGCAGATATGACGGTCATACCCGAAAGGATGTGGTCGTCACACTGGGATTTGCAACCT
>VXBU01014322.1:2520-12539 GCA_013400315.1 Bombycilla garrulus | reverse complement strand
TTTCTTCAGTACGTATCTGAATATTGTACTGCGAACTCGCAGTAGAGCCCTGACTCCACCAGGGAGTGCTCTGACCCTCTGCATGAGACGGAAGCAATAACCCAAGGAAAACGAACACGACAGGAAGGACACGCAAGCGGTGGAGGAAACCGCCGCCACGACTCGCTTCGCGCATGCGCCGGGGTGGTTTTTCCCAAAGCTGTTCTTAAAGTGAGCTGGCAGCGTGCGGGCCAGCTGCTTTTGTAAGGAATTCGCAGTGTCGGGCGGCTGCCGTTGTCTTCTCAGTAATTCCGATGAAGCGTTCGTAGGAAACACGCTGATTTTGTTGGCAGGCTTTTTACGCAGCAGAGGCGTTGTTCACTGTAAAGTGAAGGTCGCGTTTTGTATGAGACCTTGACTTTTTTTGTTTTCCTTACAGTATATTTTTATACACTTCCTTAAAAATCATGGTGCTGGCGAAGGTGAAGAGTTTGACAATAAGCTTTGACTGTCTCAGTAACAGCAACATCCCCGTGTATTCTAGCGGGGACACAGTCTCAGGAAGGATCAGTTTAGAAGTTACGGGGGAAATTAGAGTGAAAGCTCTTAAAATTCATGCAAGAGGACATGCAAAAGTACGTTGGAGCGAATCTAGAAATGCTGGATCCAACACTGCCTATACACAAAATTACACCGAAGAAGTAGAGTACTTTAACCATAAGGACGTTCTAGTTGGGCATGCAAGAGGTAAGCTTTTTGCTTATTCATTCACTACATGCAGACATATTTCCAGAAAAAGGAACCTCTTTGCTTGGTTTATCCCTTTTAAATATGCAGTCTCAGAGCGTTCACTATTTATAAGGACGAGGAAATGCTGGTTACATTCTTAGGTTGTATTTTTGATTATTTGAACATTTACTTAAAAGCATGTTGAAGTGCATTTTCAAAGTACCTGAAAACAGGACTTCTTAAAAATACCTGCCTTTTAACAGTCTTTTCAGGAGGATTTGCATTGTTTTTAATATGTGGTTTTTAATATACAATGCTTTTAAATTCTTAGCGATATTAGTGTGATTTGTTTCTCTATGGGGAAAATAGCTGTTTAATCAAAACCAGATATGTAGTAAATTACTCTTTTGGTAGCATCCTATTGAATCCTAAATGTAATTAAAATGTAACATTGGACTTTTTGACACATAACAGATGCAGGGCTGACTTGCAGAATTATTTTTAAGGCTGATTAATTGTTGGCAGATAAAAGATTTCCTGTGGATTACTTTGATGTGCTATCACCACTGCACCCGTAATTTTCCATTTCTTCCTTTGTTCTCAACTAGTATACTTGTAAATTACTTTAATTTCTTTTATTCACCTACTCTATGGAGGACCCAGTTGTAAAAATCAGTCTGAAAGGCCAAATAAGAGGTCATGGTTGTATGATTGGAGCATCGTTTCTGAGTTGAGGAGTTCTGGAACCTGCATTCAATGAAAAGCTGGTCTGCTAAGCCCCTATACAAATGGAAAGACCCTGCGAATTTCCTTATTTTTGAGTATGGAAATGGGGTGTTATATTGTGAGTGGGATTGTGGGTCTTAAATTTGCTAATCTATTGCTTGCATAGTTATGTTGTGAAAATACAAGGGATTCTAAGCTTATTATTTCTGAAGTTTCCACCCTTTGTTAGAAGCGGTTCAATCCTGTTTGGGGCCAGTCCTGGGAAGAAGGGAGGGAGTATTCCTTCTCTCCCCAGATTGGTTGCACACATCAGGTGGTGGTGATGACTCAGTTCCTAGAACAAGAAAATGTTAAAACTATGCTTCTGTCGGCTTAAGCAGCAGCAATGACTTTGTATGTGGCCTGTAGATCCAAATGCTGACCTCGATAGTAGGTGCTTGGTTTTGTCCGGAAAGGGAACAAAAGGTGTCAGGGAAGGGACAGATCTGTCACGTTCCGACACCAGAAGCAAGACTGGTGCTGCACGTGCAGCCCGTCCAATCTTAAGCAGTTGTCCCGGGACACCAGTGTCCTTCCCTTGGCTACAGCGGCAGGACTGTGAACACTCACTTCACAGAGTGGAGTTTAACTCTACGCCTTGTACCCTACCATAGCCTGGAAGACCACTCCCTGTCTCCGCCTTGTCATTGGCCTGCTGGGGTTTTTTAGCCTGTTGCTAAGGTGATGCCAGCCGCTGATTGTAAGAGGCTGGGAAGTGGGGGAAGTTCCTTTGCTTGCTCTCTAGTGTGTGCTGGGGGGTGGAGCGAAGTGGCTCCAGAGGGCACACTGCCTTTCTTGGGAATGACCACCCCTGGGGACAGACAGAAGTATTCAAGCTCCTGCCATGCACATCCACTGGGCCAGCAAGGATCTGTGAGCAGGGGCGGCCGTTGGGACACACGGCCCTGGGCCTTGCAGCCTCTTGCATCACTCACTCGGTTATCTCTCCTGTCCCACGCCCCTGGCCAGCACTATCTGTAATCGCCTTTCAGTAATGGTCAGCACATGCTCCTGAGAGAAGTGCGGGACTGGGGTGTCTGCATGGGGCAAGCCGGCAGCATGGCTCTGTGGTATGAGGAGAGTGGATGGTGAGGCATGGGTGATGCCGTCTCCCTCTCCCCTTACCTCTGCGGTAGTCAGGCCAGACTGTGAGCAGAGTTGCTGAGCAAATGTAGTGGAGTGTAATGTATACTGTATGTATAGGAGTGGTTAGCGGGGGATGTGCTCGTGCCTGTTTAGGCCAGTCCTCTCCTGCTCCAGCCTCGTCTGTGATTGACAGCTCAGTACTTGCTTACCATAATTCTGCTGCTGCTGTTCAGGCTCAATGGGACTGCTGATCTGACAGGAAGCGAAGAAGGGATGAAAAAACGTATGTGTAAGGAAAACACTACTATTTTTAATTAAAAACAAACAAAGCCCTCCAAGCAGTTTTTAACAACAACAACAGTAAAGCACTATACGTGTTGCTTTGCTCTTTCAGTGTATTGAAGATTGCTATTTCATGACATTACATGGTGCAGGTGCATTTGTGTAAATAGTGTTCTAGGGGTTTTATATTTTTGCATAGGTTTGTTTCAGCATTTCTGGCACATTAAAGAAATTGGAGCATCAGCACTTTTGTAGAACAGTGGGAACTAAAAAAATCTTAAAATGTAGCAGTGTTCCTTCATGATGTTTCAGACTGTTAACAACAGGAAGGGTCTTTTGCGTAATCCCACTATATGTGCCCTTATTATGCCAACCCTTTTGTATATGAGATGCTCAGTTGTTTTATCTAAATAACTTTCTATTCTGTTGGAATCAAGACAGGTTTTTTTTCTGGGTTCATGGTAATTATATCGGCACAAAACGCAAATTTATTGGGGCATTTAAAGCAATACAAGGAATCATGACTATAAAACAAGGTCAGCTTTCTCGTTGAAATTAGGAAATGTTTGGGTCTTTGCTATGCAAGCAAAATCGAGCTAAACTTTGAATTTTTGATACATTAGCTCTTAATAACATTAATTGGACAGCTTGCCACTTCTTGTGTCCCTGAATTTGTTTGATACTTTCTAGGTGGTGCTTGCGCACTTTTTTAAAAATCAATTTTTAGACAGTTGCTAGGCAGGTGATAGGAGGAAGCTGAATTACTAAATGTAATCGATTAATGTAGCAGACAATACTAAGATCACTTAATACTATTAGAGAGTTCTATTTCATTTTAAGTTTTAACTAGAAGTCATATCGGAAAACAAGTTTCCATTACGGATCTTTCAGGCAGACCTTGAAATGGCAGCAGTTACAACTGTGTCAGTACTTGGAATCAAGATCATAAATTAAAACAAGTTAACTTCTGCTTTTATGTCAGGCGAGTCTTGGAATCTCACCTAACCTTAAAAATTCTGCAGCTATACATCTAGCCGTTAATACAAACGGACTGGAGAGACTTGTTTCTAAGACACTGTATTCTTAGTATTGTAAAGACTGTATAAATCCCTCTTATTCTGGAAAAGAAACCTATATATTATGCTATGTAAAATGTTCACAGGTGGAATAGCATACTGGGTTTTTCCCTCCTAGATGATGACAATTCTGAAGAAGGCCTTCACACCATTCATTCAGGAAGGCATGAATATGCATTCAGCTTTGAGCTTCCACAGATGTAAGTACTTACATGCAGTACACGGCTTGTGTGAGAGAAGGCTAAGATACATACCTGCTTAAGAAAAATTTTTGTGGGGGGAGGGAAACCTTTTCAGTGGTAGTAGGAGTTGTGCTCAGACATGCAATAGAAGACATAATCTCATCAAACTGAAGAGGTTGCTTTTAAACTGGTTAAGAGTTGTTCACAAAACAGGAGTTTGTTGTTGCCCAGTTGGTTACTCTTTCTTTTGACTGAGGTATGTTGGCTCCTTATGGAGGATTGGACCCCTTCACAGAAGAAGGGAGGGGAACTTGTGTCATTTGAGTCCTGCAGAGAGGCTGAGGTATCTTCTAAATGAAACAAGATTTTACTGGAGCCATGCAGGTCATCAGAACTTAGTGATAACAGCTTGACTGTTCAGGCTCAGTCTGAAACAGATGTGGCAGGCTTAACTGCATTTGAACTAAATAAGAGTTTGTTTGGCTTTTTTTTTTCTACTTCAAATAGGATGTATGTACTCAGGCTGACCTGTAGACAAAAAAGCCAGGATGGAAAAAAGCCAAATAAATGGGTGGATGAAGCAAGAAACATTCCCATACCTAATACTGCTTGACTCAGAAAGCAAAGGTGAAGCAAGAGTGATAGCAGAAGTCTTAAGATAAATTGCCACACACACACACACACACACACACACACACACACACACAACTTTGAGGTATCTAATGTATACATTGTGAAGGGAAGATTTATACATAGAGGAGTTAGTTTCCAACATGGAAATTAGCTCAAACGCAAGTTGCAGGAAAATTAAATATGAAGGAACAAAGAGAGTCTGGAAAGAGATGAAAGAAAGGAGGTAGGAGGAGCCTTTTACTGTAAAAGCCAAGTGACAAAGTCATTAAGGTTAAAAAAAGTTGGCAGAATATTAGACTGATACCTAATATTAAAGCTAATAAAACATCTGCTTATTAGAGGGACTGGCTTTAACAGAACCTGCAGATGATAAATGCTTTTACAGACCAGTTTCCACAAATAGCACAGGCTTTGCAGTCGATATTATTAGAATGCTGAAGAAGATGCATATATATGGAAACTTTTAGATGATACTGATATTCCCTTGAGTTGGAATAAATGTTCAAATATGACCACTAAAATAGCACAAGAATTGATTAAAACACTAAAGGTCTTGTCAAGTGACTTGAGAGAATAACTATGAAGCCATCTTTGATAATACTGGAAAAAATGAAGGCTGGTAGTAAAAGGCCTGAAGAACACTAGTTTGACACTGCCTCCTTACCATTTCTTGCTATTTTGTATCCATGGAATATTTCTAAAATTTATTTAAAACAAAACCAATGTGGTGGGTTGACCTTGGCTGCCTGCCAGCCCTCCATGCAGTTGCTCTCTCATTCTTCCACATCAACGGGCTAGGGAGAAAAAATAAGATGAACAAGCTTCTGGGTCAAGATAAAGGCAGTTTTAATAAGAAAAAAACAAAAGCTGTATGCAGAAGCAAAGCAAAAATAAGAATTAATTCACTACTTCCCATCAGCAGGCAAATGTCCAGCCGCTTCTTGAAAAGCAGGGCCTCAGTACGTGTAGTGGTTGTTTGAGAAGACAAACACCATAGTCATGAATGTCTGTGTCAGCCCTGCCCATCTGGTCGTTCTCTGTGTGTGTGTGTGTGTGTGCACGCCCCACTATATGGGCTGTTATGAGGGAAGTTAACTCCATCCCAGACAGGCCCAGTGCAACCAAATACAAAGCAATAGTGAAAAGAACCAATATATTGACTGGCCTTACTGATTTTTTTTTTTTTTTTTGTCCTTAAAGGATACTGCAGCAGGATGAAACAAACATTGGAGGCCGATTAGAAAATCCTTTCATTTGCTTTAGGAAAAAAAGTAAACATTTCAGATGTGCAAATAGAGATGTCAAACTTGTAGCAGAATGATTCTTTCTAGTAAAGTAATAGCACAGCTAGTATTATTTGATATAGAATTTAGGGAGGGAAGCTTTGCCCATAACTTATCTTTTATTATAATGCATTTCAAACATAGTGCAATATAAAAAATTATTACTGGAGATTAAAAGATGAAAGTGTTAGGAAAAGACTAGTTACAGTTAATTGGACATGGCTGGTATATAAAAATCTTATGTCCTTCATCTTATGATGGGGGGGGAAAGGAGGAGGTGGGAGAAGACGATAAAAGGATAATGCTGAAAGGTTTGATGTCCCTATCCGCATTTTTTTTCCCCTCTCCAACTCCCCAAAAGGACCTTGTCTTACAGCGTTCAGAGCAGAACAGTCTTTATCTTCTCTGTATGTGTGTGTGTGTATATATATTAAGATGATCTCATCAGGGTAAAGGAAAATTAGACGATGCTCAAAAGCTCTCTCTTCATAACTCTACATTGAAATATTTAACTACTGTACTTAAGGCAAAACAAGCTACAAAAGCATTTAGTTACAGTTAAAGCACTGAGATACCAGCTAAGTAAATAATACACAATTATTTACAGAATGTCCAAAATAATAATGGGATGGTACTAATGCTAATTTTTCTTGGTGGTCTTAATTTGACCTTAAAAAGGCATGCTTTTTTATCTACACTTGAAAATGACCTCTAAAGGAGATGTGTATTCTTCTGGCACTTTTCTTGCACAATTCTTTAATTGCTTCTTAAAACTTCTACAAAACTACACTTGAATGAATCAGAGATTATATATTTCCCCAACTTTAACATTACGTTTTTCTGAGATATGGAAATGTTGCAAATAAGTTATGCTTATTATGATACATTAAAAATACAGTTCTACATATGTCTTGGTTTGCAAGACAGGTGTCTGCCAAGGAAGGCAGGAACCTCCTTTGGAATGGAGAATATGACTCCCTTCCCTCTGAATTACTATAACTTTGAAATTAAGGGGCTCTCAGGGAAAGATATGGGAAAACGAATAACAGTTCTTTACTAGTATGTACATGGAGAACAAGGCACACAAACAACAATGGCAGCAACAAACAAACCCAGAAACCCAGTAACAGCATTCTCTCGGCTGTCAGGCACCTTCCCCTTTGGGTGTAGTTATGGTCACAGCCGGCAGGGGCGCTGGTGGCTCCCCAGCTGGGCAGGGCAGGTGCTATGATTTCCCCGCGGCTGCAGGAGGCGCTGTGGCGCGAGTTCGGTCGTCTCTCTGCACGTGGACAATTGCAGGCACAGCCGGCAGAAGGGATGGAAAAGGGGCTTCCTTTACAAACTCCCAGGGGCAGCTGATCCTGGTGCCCCTCTGGATAGCAAGAGGAGCTGTAGCAGGGACCTCGGAAGCAGCAAGCTGGAACAGCAGGGATGAGCAAAATCCCGGAGTGGTAAATGAGCTGTATCAGAAACTACGCAGCTTTAGCTGGAACCGCGAGGCGTCCCGGCAGGCAGAGGGTACGGGCTACAGGGTAGCAAAAAACCTGGAGCAGTGGCAAAGAAACGGCGGGGGCCGGGCAGTGGCAACATGGGAGGGAGAGGCTTCCTGGGAGGGGGAGGGAAAGGGGCTTGGGATCCCGGGGTTTCCCCTGAGGTACCCGAGCAGATGGTGAGAGTCCTTTTTTTATATATATATGTATATTTTTTTTTTTTTTAAGTGAGGTAGGGTGTTAATATGGTCCCATTTCAATGGCTGCTCTCACGAGCAAAGGCTCACCCACGGCAGAAGAAGCAGGACAGGCTCTGGCGGCAGCAGCGAATTCCGCCTCCCTCCCCCCTCCCCCGCAGTAAGCACCAACTCAGTCGTCCTCCTCCAACGCCGAGAGAGCAAGAGAGAGCTAGTAGCTGCGCCCAACCCCTTCCTGCAGCCCAAATCTCGCGATATCTCTGCCCTTCCCAGGAGAATGCCCCCTCAACTACGATAGTAAAGCCAGCTGCACTCCTCCCCCTTCACTGTGGTTACTTCTTTTTTCTCTCTTAAGTACTGGTCGTTACTGTTTCTTAGTAACAAAATGGGAGGAAATTCCCTAAGAGAAAGAAATAAAAGGAAAAATCCTAAACTCCAACAACATACTAATTCCAAATCTGATCAATTGCATCCTTACCGGAATGAGAGAAAAACTTTACTCAACTTTGATCTTTGTCCTGCACAGACCACTTGCTACCTCATTCGAAGGCAGACACGGCAGTGTGCGGTATTGGGTGAAAGCTGAATTGCATAGGCCTTGGCTTCTACCAGTAAAATTAAAGAAGGAATTTACAGTCTTTGAACATATAGATATCAACACTCCTTCGTTACTGGTAAGAACTGACAGAACTACTCATTCCTTTTCTGGCAGAAAAATAATGAAGTATAATTGAAACAACGTCAGCATGTAACTTGACCTAATATTTATTTGCTAGTTTAAGTACAGCTCTTCTTTTAAGTATTATATCAGTTTAACAACTCTTTAACTGCTGGTATTTTGAAGGCTAAGTTATCCTTTACTTGGAGTTGCTTGATCTTTACAAGACGTAAAATGTGTTTGTCGGTCTAAACTGATACTACCAAATTGTAGACTCTCATTAAGGAATAAAATTTGGTGAACTGGTCCTCTTAAATTATAAATAAAGAATAATCTATGAAGGAACAATGCAATGCTTAATCTTTTAGTGAGGGACTGCTAACTTAAAAATGCAAAGTAAAAAATTTTACTGCAGTGCATAATTGATAATTTCCATATGGATAGTTTTCTACTGATGGGGAGGAAATTATCATAATTCTGTATAATCCTTTTCTGAAATATCACTTATTAAAATAACTTTAATATCACAACTGCTTTCAGTGAGGATTTGATTTCAGTCTGGCCTAAAAATCCTTTATTTTATCCCCTTCTCAAATTTTAATCTAGAGGGGAAAGAAAATTAGAAGACCATTGAAACAGATTTCTTGTGTGTATGGGTGAAAAATCCACTTGCAAAGGGACCTTGCACAAACTCCATAAAAATCGAAGGTCTCTCATTTGACTTTAGTGGGCTTTGGATCAAGCCCTAAATCCTGGTGTTGTGTAAAATAAGTCTTTTTAACATAGATGAAACAGGATTATTCAGAAACTGAGGAAATAGCAGGAGTAAAAATTACAGCAGTTTAGCTTCGTTATTCTGCTTTGGAAATGCAGCTTAATGGAAAGTCTGAAGATGTTCTAATTTGCTGTTAGTTAAATGAAAAGCTCTGCAGCATTATGTTGGGATGTATAGGCTATGAAGCCTTTAAAGCTATATAGTATTTTATTTTAGTATTGTTTTAATTGTGCCTGTAGTATGGAGGATCGCAGAAAAAGCAATACGAATACACCAGTGGAATTAGGACAAACATTGTATCTGTATAATGCTGTTTAAACTGCTTGAGACTTTTCCTATGAAAGCAGCTTTGTTTATCAAAATATGTAATAATAAGCACATTATGAAAGTTATTATTTTCCTGTGTTGGTTTAAATACCTGATGAGATTCATGGAGCTCCTAATTTGATGGACAATGCTTTTCTTCTTCTTGCAGTCACCCCAAGCAGGCACAAAAGAAAAAACTCTATGTTGTTGGCTTTGTACCTCAGGCCCAATATCTTTAAGTGCCAAAATTGAAAGAAAGGGCTACACCCCAGGTATGTGATCCTGTAATTAATTCTGTGTAGTTTTCCTTCCTTTTTAAAGCTGGAGTCTGTACTACTGTTTTTATATAAATGAAACATTAAGGATATTTGTGCCACATCAGTCTGCATTTAGCAATCTTTTCTGCATACCCTGTTAACTAAGACAGCGCTACTTGTATCTCTAGATGGTTCAATGACCTCATCTGTTATACTGGCATGTTTTGGGTGTTAGACTGGGGTTTTTTTTTTTTTTTTTTTTTTTTTTTTTTTTTTTTTTTTTTTTTTTTTTTTTTTTTTTTTTTTTAAACCCCCTTTGGG
>VXBU01014302.1:6768-19694 GCA_013400315.1 Bombycilla garrulus | reverse complement strand
AAAGTGCTCTTTAATATTAGGATTGGGAGTTATTTGAACAATGATTAGTGGGGAATACACTATCAAGGCAAGACTCTTTACAAGACCACTATTGATACTGCCTACAGTCACAAAGCTACCATAGAGATAATCTACCAGATTTTTTGTAATATGTCACCTCTGGGGTCAAGGTATTAAAAAGACAGGTGCTCATCAATCACAGTTCTAAACCACAGTAACTTTTCCCATCTGCCAATTTGTTAAAGAAGCTGATTTTGTTAAAGGAATCTAATAGTAAGTCTTTTTTCTCTCATTTTAACTGAAATCGGCCAAATGGGTTGTTAAAGAAGCTGATTTTGTTAAAGGAATCTAATAGTAAGTCTTTTTTCTCTCATTTTAACTGAAATCGGCCAAATGGGAAAAGTATTTGCTTGTTTTCCTAGATACAGAATTGTACTCAAATCCAGCTGTTACTTCTATTCTTAGATAACAGAGAAAAGATGATATTGTGATGTGCTCAAGAAATCTTACTGGCAGGGATCTGAGTGCTACAAGGGACTGCTTTGCTCATTTTAAGCAAATTTCATCATAAGCCTGCACCAGTGTCTATTGTGCACATGTTCAAGGGCGTTTTAAAAATTTTTATTTTAAAATTTTGATTCTAGTATTCATATCCATCATTTGGTTCTAGTATTCATATCCATGTGCAAGCTGCCACACTGAGGCCAACTGAAGCCCTGGGATTATGGGAAAAATAATAACAGAAGCATTCTTGAAATTGCTAAAGTATTATGGAATAGATTTTGATAAATCNATGTGAATATTGAAAAATTATCTCAGCTGGAATTAAAAAAAAGGCTTCCCATATTCGTATCTTCCTGTCAACACTATTTCTAATACACTATGAATTACTGAAACTTACGGCAGCAATTTCCATCTATGGTACATGAAAGTTGCTTCAATGCCTTTTGTACATAGTGTTGAGACAGACTCTAAACAGACTCTCACCACACTAGGCAAGGCTAACAACTGAGGTAAGAAAGCCTGTCTTGGGCTTTGGGATGGACCATCACAAATGACTGAAGTCCATAACTGAGATGTATGAATTGAAGGTGGTGATTGATGTTAAAACCTTCACCTATGTACAAACGCATACTCATGATCAGTGACTGTACTAGCTAACTCAGTACACAGTATTCTCTCTCAATAACCACTGATCATTCTGTATTTCCTACCAGTATAAATCTAGAAATTAAATATACATTTACAGGAATATAAGCAAAATTTCTTTGTTCTGGTCTTTTCTTAATGTGATTCTCTGACACTATCACAGAGCTTAGAAAATCAGAAGTATGTTGCTGAACCAGGAGCGACTAGCCACAATGCAGGTGAGTGAGGACAGTTTATATAGTTTGCATGAAATAAACACACTCTGTAGAAATGTTTCCTTAAAAAAGAGGGCCAAAAGAGTAAAGGCTCCATGAGTCTCTCTACAGATTATAGTTACTTCATTTTTTCCAGCAGAAATAAGAGGCCTAGATACACTGCTCAATGATAAACTCAGTCTCTATATGTGACCTCCTTTCTATAAAGCATATGGATGATCTGAACATTAAGCAACCCGCAGAATGGCTCATAACCTTTCCAGGAACTGGAACAACATTGCAAAATTGCAAACCAAACCAGATGTAATACCAGAACAACCTGGTGATTGTGTAATCATGGGGATGTGCGAGGATATATTTGAGTTTAGTTGTTAGATTTATAGATCACATTGCTTTCTGTTAAAAAGATTTGGATAGTTTCTGAGTTTTCTTGGGTTGGTTTGTTTTTGCTTGGTTGATTACATTTGGGATTTTGTATTTGGATTTTTTCCCCTGAAAGTATCAGTAAACCCAAACTTACACAAATACAAATTAAGTATATATGGACATCTTTCAAATGTTACCTGAATTCTGCTCAAATAAATCTTATGATATTTAAGTTCATGTCTCTCTGTACTGTCCATAATCTTAATCATTAATCAATATATTCAATTTAAAGCCTGTACTCTAGAAATCTTCTTCAAAGTTTTAATTTAATTAAATTGGTGTGTTTACTCCACCAGCTCAAGTTTCCATGATTTCAAGCACACTTTATCCCTCTCTCCCCCACCCTCAAACTGCTGCTAAGTGTGATTGCCCTGTAGAAACAGGAAAAACAAGCCTTAAAGATTAATTTTGTGAGACCCTCTCTACTGAGCACTCCTTAATAAGCAGGGTGACTGAGTCAGTAAGCATGATAAATCCCAGCAGCTATGTTGGTATGATATGAGCTTAGCAAACAACAGGAAGCTTGTGGAGAGGAGTGATCCTGGTTTATCAGAGGATGAAATTTTGATGAACAGCTCATTTCAGCTCTAATTAGTAGCAATACACAGACAAGCAGTGTTTTCAATAGGCAAAACAAGGAACTGTGCTGACTCCTGAAAACCAGTTGGAATGTAAAAAGGTACTTACAGAGCCGTAGACTCTTCCTTTTTTGTTCATGGCTAAATAGTAGTTGCTCTTAATAGACTTAACTGCCACAACTCCAATTTCTACAGATGTTATCTCCAAGATGCCTAGGAAAAAAAAAATTAAAAAAGAGCTATTTAATCACTTTGTTACAGGACTTTCTCACTATAGAAAAGACTATAACCCTGAAAATGACTAAACTTGTAATATTTAGGACCAACTGTCCAAAACTTTCAGCAGAAGCTTTCTTTAAACCACTGCAAGAATATATGCAAACATTTTTTCAATCAACATGTTTCCTAACCCTGCATTTTAAACCCCATGGATACCGAAACAAACCTGTTCTTCTTAGCATAGATTTCACTAAAATTTATCAGAAGAGACACTGAAACCACAGCATCAAATTAAATATATAGCATATGTCAGTAGAATATTGGATTTAGCCCAGTCTTTAAAACCTTTGGTAAACAATTTATTCCTTGTAGAACATTTGGATAAACTAAATCTCTTGGTTGCACTGAGCTGATAAATTCACTTTTGGCAAACGTGTTTGTGTGGGAAATAGTAAGATCAACACCAATGGCCACACCATCTTCCNGACACTGGATGGTTCGAAGGACCTGTAATGGGAGATGCACCTTTTCATCTCTGTTTTCTGCCCAAGAACATACTGTTTTGGAGTAGGAGACTGCATGCCTGGCTCCAACATGTTTCCAGTCCTCCTGACATTGATGTAGCAATAGTTGGATCAATAGCCTGGCTAACTCAGTGTGGTACACTAAGGGTGTATCAACAAAGAAATTACAGGAGGGGCAAAACTTCCTCCTTGATTAGATTGTGATAGCTTACAAATACAAGGGCTAAGCCATTGATAGAGGCAGAATACTGACTCCATATTTTCAGGGCTCTAATCTGTATTATTCTTAAAATGTTGCTCATTTTCACAGCAAAGAAAAGTCAAAGTTGCTTTCTTGATATTCCGAGAGAGCATTGTTATAGAGGACTGAGCAGCTCTCCCAGGGGACATCTGCTAAAGTAATTGTGCTCAAAATCAGAGTAAAGTGGAGTAACTTGTGGATGGCAAACTATTAAAGGGCAAGAATGAGATGCAAACACTGATACAACACCATGAGTGACACTTTTTTGTTTTGTATATTTCATGCCAAAAAGTGATGAGAAGAATTCAGCTAACTCTTTCTATGGAATTGTATTCTGAAGTCTGTCTGGGTCCATTTCTAACACCAGTAACAAGATAAAAAACCAAACCAAACCAAAACACAAACAAAGAAGCAAGGAAAATGCTAGCATAACATGTGCCATTATAAATTTTTATGCTGAAAGGGATTAATCTGATTTAGATTTTGCCATACTACCCTTGTAACAATAGCATCGTATTAGGCTATTTCAATTAACTACTTCACTAAGAGCTGAAGGAGAACAATGTCTAAATAAGAAACTTGTAGAGAATTAACTCATTTTAAGTGTCTTGCACTTGAGTGATGGACATCACTGCTTTTCAGTAAAATACTTAAATAAAAGCAACACAAGTATTCCTATAATTAACAAAAAAAATAGTATTTTTTTCTGGTAGTTTGTTTGCTATTTCACACTCCATTATATTCCTGGTGGAGCAACTGTAAAGAGGTCATGAGGAGAAACATTACTATATTTACATTATATCCACAATAACTAGCTTGATTATACTGAGTTAAGCTATGTAGTTGTAGCCAAATATAGCAAAATTGTTCCAAATTATGAGCAAGTTGATATCATCACTAATGGTCCTGGATTTATTCTCACTGAGTGTGTTCTGTGTACTTAAAAGTTGAAAAATGATTAATTTTCACTGAAAATTTTGCATGTTCTATCCTCTATGGTATTTCTTTTGGGAGAAGTGAACATTTTAATGAATATTTTTATTTCAAATTAATTTTATCTTGATCTGCTAACCCTTGCATAATAGAGACCTAATTTGACACTTTGATACTTTGCTACTCTCTGCAGTCCCCCAAGACTTACCTGCTACTTATGAGCACAGTTACAATCTAGATTTTGTCTAGATTGCAATTTTTTCACTGCTATTTACAGGTTTTTCCAGAGGAAGAACCTCTAATTTGACAGAAATATTTTTGAAGGCAATAGGAATCTTTCATTGGTTTTAGTGAGGCAGACAAATTTCAAAGGTCAACAGGAGTGCATCTACTCATCTGACATGAGTCTGCAAAAAGGCCTAAGAACTTCCTAGAACTTTAAAATAATTTGAATAAAATTTAATTTGAGTAAAAATAAGTAAAATGCATTCGATATAAAGGTGAAAATATGCATTTGATTATTCATTAAATATTATTAAACTCAGCAGGAATATATTAAAAAGGAAATTGAGAAATACAGTATGAAGACTAAAACAGTTTTCCCCTTTTCCCTTCTCTTCCTTTTTTTAAAATTTTTTATTTTATTCCCAGAAACGTTAAATTTTTATTTGAGCTCTTTTTTCTTTTCTCTACGACTGAAACACAAAAGGGATTTCAACATGCTTCCTTTCATGCTTCTTGTATCTGATTTTATACTGTTGCTTGGGCTTAGGCATTTCCATGCCTTAAGACTTACCTCCATGAAGATGTGTAAGGTAAACACTTTCCACGATATAATGTGACTTGCAATTATTCTTGCTAATAAGCAGTACCAAAAAAATATATGTTATTGGGTAAAAGTCTTAAGAGTTATTTACTCTTGTTTCATGCTTCTTAGGAACTTGGAAATGAAAATAAAATAATTAAAAAACCCAAAATGCTCTGGCCTCTATTACGGTTTTAGACAGATAGCACACTATTATTGTACAGCCATAACTCTGTAAAACCCAACAACTAATCCCCAGTGACCACATCCACTGTAAAAGCATAGCTTTCAATACCCAAACAATTTCCAATTCATTATTATTAGAAAGATTTCAAATATCAACTTGAGATGTGCCCTGTAGCTATGCATGTGCTCTCTTTACAAGTCCCAAAGGCTTTAAATATTTTCCTGATAGAATCCAAATGTATTTACCTTAAATAAACAGTATTTTTATAATCTATAAAAGTGATCATTATACATATTACAAGGCAACAGAAACCTGACTGTTTGTCTTCTTGCTTTGCACAGAGGGTTTGTAAAAACTACAAGCGAAAACTGCACTTCCTTGATTAGGCCTCTTAGTTTAAAATGTCCTGTGTTTTATAAAAAATGCTGATAATATGAAGCAAAAAAAAAACCAAACAAAATGTCCTAGAAACTGGATGAAATTATTTCAAGCAATTCTTAGGAAAGACAATTTGATAGAATATCAGATCTGTTGTCAGGGCAGAAGTGCAGTGTATGCAGACACAGTCTGCAACAAGGAACACTTGATCCTGGGACCAAGTTCAACTTCTTTGCAGTGTGAGGCAGCGGTCATTTTTCTGTAGTGGTATCATTTGTGTATCAGTTGTATCATTTGTGTAAGGAGTGCTTATAAACAAATTTAAAATATCTCCAACACTAGCTGCAGTCCTCTCTATACAGAAGAACGGAATCACCATGCATCTTCCTAAGCCTTTCAGAGATTATCCCATATATGTAGCAATCCACAAATAATCCCTCCCTCCTCTGAGTTTTTTTTCTGTTTGCATATTGTAGATGAAGAGTGAGTTCAACTGAATAGAATGTGATGATGACTGAGAGCTTTTGAAAACTTTGGTTTCCCAAATGGTGACAAGAAGCTGCTGGGCCCATGAAGGAAGCTGCAGCTCTTGGTAGGTAACTGGAGAAGACAGGGCTTTATGTGACTGCAGGTGAGAGTAAACTGACTTTTCAGAACTTTGGCTTTTATGCCCTACAGGGAATATTTCTGAAGGGGTGCCTTTGACTGGCACTGGCTTGAGTCAAAACAAGTTAGTGTTAAGGCATAATGTTGAAGACATAGTAGTTTAAACAGCTGTTCTTATTAGGTGACTTGAAAAAAAGTAGTTTGAAGTAAATAGATCTGTTGGATGTAGTCATGGAAGAGTGAAGTGCTAAGGTGTATGAGGCCAATGCCTCTGTTTCCATCCTGTGGAAAGGTCCTACAGAACTGTAAAGTGTATCCTTTATACCTGTGCAAAGCAAGTTCATAATATCTCCAAATGACAAATTATACTGATATTCCTGTACTTACCTGTATTTAGTGATAACACAAAAAGGAAGGTGATGGATAAATAGATAAAAAACATAGGAAACTGAAGATGGCAAGCAAGTCCTGCCTTTGAAAGCTTTTTCAATTAACCGAAGTAGCTCCACTGAAAGGCAATCTTACTGACTTTGTGCTTGACTTTGAAAGGGAGCTTAAGATACAAATTAGACAACCCACAGTGCCCAAGTTATGGGCAGAAATCTCAAACAATAATCAACCTTAACCTAAACTAAGCTTTGCCTTAAAAATTAAAGTTTATTTGGGGTTAAACCAGTTCTGTAGTTTTTATTGCCATTGTTCCTACTCTAAATCAGAAGTTAATGCACTGAAAGACCACAAAGCAATCTGCTAATGTGTCATATTTAGATCAACTCTAGCCAAAATATTAATGTCCCATGAACTTTTCTGTCCACTACCCATATCTGATACATTTGGATAAACCTGAGATATGTATCCAAACTTCTGGAAGATTATGGTAACAGAATCTCTGAGCCTTCCTATAACAGCATAGTGTCAGCATAAGACATGACATCTCCACAGTTCATAAAATCACATAAAAGACTAATTATTAGAGCCTGTTCTCAGATCCTCACAGTCTGTACCAACTTCTTCTACTGCTTTTATGGCTATAATTTCAGAGCAGAACACAGATGAATCAAACAATGGCTTTCTGTAGATCCAGCAAATCAGAGAGTAACACCTAGAATGAGAGAACCTCTTTGTGATTAAAAGTGAGAGCTGGTTAGCAAAGGAGGAATTTAGGTTTAGCTGCAAAATTGGCAGGAATCAATTTAGCTAGTATACATCCTGGTATGTAACAGAAACAATTAATTCAGGATCATAGTTAGCCTACATTTTTCCCTCTGGTAAGTGAAGACAGACAACTTCAAAGGACAATTCTAAACACCACCACTCCCTCTATGAAGTTTCCAAAGGTAGGTGGGCTAAATTGAAGCAAAGGAAATGCTGGAAGGAAATAATGGACTCTGAGGACACATCTATATTGTCAGTTATGAAGAGTTCAGATGTTCCCTCAAGGATACCATGTATGTCACTTTCATCACTAACAGACGAGCATGTAATCAGATTTAGCCGAAGTGCTAGGGAATATAAATATGTTTGCTCCCTTCATATGGATTTAATTCATGCTGTTGACATGGGATGGCTACACACAGAGCCAACTGTACCTGGTTCTGTTAATCAGAACTTAGATTTCTTGTGGTCTGTGTTTTGAGCCAAGATGGAAGACATATAAACATCTGCAGAAATGTTGATGGAAAATGTTGATGCCTGAGCATCTCAGCCTGCCTGACCTCAACACTGCAGGATTTGGTAACATTTAGAGTAGACACAGAGAGTGTAGGAATACATTAACTGATCTGGTTTTGGGACAGAGAAGCTATAAGTGACGACTCATACTAACCAAGGAAGAGTAGTGACTCATATGCCAGGAGAAAAAATGGAAACCAAAACACCACCACCACAGTACAGCACATATGATTAGATTCAGGGTTGTAGTTATCTGATTAGATCACTTGACAAAGATGGCTTAAGGAGTTTCAGCCCTCCATTCCCCTGGCTTCTTTTTACTGCCTCTGTGCTGAAGTTCACCAACCCTTCAAATGTAACTGTTTGTGGAGCAGAACTATAAACAAAATCATTGGAATGATCTGGCTTGGAAAAAACTCTCAATAGAAAACAAATCAGCCTAAAACCCTAAGGACTAAACAGTCCAAGTTTTTGCAGTCAGTTTTAGCAGAATATATTTTCTAGACCTTCTAGTGCTCTCTTTTTGGTCTCTTTCCAATTGGGTAAGTTTTTTGAACTGAGGTGCCCAAGACTGGACCAATGTTCTAACTAAGGCCTGATGGGTACTGACTTGAGCAGAATGACTACTTCATGTGTTTATAAGGAAACTTGGATCCTAATTCAAATCCTAATCGAAATTTGGCAGTCCATGTATGTTTCCATTTTGTAGACAGGACCAGGCACTCAGGATTTCTGCCAAATCTTAAATTTCCATGTCTCCACAGAAACATGCAGGAGAATGGAAAGATAATAAGTGAGTATTACAGCTCAGTAGATTTTCTGAGGGCTGTGTGGATCTGCCTATTTCAACGAGGGTGAAATCCCAAGTTATTTCTTTCACAGTCATGATTACCATATTCATCTCCAACATTTTACCACTTCTATAAGATTAAAAGTGAGTAACTTTAACTAGAAGAAACTGGGTAGAGGTAAGGCTATTCCATCTAATGTCCATACTAACAGACTAAGGAGGGATAACAGAGAGTTGCATTGCCGAAGAAACAGTCCAAATGCATGGTGACTGATAGAAACCTGTCCTTTCGCTCCTGGGGAAGGGAGGAGCTTCTAGCTGGGTGGAATGTATTGACAAAAGTACTAATGGGCAGAAATCAGCTAGCAGATACAATACCTATATTTGCAAATTGGGTGCAAATGACAATTAAATGTAGTCAAATAGTATTTAGACACTGACAAGTATGAGCAGATGGAATTGAGCCAGGGTGCTAAAGCAGAGTATGTACAAACACATTAAAAAATCTTTTATGAAGCACTGTATAGATGCTGTGGGACAGGAAACCCAGTGTGCTGCAGATGTCCTCTGTAATTTGTCTACCAACAACTTTATCCAAATGACAAGTTTTTTGTCTTCTGCTGAGACTATTTGACACATACTGCAACTTTTGTTCTAGCTAAGGCTGCTAGAACAACAGCTAAAGTGGGACAACAGTTCTATTTCATCAGTTTTGTTTCATTTTGGACCACATTTGTTCTTACGATGATCTTGACTTCCCTTTGTGCAAGAAAACAGGAATGGAAAAATATGGTTTGTTATTTTCTCTCTCAACCTTACTGCTGAAGGTAGGAGACTTGCATAGCTATCACAAAGCTTGGCAGTGTGCACTGCACTGCCTGTGGCAGGTAGGAACTTCTCCAGAATCTTTATGGGCACAATGACTTAGTAATGGGGTAAAATAGAAAAAAAACCCTGAATTCTACAGGCTCCTCTTTAAAATACCATGACTAAGAAAAATTTCTAGCAGTATTCTGCTACTGCTGTGTGGAAAAAAAAGGATGTTTTAGTGTTTTCCCTGCAAATCCGAAAGTTGCCAAACACACTAATCCACAACATCAATTAGCTGTTGGTTCTAATGGTTTATGTCTGTCTTTGCCTCATATGGGAAAAAAGGAATACATGGTATTTTAAATTATGGGATCCACATGTTTATAATGAAGGATTACCCCTGGACAGCTATAATGATCATTCTTTTTTACATAATTATATTTGGTGGTAGTTACTCATCAACAGTTTCAGCAGTTTTCTTCTGCTATGCCTCAAATACTCCTAATGTTACTTGATCATAACAATAACTTTGGCAAGAAAACTTTATAAGGACTTTGGGAACAGAATGAAAATCTGAGAAGTGTAGATTAGGGCAGCTGTATGGTATGGGTAATCAGTGTTAAGAAAATCAGTGCAAACAGTATTTCATTGTATCTAAAAATTCCTTAAAATTCACATCTGCTTTCTGTCCTTTCTGGCTTTTTTCTCAAGAATTTCTTCTTTCTTAGCCAGCCTGGATATGATAAAATAAAAGTCAGGCCTCTTACCTTAATACTTACATTTATATAGTTTGGGATTATTTTGTATATGATTTGATCTGGTTGGAACTTTGGAAACAAGCTACTGTCTAAACTTTTTCAGACAAAATATTTATTGAAAAACTCAATTGCTATAAAAATTGTTGTTTGACAGTCTTGGTGTAAAGAAAGATAAATGAATTGCATGTTGCTACTTTATGAGAAGATATTAAGGCCAGCAGTTTAGAAGCTGAAAAGAACTTTATGACCTCTGATCACCAGTTCACTGTTTTATTCATTAATTGCTTTGCTTTCTCTGACATAAATAATTTTGTGTACTTAATTAATCCTAAATGACAACCAATCAAAAAGTCACAATTCAATAATTTTATTATTCTTGTTATAATGCCGTGACCCACTTCTCAATATTTAGAGCTAGATTTATACGTTGTCTTACCTATTCTGTACATTTCCTTCTTCATCAAAGGTATGCAGTAAAAGCAATGTAACAAGTTCTGTACTCTAGCACGCATATGTAAACTACAGCCTGCTATAGTGCAAGCACCTGATATATGTCTTTCACAGTGTTTTCATCTTTAATACTTGGCTGTCTCTAACCTGGTTAGACCTGGTATCTTCAGACTGCTAGTACAAACAGTTCTTTTTAAACTTTGATGAGAACTGATAAGTGCTGTCTTCTTAAGCATTCATTCAACACCTCATAAAAAGGCGAGATTATACAATCTTCAATCTTGCACAGAAACTTAAAAGGCTGATCTGAAGAGCACAATCACTTCACACCCTTCTGCTTTCATTATCAAGTCTCCTTTTATATTGTTTCCATCTTCCTGCTGGCATCCTCAGATAGCAGCTAACAATCATGTTTTGCACACAGGATTATGTGATCTAACTGCATGTGCTTGCAACTCCTGTCCTGTCCTTTTATAAAAACTATGATTCCCTAGCCCGGATTGCTGAAATTTTTTTGGGTTTCTTTGTCTTGAACTGTGTGTGAGCACAAATGCCCACAAAACTATGCTTAGGAGACTTAAAAGACTATCCACAAGGTTTGATACACTATTTCCATTTTTTCTGCTCAACATTCTGTAATTTAACAGCACAAATAACACTCAGCCAACCAACTCAAATCAACCAGTCAGCTGACAGTGAGTGTGATTTGTGCTGTCATACCAGAAGAATCCATGTCAGAAAACGTGTAGAGGGCAGGCAAAGAATGCCCCATCTTCTCTAGATATTTCTGAGTCAGGTTCAGAGATACCTTTGCTTACACTGCTGTCTAACACTGCAAAGAGAACCTGCCCCTAGGCCATTTGATGAAAACTGTCTGACAGTCATATTCACACCTTCTAGGGCTGGTCTGGTGTGTCTGTGAGAGGGCTTGGTTCAACTTTCCTCAGAATATTACCTCGAGATATTTTACTTGTATCTCAGACACACCTGTGGATTTTTTGTTTTGAATGTCTGACACTGTGATTTTTGTTGGATGTTGTGACAACTGTGTGGCAGCCCACCAGTTTGCTTTTTGATGGCAAGGTCCTATAGGTGCTGCTTTGCAAGGCCTGGCATCAAACTGTTTAAAACCAAGGAACTAAGACTGCCTTGGTCTTGTTTATATGGCCCCTGCAGTGAATTATATTGAAAATTTTATAGAAGTTGATCCCAGTAGAAAATAGTTCATGCCAAATAAAGCCAGGTGTGAACTAACATGTGTAGTGGAAAATAGCAGCACTGGATCCAACAATCATCTTGGGAATTATGTTATTTGACAGTGTAGACCTGCAGACAGCTTTGGAGAGGAGCAGCTGAAGAACAGAGCTGCCATATAATGGGATTTTGCATGTGAACGGAGAAACACCTGAGAATGTCAGATCAGTGGTAAACATGCTCCTTGTACAGCCTGTGCACAGACATTAAATGCATAACTAGCTGGTGTATAGAAGACAATAAATAAACAAGTTATGGGTTAAAAACAGGGAAAAAAAATAACAGTTTTTCACAGGAAAGCAGTGAACAAAGTCCTGGTATTTTTTGTCCCCAGTGTATTCATTAATGATTTACAGTAATGCCATGAAAACCCTGCTAAATTATTCATGGTACTAAATCTGAAGAAACTGGGAACTGGGGATAATTGCAAAAGACTCTCAGAACCCAATCTGCTAAGGCAATAAAATACCAGGAAAATTTTGGTGTAGGTAAATGTTGTAAAAAGTGATGCACACAGGAAAAATAACATTGGGTTTAGAAACACGGAATGTGTTACAGAATTGCTTATGGCCCAGCTGCTAGTTCTTGGTCTTATAATAGGTATTAAAAAAATTTAGGAATTTACTGGAGAAGAGTAGGGAATGTTTAGAAAATGAAAAATGCAGCCACAAAGCTTAAATCCATCCATGATTGCATTTTGAATGCAAATGCTACCCTTGTTTCTTGTCTCATAAAAGATAGAAGAGAACTGGAAAAGTTACAGAAAAGAGCAACATGCATGATCCAAAATAAGAATTAACTAATATTTGAGCTATAACTAAACCACTGGGCTTTACAAGGTGGAACTTGTAAGAAATGGCTCCAGTAGCGAAAATCTAAAAAGCTGTAGGTAACTTTGAGAAAATGGAAAAGGAGCTACTATGCACTGAATC
>VXBU01014292.1:34596-63485 GCA_013400315.1 Bombycilla garrulus | reverse complement strand
TGCTTCTATAACATGTAGAATGCTTTTTAGGGGGATGTCCTAGTCCTGTGGGGGGTGCTAACAAAGCACTGAATTTTGTCGTCCTCAGCCCCAGGGACGACCAGAGATGGGGAATGCTGGAGCAGTGATTGTTAATGTCCTCGGCCCCAGGGACAGCCAGAAATAAGAAGTATTAGAGCATTAATTAATGTCCCCAGCCCAAGAACAACCAGACATGGAGAGTGCTGAAGCACTGATATAATGATATCCCCGGCCCCAAGGATGAGAGATAACCGTTCCTTGGGATAAAGATAGAGCTGATGAGAAGAGGTTTCGTTTAGACTAGGAAAAAGACATTCTTAAACTGCACCCGAAAAACTTCTACAGCCCATGGGCAGTTGTGAGAGAACTGTCCCATGGGGGGCGATGTTGCACAATAGCAAGACGCGGGCGAGCCATTTATAAACTGTGTAGCCACAAGAGGACTAGTATTCTTGTAAGGAATCTATAGCAAAGCAGGAGGGACTCTGCTCTTCCTGTTGAGTTGGGAAAATAATTGTTCAAGGGGTGGATTGACTAAAAATCCTAAGTTTTGTCTTTTCATATAGTTTTAGCGAGAGAGTAAACCATAGGTGGGGGGAGGATAGATATTTTAAAAGTTTCCTTCTAGTTTCTAGTTTTTTTCCTCTTTTTAATGTTAGTTAATAAAGTTTCTTCTTTATGCTTTAAGTTAAGTGACTGTGCTCCTTTTTTAGTCCTACCTCACAGCAGAAATTAAGAAAAATATATTTTCATAGGTGCACTAGCCTTTGGCCGGTGTCAAACCATGACAGTCACTAATGCTCAAAATTCCTAAATCTCTACATTTGCTCCTAATTCTTTAGAAAAGAACGATATCCCTCCTGTGAAGAGCTAAATTTCTTACTTCTCTCTGACTGAGAATTTCGACCTCTGTAAGTTTTCATTTTCTCAGTCTTTATCTTCACTGTATGTCTGGAGAAATATTTCTCAACAGCATTTTCAAGATACTGGGTTAAGTAACAAAACTGAATAAAAATTTTCAAGAATAATCTGTCTCATGGACATCCTCCTTACTAGTAAAGGCAGACATATTGATCATGATCTCAGCCATTCTGTGATCTATGTATACATGGCCTGTCTTAATTTCTTCCAGATCCCTTTTGTATTTATTAAGGGGTTCTCTGTTCTCTGGGAGACATTAAATTACTTAATTGTCCTGGGCCTCTGAACCCACAGTGAAGATATCCTCCTGATAATAGCCTAAACCTTGGTGCATGGCCAGTCCAATAACAGCAGCTTTTTTAATTCGCACTACAATATATCTCTTTAAATGTGTTACTCACCAATGTACATATTTCACATACTCCTTTAGGAGGAATGTGTATATTGCAGCTTCTATTGTTTTAATCTTTAAATAAACCAACAACTCAAGCTGCTGTATTCATTCACTCATTATGATTTTCATAGTTTGAAAACTTTATTTTTTATTTTAGGAATTATTTCCAAGCCTTGCAGTAATCCTCCCCTCTCTAAATTTGTTTACAGTGCTAGATGCCAAGAAAAACAAAACCAGGAGAAACTAAGCCTCTCTGGGAGACATTGTATATGTAAAGGTGCAGTGGGTGGATATCTACTCCACAGTGGACCTCCATGGGCTGCAGGGACAGCTGCCTCCCCATGGTATTCACCAGGGGCTAATGGGGAATCCAAAGCATCTCCCCCCTCCTCCATCTGTAGTGACCATGCTGTCTGCAGGGCTGTTTCTCTCAAATATTTTCACTTCTTTCTCTCATCTGCTGTTATACAGCATGTTTTTACCCCCTCTTTGAAACATTATCACAGAGATGTTCCCTGCATCACTGACTGGATCAGCTTTGGAGAGCTGGCTGCATCTAGCTCTGTCCAAAGTGGGAGCAGCTTCTGACATCTTCTCACAGATGCCACCCTTGCAGCTCCCCCACCATCAACACCTTGTCACATAAACCCGATATATTTTGGCACAATCCAGCACCTGAATGCCTAGTCACTTCAGATCTCAGCTAGGGTATACCCTGTTAATTCACAGAGGATCCTATCTTGAAAGCATTTGTGCTTGGTCAGATCCAAGTCATGATTTTGTCTTCCGTAAGCCTTGGTGAGTACTCCTTGCTTTTGCCAAATCTATCATACTCAAATCATTAGTGTCTTCTACTGAGTTAACTGAAACTTTGTGAACTCAGTCAGTGTTATATTATAGTCAAAAATAAAGCTGTCTCTTTCAGTTGGCCAGCTGTGATCTGTTGAACATCTCTTAAAACTTCCAATAAGATCAGTGTTGCTGTGTAAGTCTTAGTATGCCATGATTCATATAAATTATTCCTGTGTTCTTAAAAAAGTTTCTGTATCTATTTTCACAGTTCACAAACATTCATACACACACATAAATATATACACATATATATTTTTCTGTAGCCAGATTATGCTTCAGTGGGAGAAAAGTTTTTACTCAAGAGAATTATAATATACATAGTATACATATATATATATATGTGCTGAATTAGTTCTTAGTTCTATTAGTTCTATCTAATTAGTTCTTAGTTCTTAGCCTGAAGCTCTTTAGAAATTGAACATGCTTTAAAAGAAGAGTTAAGTATATGGTTAAAGTATGAAATAAGTGTGTGAATTAACTCAAACGTCCCAGACAAATTCTAACTCAGTCAATTATCTTCTATTGCACCTTCTGTTTCAGCTCCATCTTTTTATGCATGAGTGAATGATTATGGAAAAGGTACAGAAGTATTTGTAAAGTTAATTATAAGCACATCTTAAAGGCTAAAGATGGAATTAAAACTGTAAAGTGCCAAAGGGGGGCTGATGTAATATTGCAAAGGCAAATTTATTTCCAGTGCTTCCTAAATTTTAAGAGCATCACTTTGCAACCTAATGATGCTATATGAACAGAGTGGCATATAAGTGGACAAAATATAAGGTAAAGATGACCCTTTGATGCAGTTAGACATAAAAGACCTATTTGTCCGAGAATTCAAATTGTTTTAATTCTCTGACCAGCTTAAATTGAAATTGGAAGTGACAATAGGAATATGTTTTGTGTTTAAGGACCAAAGGCAATGTTAATTTTAGAATAGAGAGCAAGGTACTGACTACACTAACTGCATCATTAAAGATGCCAGACAATTCTAAGTTTATGAAAAGTATCCATTTTTAAAGAACAATGATATATAGAACATCAAAGAAAAAAAATCTTACCAAGATTTTAATTAACTTCTGGAAATAATGAAACCTGCATTTAATTCAGATATTTTTAATCTGCCTGTTGGTCCACTATTAAGCCTAACAAATATATTCACATATATATACTTGCTTGTGTAACTGCTTTTGCATAAGTAATGTAGCCATGGCATACCTGTGTGTATCTTCAAAATAGGAGTCCTACCATCTCAATTTTTTGGATTAATTTTCACATGAGAGTTATACTTGCTCTTCAGTTGTCCCATAAGTAGAAATTTGTTCTTTAAAGGGGAAACCATCAGAAATGCTTCAATTTCTGCAATTAGTCTATTCTCCATTCTCTAAAAAAGATGTCCCTTGCTGTTTGCAGTAATGGGATCATGCTAACACAGCTTCTAGACAACTTTGAGAAAGAAAATTAGTGTTATATTTGATGTAATCAAAGAATGATGAATCATAGAATACTCCGTGTGACTTGATGAGAAGTTACAAGCATGGCAGTTGCACTTGTAGTTGTATGTTCTTTCTTACTACAGAACATTGATGAAAAAAATTACTTTTCTTGAAGTGAAGTTTAAAAAGCTGTTGACTCTAAAACTCAGAGACACTGGACAATGTTTAGCCACCAAATTTTATCTCATTCAGGGGAACTGCAGGCTTTGATTACTTCTCACACCTGTCTGATACACTTTAGACTGGAAGACTTAATTGCTTTGACATATCTCACCTGCACATTGCTTCTCATGTTCAAAACATATCAGATCTACCATCCATTTCTCATACCAGCTTCCCATTAAAAACACTCAACCATCAGTAACATCCAGAGGTTCCCAAAATCCTGGACTGTCTTGGATTGAAAAAGACCTTAAATATAATCTATTTCCAATCTCTCTTCCATGGGCAGGGACACCTTCCACTAGACCAAGTTACTCGAGGCTCTATCCAACCTGGCCTTGAACACTGAGAAGGATGGGACCTTCATGGCTTCTCCAGACTGAAGAACCCCAACTCTTTCAGCCCGTCTTCACAGGAGAGGTTCCCCAGCCCCCTGATCATCTTCACAGTCCTCCTCTGGACTTGCTCGAACAGGTCCTCCTCATGCTGCAGGCCCGAGACCTGGACATGCTATTCCAGCTAGGGACTCATAAGAGCAGAGAAGGGGAGAATTACCTGCCTTGACCTACTGATCACTAGTACTAGTTCTACTACTTACCATTAACTCTGTTCTAAAAACATAGCTGTCATATTAAGTTCTGTTTTATTTGTTTGTTTTTTTTCTGAGTGAAACAGAGCCTTAGTTTCATTTCAAGACTGACCCAGTAACCAAATTATAAAACAGTACAACAAATAATTACAGGTTAATACAAGTATTAAATTATCATTTATTTAATTAAATATTAATTTAATTTAATCAAGGTTTCCTAAGAAGAGTATCAAATTGTAGTTCTTAGGCAAAGGACATTTAAAAATCAAATATTTTGAAGGAGAAAAGATAAAACTTTCATTAGCAGGGCAAATGCACTCTGCCTTTCACTCAATCATGGCTAATCTAATCCTCTGTAAAACCTTTCTCAGTAACAACTACATGAAAAACTGTGATGAATTTTTAAGTTTACAAATTCTTTACTTCATAGAATAATGTTCCTTTTGGTCTTCAATAATTCTTAAGTCTTGGGGTTTTTTTTAAACCATGTCTTAATTTTTACTTTCCTGGAAAACATACAAACAAACAAAATAACTGTAATGTGTCTTCATAAAGAAACATTTGTTATAATAAAGGACAGCACATGTTTTGTTAAAAAGCTTAACAAAGACCTCTGAGTGCAAGAGATAAGAATTTAGCAGTGTCAGAAAAGTGATTAATGTTCTTCCTTAAAAAATTATCCAATAATAAGTAAAGTGGGTATGGGTTTTTAAATGACTTTTAAATTATTATGTTGTGGTAATAATTAGTGAAAATCCTGAAAAATAATTTTTTCTCACATCTCTTCCATCTTATTTCCATATCTTATGTTGTCATAATATTCATTAAGCCAGCACTTGAATGTGGAAAGGGAATTTAAAGTCTTGTGCTTCCTCACATCTGCACAGCTACGAACAAATTTTTTTGTGACAATAAATGAGTATGTCAGAGTGCAGCTTTTCTGAAAAAGTCATATATTTTCTCTGTGTTCAGGAGTATGGAGCCTATGTGATAAGCAGTCCTAGAATTTTAAATGAATTCAGAATGCTGTTCAGAAAAACATATATTCTGTTTTTAAAAAGTATTATTCATTTACAGCATAAGATTTTTTTAACAAGATAATCAGATACAATTCTTATTAAATCCATTATATTTCACATGATTACTTCTTTTTCCAACACACCAAGTCATCAATGTTTACAGAAAGGAACAGCAGTCAAGAATAAGGTTAAATACATAGAAAATAAAAGGAAAAATAAAATTGCAGAACCTTAAAATAAGAAATTGTGTCACTGTGTTTAATAAAGTACAGTGTTTAAGACCAGAAATATAAACCCCATTTTTATTTCAAAGCATGGAAAAACAAAATTTATCTTTCATTTTCTAAAAATAAGAAACAACCATCAACTGCATAATTAGCATGTAATGCAAAGCAGTCTCAGCTCTGTTGTAAATCTGCTCATCTGTAGAAGGTCATTGTGTGCAAGCCCACTGCAGTCTGGTGTAAGAATTTAGTCTCAACATACTGGAAGTACTGAAGTTCCTACATTTTCTTAATGAACAAAATTATAAATCTGAGGTATTGTTTGTTATGCAGCCACAGTGCCAGCCTTTGGCCCAGCTTATGTTTGGTGAGGGTTTTTATGCACCTTCTGAGACTGTGGCCTCTAGGAAGCAGCTCTCAGAACTATACAGCAGATTACTCTTTTTTTTCCCATTCAGGCCTAATTAATAATTTGCTAAAATAAGTACTCTTCAACGACCTTTCTAAGAATCAGATAAATTTCTGATTCCTTTAGAATATAAAATTTAGAGAAAATGGGTAGTTTTGTAATACTGCTTTTCTTTAAAGTTTCCTAGAAACCATATATCTTAACAGTCTTAACATAATTTGGTAATAATGCACTGTACTAATGGACTCCTTATTGACAGCTGATTGTGAAATGTGATTTCTAATCCCCTTTCCACTGTCTGCTTCTGATGAAATACTGAAGCATTCCCTAGAAGCAAGCATTAGTCTAGTTTATGGTAAGTGAATGTACTGACTAGCTGAATCACCACAACTCAACTAATACTTTCACACAAGATGAGCAATGAAAGAGAGACATTCTTTTCCTATTCCTTCTATTCCCTCAGTTTGCAGGCCCTAGTGTTTTAAATCTTCCAGGGCTGAAATTTAGGTTTATTAATGAAAGGGGAAAAAGCCATGAAAGGTTAAAGTCTAGCTGGAGTAAGGATGTCTACATGTTGGCCATAAACTAGAGCAGAGCAAGTCATCAAAAGAACCTAGCTCTGTACTGGCTCTAAGACTGAGGGAAATTTCATATTTACTCCTCTTTATCCCTTGTACACAGACACAATCCCTGGAACATGACCTCAAAATGTGGATATTGAACTAGTATCTGCACAGTATTTAATATTGTTTGGTACTTGACTGAGAATTTTTCTTTGCATCCTTCATACCAGATGACTGTGATACACTGAATTCATCAATTTATTTCAACTTTTTTTATTTAGAACATTATCTTCTGATATCAGAAAATTATGCCTGCTGGACTGGCGTCATTCATTTAGATTTTACTGAGAAAGTATTTGTTTCCCTAAAAAATTAATCATCTTGCAAAAAATACTTGCCATGGTTAAAAGCACAATGAAATGCTGCCAGGAAAAATCAGGCAATTTAGATTTCTAGCAAGACTAGGTATACAGTACACGGCTTTGAGAAAGTTGTCTAAACTCTATCAGCACTTTTTAGGTCAGTAAGACAGATTTGACATATGTACAAACCTCAAAAAGTGGATGAAATGCATAATTACTGCTATTGGTATTAACTTAAGGGTTTTCAGTTAGAATTTCTGATCTGTATTTCAGTCAGAGCATAAACTCTCTTAACAGAACATTAGAAAATGCTTTCTAATAAAGGTAAATATTCTGGTTCTGTTTAACATCAATATAAATTACATAGTTTGATCTGATGGGCTGTGCAGGAAGATCACCTTATCTCAAAAGCCTTTCAACTCACTGTCTATTTGAAATAGAAATTATTATCTTCAGTCAATAATAATCAATAGGCCTAATATATGTTGCAAAAGTTTTTAAACTGCACAGAATTAAAACTGTACAAACACAGAAAACAGAGCAGAAATCTAGACGGATGACTTTTGATGTTTAGTATACTTGGTTTGTTCAGTGCCCAAAAGCCAAATACATTAAAATAAATAAAAGTTCAAAGATAATCAAAAGTACTTCTGGAAATTAAAACAGACCAGGACATTTAAGACAGAAGCAGAATTAAATTAAATATACCACATGCAGAATTTGTAGAAAAATCAAGATCTGAAAACAAAATAATTTTATTTGCATTTTCTCAACTAAGACATATGATTCATGCAAAAAAATGTATTAAATTATCAGTGTTAAATCAGTTACAAGAAAGGTTGCTCTATTCAGAAGCTGAGATTGGCTAAGAACAGCCAAAGTAATGGACATTTTTCAAATGCATGTAACAAAAATTTTGAAGAATGAAACTGAAGTTCTATAATTTTTGAAATTCTGCTGTGAAAGAGGGTAGAAATACTTGGTCTAAAGTGACTCAAAAGATAAATATTTATCAAAAACCAAAAGAGCTTCATCTGCAAAACTTGAGATTTCACATCTCTTGGGAGATGAATCAAAACAAACCCTGTCATGCTCTGAGTATTTCCTGTAAAAGTGCAGTATGAGCCAGGTTCTCTTACAAATATCACTATGTGGTATGTATGGCTTCAGCTTCCTCTCAGGTCTGCTTTATCAGTCACTTATCAGAAAGTGCTGTAGAAAGAGACATTTTGCTGATAAGCACCAGGTAACTTTTCCCCCCAAAAATTAGTACTAATATACAGTCTACAGGAAAAGAAAAAACAGGCCATCCAGGAAAAAAAAAAAAAAAAGGCAGTGCCAGCTGGTCTACTAAAAATAATATTTCCTGAAAATAGTTTGGGCTTTGGAACTACTGGGAGCAGGTCAGGGAGTTTTCACTCCTCACTGACAGAGGATTTCAGAGATGCAGCACAAAGACAAGTAAGCTAGACCCACCTCTTAAAAATAGCTATCTTACTAATAAAAATAATTTTAAAAAGGAAACAATCTAAATAAATGTAATAAAATTGGAATACAGAAAAAAACTTCCCAAATTCTTAGTTATCACTTCTATGATATTTTCTGATTTTCGAATTCACAGAGATCTTATAACAGACCTTACAGTTTCAGGATGTTAGAACAAAAATTAATCTGATCTCCTACAAAAGAGAGAAGACTAAAGTTTATTTCTTCATAACCTGTAGCAGGTCTTGCCTAAGTGCAGCAATTGAAAGGTTGGAGCATTAAAAGCTAACTTCAGTCTTTTTTAACAATTATTGATATAAAAATTAAAATTAGTATCTCTCTAACAGCACTAAGCTGAACATTGTATCACTAATAAGTAAGCCTCAGTAAATTTAGGAAGTTCAAGTTGGTCCATTAAACTAATGTTGATTTTTGGTACTGTACCATGGCTTCTTTCTTCCTTTCTGTTGTTTTGGTACTACTTACAGCTTGCTAACGAAGACAGATCTCAGTGTTGAAAGAGCATGAGAAAAAACTGTGCAGTACTGAAAATTAGAAATCAGGAAGCAAAACCAGATTAATTATTCATCTTTCTCCAAGGTCTCAGCAAAGATGGAAGAGGTTTCTCAACTTGTACACAGCTAATAGCCTTCAATGTTTTTCAGGTTTCAAAACTGTATTAAGCTTTAGTGTATTCTTAAGTTTTCTTAATAAAAAATCCTGTACTTAATTGCTCTTTATTTTTCTGTTATGTTTTGCAGTGGGATTTAATAAATTTTCCTTAATGTTATTGTTTGTTTCATTGCTGTTCTAGTAATTCTGTTGGGAGGTAATACTATTACAAACTTTCTTTGGACCAAAAAATAAATATATTTAATGTTAAAAAATGTAAAAGTCTTTGTTTATATTTTTCTTAGTGATAATTAATTAGGGTATCTAAACATCTTCCTATATTTGCACATCAACCTCTAATTTTCCCATAAAAGAGCTATCAGGCTTGCATTACAACAAGGTTTAAATTTAAGTATTTATTAATAAATATGATAACATCAATTTGAAGAGAGGGATAATCAAATACTTGTAAATGCCATGATCTTTGACTTAGTACTTAGATAGTATTGCAGGTTTTAGTATATGGGTTTATTTCAGAAAAAACTGAGCCATATTTTCTTGTGACTACTAAAATAAAAATATCATAAACAGAACAAGAGAAGAGATATATCAGTTTGTTACCTACATTTACAGACAGGAATTTGTTTATCCATTTAACTCTAATTTCTGAAATGGAAATATTTCCCAAATATTTCTTAATGCTTACTTAATGCTTACTAGCTACACAACTGATTTTTCTTCTTCTTTAATTTTTAATTTTTTTCCATATTTGGGTCACAATGAATCACTGTATTTATATATATTTATTCTTAGCATACTTAACACTGATTACTAGGGAAACCTTGCAAATGGCCCAATTCAGTGCAACTTGAACTTATTACTTTTGGGTTTTTTCAGACTAACAGGCTTTAGAAGAAGAAGTTAGAATGTACCTAGAGCTAATGAATGTACCTAGAAACTAATGAACCTTTTACAAAGACACTATTTTCATCTGCAAGCAGAATTTGGGCTGGAGATTACCAAGATACCATGTAAAATACTTCAATCATGAATGTTTACTGCACAGCAGCGTGAACCTGTATGCCTTCACCGAGAACCTGGGAGAACCTGTGTGCACTGAGAGGAACTTGTGCCTTCAAACTACACTTCAGTCACAGTACCTTTAGAATTCAGATTTATAACTAAAGGCTATCTCAGTGAAGGCAAAAAATATTTGCACATGGTATTTCTAATAAACATACAATGCCCCTGAAGACTAGGATTCTGCTTTGACAGAATTTGTTTACTTTTTGAAAGTACTTTCCTGTAAATTGGAAGATTTTGTTCCTGACTCTCCTATGTTCTTGGCTACTTCACTGCTAAGAGAATTAGCAAATCTCTTAAGAGGATCTAATTTACAAGGTCATTTACAAGATTACTCACAAGGTTAATTACCTGGTCATTACAAGATTGGTGGCCACGCTGCTTCCAGCAATGCAGTTTTTCACAACCTGCTACTTATCCACCAAACATCCTGGCAGATTTTTCCTATGCCAAAGATACTACTGTGTCGACATTGCCCAGAACTAATTGAATCTTCAAAAGTTCATTTGAACAATACACAATAAAGCTCTATAAATTTGCTTTTTTAAAAATGCCTTACTTAAGAATATTTATTAATCCAGTGTACTGTCAAATCATTCAAATATGACTTTTAGGAATAGCATAAATGAATTTCCTATGACCCATTATATAATTAACTCCCATTTTAATGATAAATTTTCTGAAGCATGGAAGTAATATTAAACAATTATATACAAATATCTCTTTCATCTGGGAATACTTGTTACAATTGAGATTGTCCTGATTTTCCTAAACAATTCTTTCCTAAGATTATCTGCCAGTTCTTGTATGATGGCAGTGGTCCACTAAGAGTGTTAGTGTCTTGGGTTTGAAACAGAGTATTCTAAATCTGCCTTTAGAATACATGCATAGTATCTGTTCTCTGAGATAGAAACACACATCACTACCACCAAGAAAGAAAGACCAGTGGCTACTGATATCACAGAGATTTCTTTGGAATTTAATTATTTGATCCTTAGTTCCATTGTGAGTCGAAAAATTCGATCTCTGAAAATTCATGGAAGCAAAAGTCACAACAACTCTATTTTTTGTACAAGTTTTAAATTGTTCAATGCAAGTTACATACACAATATGTACATGGAATTCAGTTCTACTCAGAATATACAGATAATCTAGACTTCATTCAGTTCACTAGCCAGCATTTCAAGGACAAGACTATTGGAAAAGATTACACCAAAAGTTTCGTTTGTATTTCATACAAATTTTTTAATAAATTTTTGACCTTAAAAGCTAAGATTTTTTATTGTAGTTGTATAAAAATTCAAAAAGAAAGAAAACGCAAAGGTCATGTCTTCAGTGTTTTCTTCTGATCATTCAAAAACAGTCTGGAGTTTTTTCTAACAACTTGAGATCATATTGACCTATTAGAAAAATGGTCTGGTATTAAATCAGAAGTGTTGACCTCTACAAATGCAAAAAATAAAAGCTGAATCTCCAGTAAGGTCAAATAAACAGAGGCATTATAAAGATACTCTGAGGAGTTTAACATTTTGATTACTGTTAAATACCTACTATTAGCAGCATTAATTATTAACAGGCTAACTGCAACAAATTATTATCCAACAGATTTTCAGGATTCATCTTTCAGGTCTCTTTGAAAACTATTCCTCAGATTCTCAGTCTGTTAAATTTGATTTCTGATATGTGCCTTCTAATACACAGAAAAGTGTATATATTATCATTAAAGACTTTACAAATATTCTCCTTTTAAAATAATGCTGTCATCAAAGATCCCACATCCTGAAGTACAGGTCTACAGAATTTGTGATTAGCCTTATCAAAATTATATTCCCTCCACCACACTACCTATGTTTTAAATATCTCATGAAAAATTTAATCTTTAAGTAGGATTTTACATCAAAGTTAAACAAATCCATTGCTGACTCTAACTCTCAGATACCTGCATGGTCAGAGTGTAAAAAACCCACATGACTTTCTTGGGAGTTAATGCGTTTTTTTCATGTGTTTAGTTCATTAGAGATTAAAAAATCCAAATAAACACTATGATTTAAGAGCAGAACAGTTTATACGCATGCGAGAGTTATGAAAGAGGAGATTTCACCCCAGGACCTCCTTTTCTTTCAGGTCTTCTTGCTCTACATCCCACAGTTTTCTTCTTCATCTGATTTCACTTACTTCTCTGTGTGATATTCTTACACAGGTTACCTGAAAAAGTATGTAAAAATTTCTTTCATTAGAGGAATTCTTGTATTTGGATAGTATTATTTTCAAATGTAATTACTCAAGAGGAATAACAGAGCAACCAAAGTGTAAGTAGAAGCACAATTTCAATTTTGAATGTTTTGAATATGTTAACATAGTAAAAAATCTGTGAGAATAGCTGTGATCATGACTTTAGAAATATTTTTGGAAACACTACTTGAATAGGGAATACAGTGAAAACTCCACATTCATTATATGAAATTCCACTTAACCAAAGTCAGATCTTGCACAACACATTACTGAAATATTAGGACAACATTTTTTGTCATTAATTTACTTACTAATTTGAGCGATATAGCAGGCTGACAATACTGTAACCAATATTGTTATTGGCTTGCATTCCCTTATTGTGAGAAAAAGGCAGGTTATGAATCTGTAATGCATTAATTGATTGGAAACTGCCACCTTCAGCCCAGTGTTACATTCCTTTCATTTACAGTGGAATGAAGACATGGGCACAATGAATTAGGATAGATGAGTACCCTGCAAAAAAATTCTTTAGTCAGAGTAGATTTCCTACTTCAGTCATACAATAGCTTATCCATGTGGCCAATACAAATCTTTCTGAAAATTTCAACCCCCCACAGAATCTGATCAAATGTGCTTTTTGCTTTAAAAGGAAAGGTTACACAAAAAGAAGAAAAAGATAAACTAGTAGAGCTAGAACATACAAGCACAATTTCTCCTAAGATACTCATTAAAATGTATAAATAACAATATGATAAAATAGCCAGAAAACTTTTGAGTGCATATACATTATATAATATATAATCTCTAGTAGACAATATTATATACCAATATGTAATAGTATACGTAGGTGCATAGAAATATTGCAGGTACATATATAATATATGAGTATGTATAATTTCCCTCCTTATCCGCATGGGTTTTTTCAACATATTCCTTTTGAATTACACTCCAATGATATTTTGTAAGTAAAAATGTCTGAACAGATTAATTAGAGTTGCTTTTCCTGATAATTATTTCCCTAATATCATTATCCTTGTATTACCTTTAACATTTCACACTGATACTAACCCTTAATAAAGTGATTCAGTGATTATGGCTGCCCATATCCAATCCATCTCTCTACCTCTCTCTCTCTACCTCATATGTTTTTCTATAATTCTAGAAGGATGCAAGATCATCTTCACAAATTGGATAACTATTTCCCTGGACTAATTGAGTATGTCTTCTACATTATGAGATAACCTGCAAGCATTTATTTCAACAGACATTTTTTCCCAAAAAGAAAATAAAAGCAAAACAGTTTTTCTTCACCAGATTCATAGTACAGAACAAAGAAACAAAACAAACAAAAAATACTCTGGAATAGAAGTGACAGGAGGAGGAGGAAACATTGTTTCCACAACTAGTCTCATTTATCCCACACTCGAGAAAAATCTAATCAAGATTCTTTACATGCATGACACACATCTGGGGTCTGAGTTCAACGCAGAATAATTAAGCACTTGGTTGTTGCAGGTCAGAACTCAAAGATATTTAAAAAGCAAGATCCTTATAATTTTCTATTAGATTGTTTTAAAATGACTTTTTTTTTCCTTTACAAAATACATCATTCCAGCCAGGAAAAAAAATCTGCACAAACAAGCTTTTCTCTGTGAATACAGGAGAGAATTAAATAAAAAAAACCCAGACTGTCATTTTTAATAAAGATGAGATAAAGCAGTATGAAAGATGATGCAAGTTCTCAGATTTAATATGAATGGGTCCAGTGTCAGGGGAATTCCTGACTCCTAACAGCTTGTGTCCTAATGAAAAACTAAACTAAATCCCTGTTCCTCTCAATTGAATATTCTTAGGCAGAGAGTATGAGAAGCTTGCCTTAGAATTTAGCCCCTCTACAGACTGTGGCCAGTCTCAAACCAAGAGGCTGCCTTTATACCCCAAACTTCTGCATACAAAGCAAATCAGTTGCTAGACACAGTAGCTAGACACAAAATAACCAACCCCACCAAAAAAACCAAACCTACAAAAAACCCCAGAACCCAACCAAAGAAAGAAACAAACAACCCAACAGTCCATAAACCATAAAAAAAATTAAATGTATTTTTCTTGACTTATGTTTTGGGCAACGTTGAATCTTCCCAATGCATTTTAAGAATGGCCAAGGGAGTAAGTGCTCATAGGAACTCACTCACGTGTTTCCACCTCCTGAAGGCTGAGAACTGAGCACTTGTGTGCCTTTAATGGCTTGGGAACACACAAGCATGTAGTGACAGAAACTTCACCCCACAAGATCTCCACAAGCAGGAGCTGAGGGCACTCTTGAAGTGTGTGCTCGAGGAAAGCTTTGCAGGGCAGCAGAGCAGGGTCACTGAGGACTGGCACTTCAGCCTTGCATTCCTCATGCCAGACATCTCACAGGTCCAGCACATGAATGTACAGAATTGTTCAGAAACAGCTGAAACCACACATCTTCTAGGAAATAAAAATTTTAAAGGCAGCCATGATCCGCAGGAAGATTGCAGGTAAAAGAAGAATATGATCCTTAAGGGAGAAAAAAAGTGGGAAAAGCTATAATATCATAGTAAATACAAAAAAAATGTATTTGGATTGTTAAATAAATGTCTAGTTAACTGGTTTATGTAATATAAATCTGAAATGAAGCTATATTTACTTTTAAGAGCTTGTTGAATAGGGATGGATGACAAAGTGCCTGTATCCTTTTTATAGAATACTGACACACAAGGATTTGGCTCTAGCACAGCAGGAAGAGACACAGAGGGACCTGTGCCCAGAGGAAAGTAAACTCTAGAAAAGAGGGTTTTATACACCAAGAAGGTACCATGGGATGAATACTGGGACAGGTTCCTAGGTTTTGGATTAAACCTCTGCTGCTCAGGAGGATTATTTTAAATTAGGCCCAACATTTTAGATTTAAGGATACATTCTCTGTGTTCTTTGGAATTGCCATTCCTGAGTTTTGAACTTAGAATTGTTTTCACTGGTCTTTTTCTTCTTATGTTCTTTTTGGTTTTGAAATTTAAAAAATTACTTCAGTAAACATTTTCCCCATATTTTTTGAACAACAGAATACAGTAAGTTTCATTATTGCATTGTAATTATTTTTTACCTTAACTAGTTGAAATGTTTCTGGAAACAATTCTGTGCCTATAATTTACTTTTCATATACACACAAAGTCAGAATGGTATATTATATTAAGAAATAAGAATATAATCCAGTACTAAAAATACATTTTCAATTTTTAAATTTACAAGCATTATTCTTATTCTTATTCTTATTCTTATTCTTATTCTTATTCTTATTCTTATTCTTATTCTTATTCTATACCTTTCATCATATAAATGTTTGTAGCAAACTGGCCTATGAGCTAGAGGGCATGGAAGAAAAAAAAGGAAGGCAGAGAACTTCGTATTCTTTCCTACCTTCACAATACTGATTCACTCCAACATTTTGTAAGGTGTTCACTACCATCTGCAATACATATAAAAAGGCAATTTTTTGCATCTTCAGAAAAACTGAATTCTACTGCAAATTTTCAGTTAACTTCATGTACTACCCCATGAATTGCACCAGTAACTTGGCACACACAACTGTGGGACTTGAACGCCAAGGAATTTGTCTTAAAATAATAGAATTGGCTCCTCAAAAGGTCATTAATTTAACCTGTAGTGAGAGCATCTCAGTACAAAGGAGTAAGATGGCAAAATAATTCTGGAAGACAATAAACATGCAAGTTTGGACAACTTTTCACTGCTTAATCACACTAAGATTTCAGTGAAATTATAACCACTGAAAACAAGACATTTTAATGTCATCTATTTCTGTACTGTTCTGTGCAGAATGATTTCACATGTCAAATACCTCAGTTTGCAATAGGCATTGTTGCTTTCACAAGAATATCTCCAATTTAAACATATCCTCTAAAATAAACAGAGGATAGGATAGAGGATAAAATAAACAGAGGATCTTAGCTTAGAGTGCTTTAAGAAAGCACAAAATTGGAATAAACTTCCTGGATCACAAAATTTACTTCTTTATTATTACAGGTAGCATTTAGTGAATTCACTTTCAAAATGGTTCATAGCCTTAGCTTAAAATAACATTTTTTCCTCCCCCTGCCATTCTCCTTCAAAGATAGTCCCAAAATATATTGTTCCAGTAGACCAGGCCTTTTGCCTCATTTCCAGCTTGAGTGTATTTATAATTGTTTTCTCCCTTTTTGTTCTTGTACAAACATTGGCTTTTAGCCTAAATGGCAATATTTCTTTCAGTTTTAACCCTCCTACTGAATATCTTAACTAAGACATGCCCTTTTGACTTGTTTGGCTTCAGATAACTAGTTCTGGCTTTTTGCAGACAACATTCCTCCTGTTTTACTTATCCATCTAGCAGAGATTTTGTGTAGTTATTTGAGTTTTAATTTATTGATCTTGGACACAGGCAATCAAAACTAAGAAAGTATTCCCGATAAGCATCATCAGTGTCTTTATTTCTATGGAGTTGCCTTTTCAACAGAGTCGTATAATTTTCTGGCTAAATGAATTCACTAATTTGTAATCCTTCTGTTATGTAGGACATTTCCACCCTATTTCTTTGCTAAATGCTAGCTTTCAACAGAAGTGGGATACCAGTGGGAGGGTTGTGATGACCCCCACTTTAAGGAAAGGGTGGATCACTTTATATTATTTATTATTGAATTTAATCTAGTTTCTATTAATCCAATTGAAACAAGCAATTTTTATACAATACCATACTCTGTATTGGCAATGCTTACATATTTGTATCATCAACAAATATAATCAGTATTTTTACTGTATTTCTACCACAGCCATAACTGACATTATTAAAGAAGTTCAGTGCCAAGTTATTTTAGGAACATCACTAGTAACTAATGTGCTACCAGGTATTGCAGAACTGTCTGTTGCTCTCTCCCTGTTGGAAAATTTTTATGAATCCTCCAATAATTCCATTAATTTTTTGTAATTTGTAGTTAAACTATCATTTTCTCCTGAATTGAACTTCAGAAAGATTGTATCAAGTGTTTTATTCATCTGTTAAATCAAACAAAAAATAGCATCATAGTTTCCATAGATTGAGAACTTGACAGTATTTTACTTCCACCTTTTTCTGTGGTCCATTGAATTGTCTTAGTATATCTGTGCATAAAATCTGCCTCTTGCAGACATGGATCACAGCCATTTAATTCCATTTAATTTTAAAGAAATACTTCTGTTTTGGTTGTTTTTTACGAAAGCCCAGTTTTTATATGCTGTTTTTTTTACAGCCATAGCCTCATAAATACTCCACTTTTCATCAAAATTCATTTTAAATAATGCTACTTTCTGCAGGTTCATAACCTAACTAAAAATTGGCTGCTCAATATGCATACAAATATCCAGGTCTTACCATATCCTCAGTGTTTTTTCCCCTGTATCTGCAAAGTTGAAGTTCCCAGACATTTCTTTGGCCAAAAACATTACAGACAAGACCTTCATTTATGTTTATATATCCAAAGCTGGGTTAGAACAGAGAATTGCTCATTCTATGTTCCTCCAAGTGAAATGTTTCTACATTTTTTTTCTAATGATTTTGAAGTTAGGAATAATATTTTTTATGGCATAGGTCAGACCTAAAGTCCATTTAGCTTTATGGAATCCCTGACGGTTTCTACTGCCAAATGGTTAGGGGAAGAGTTTAGGAACAAGTTTTGGAACCGTGCATGGTGGATTCTTCTCTTGGAGTCTGTACACAAGTACCTTCCTAAATCAAAATTTGCATGGCATTTTACACACTTTCATGAAAGCTATTTGGTTCTTGTCATTTTTTTATACCTCACCGACCTTAACATCTTGCAATGAACAACATTAAATAGTGTTCTGTAAAGATATTATTTTTGACAACAAAATTTTCATCCATTTCAGTTCAGCCTAGTGCTAAGAGAAATAAAGTGTCACTTCTTGTTCACCTGTACTGTAAGTTGCATGATTCTTCCCTGGAAAATCCTTGCATAAGAAATGCATGACTTAGCAATCCCTCTGCATTAATTTAGTTGCTGTTATCTTTCTCTGTGCATTTTTGAATTCTAACACATGTGCAAGGAGCTAGTCCCAGTGGTATCTGTCATACAAAAAGTCTCACTGTGGCTCTGCTGAAGTGGTGGGCCAGCACAGTCCTGTCCTCACTGGGGAGTTACTGCTGAGGAGTCTGAAGAAGGCAACATGCCAAGGGGGTGATGAGCCTCTGAATAGCAGGATCATCTGCAAATGGGAATGCTGAGAATTTTTTTTTTTTTTTGCATTTATTTAGAACTTCCCTTGCTGCAGCTTGAGTTCATTACCTTTCAATTTATTTGCTTCTATGCAAATACTGTCCCAGAGTTGAAGATGGCAGTAAGAGGCCCATGTAAGTCCTGTCTCTTCAAAATGAATCAGCCCTATTTCAGTAGAATTAAGAAGCTTTGTAAGACACTAGATGCTTTCTTGTTAGTCCCAAATACATAATGAAAATGCCATTTTTTATTTATTTCCTAGTTTAGATCATCACATTCCTCCATGACGATAAGCTTCTCAGGTCAGAGGCCACATCTTACAGTGGTGTTATTTAGAGCACTGCAAATTATCCTGTCACATAGAGAACATGGGTTGGATTGTTGCTTCAGATTTATAGTTACTGGCCTAAGGTACACAAAAGTTGCTACCAGGACTATGAGGAAAACATTCTGTAAATAGCTGACCGCAGGACAGAAATATAGAACAATTCTGGCTAATTTTGTCCTCATTTGTAGATTGGTACAATCACCATCTTCTGCAAATCGTGTACTAGTTTAGCCTGTTGAATGAACACTCTGTTTCACATTTTAATGAGATACTTACCAAGAGGTCAAGTACAAAGATAGCAGCCTTCACCTCTGAATTGATAATGAACAGCAGATAACAACAGCTTGAACAGTTGCTGCCTTTGGAAGCAGAAACTCCCACCTTCTCAAAACACTGACAGATCACGAGCAAAAGAAATCCAATCACAATACACAAAGGCAAAAATCCTCCACATGGTGTTATGCTCTATGTATTATACAACTATACTAATTTATTTATGTAACTCTCTACTTTTAGCTGATCATTTGTGTGATTTATGTGGCTGCCTCATCAGTCCCTGTAGGTATTTTTCTACATTGCTGTTGCAAAGACAATAATGAAAGTTTTGAATAATAAAGCAAAATGAGTACTTTTCATAGTGAATGTTGAAATAACTGTATTCCACTTTTTGAGCAAAGACTTAAATATGGAATTTTTATACATATATAAATACAGATATTCATATGTATTTAATCAAAACCAAAGAGCAGAACACTGAAGATGCTTATTAGTTATATATAAAGATTTTAATCCCTCAGTTAGCTCCTCTTTTCAGCCCTCTGTCCTGGAACACTGACAGTGCGAGAAAGTATCACTGCCACAGAAACAGAAACAGAAAAAAGATGAGAACAAAGGAAAGAGACCCTGAAGACATTAAAAATAATACAGTGGCTGTGCTACCAAAATTCAATCTCTTTATGTAAGTTCATCTAGAGCTGAAGAAGGAACTGCATAAGTACTAAAAACAGCCAAATGACAGAGTTTGTAGACTCTGAAGTTGGGATTGTCGGCCATCAATAAGTTAAAAGTTTGCTTTATTTCCTCATAAGCCAGAAGGCTCTTCAGACACCCAGACACAAAACAGCCCAAGATAACAGTGTTTGTTATTTTGTTAATAATTTTTAAACTACATGCACCTATTTGCTTTCTTGCATTTCAGTTGCTTGCTGGTTTATGTGGTTTTCTCTTTTTCTACATAGTATGTTTTGTGCTTGTAAGCTGAAGGATCATCAGTCAATTTTATATTCAGAATTTTTTAAAAAGCTATTATTTAGGGGAAAAGGTCTTACACCCAGTAAAACAATCAAAATATAAAGGAAGTCAGTGGAAAGAAAAATCCTTTTTAGTACAAGACAAACCACTGCAGGTAATTGGAAAATCTTTGAAAAACCTTTATGCATCTTTGTAACTTCAGTATAAAGAAGTACTTCGTATTTTATCTTTATGCAATACATCTATTTTTTGGTCAAATACATAATTTTTCATATATATTGACCAGAAGGGGGAAAACTCCCAAAACTCAATTATACTTCTTATTTTTGATTTCCCTGAACATGCAAATTAGCTCATTTGCAATATCTGTTAAACTGCCTGATGGATTATTCTTGGAATGGTAAATTTAAACCTAAATATTTGTACTGAAACTTTGACTATATTCACCCAAATAAGGGGCAGAAATACAGCATGAATTATACAAATAATAGCATTACAGATCAGACTGTAACTTCAAGAAAACCCTCTAATACAAATACATCTAAAGAGGTAGTAAAGAATTCAGCTTCTTTTTTGTTTTTGCCCAGTATTTGAATTTCATGAGATTTAAGCTGTCACATTCCTTTTCATTCTTTTTGTTTATTTGCTTGCAGCTATTTATTGATAAATGTATATATATAGAGTTGAAGAAAACCCAGCATTCCAGACCCATTTAAAATTTTTTTCAAGGGGTAAAAAGGGTGCTCAGAAGCTCCCTTTAAGCTTCTTTTATCAACAGAGAAATTACTGTATCTTGCAAACTGAGATAATCATCCATAATGTCTGATATTCCTGTAAATGAAACGAGCAGTGCATCCAAATAAACAAGCAAACCTTGATTATTCAGCTTGAGGCTGAGGAGCAGTAACAAATAATCCCCCATTCTATCAGCTCCCATTGTCACCATCTCCTTCCAGCTCTCAGCATAGGGGACTTGGTGCTACACATTGCGCTTGAGTGATGCACACGTATAACTGAAGTGTAGGGCTGGATTAACAACTGCAAATGAAATCAAGATGAGCGTGTGTTCTAGACAGCATTTTAAAAATCAGGATTTATGGCTTCTACTTTTGGTAAGACATCCTGCAATTGTTGTATTTTCCTCCTCCACCTACTCTCATTGTGAACAGATGAATACTCAAATAATTAAAAATACCTTGCTATGCCTATTTAAAAAGACAATACTCTGATAGTTACATGTAAGGAACAAATATATGTGATAAATAGGCGTAGGATATCTGAATGACATGCTTTACTCCAGTGCTTTATTCCAATCCTTCAAGATTTCACATTCACTAGTTACAGAATTCATAGCCTCATATAAATCTTGTAAGCTGTATCACCTTCCAAAACTGTATCAAATACACCAAATTGCCTACTACAGTGATCTATGAGTAACTAAAATTTTGGCAAGTATACATACATTTTTCCACAATGCCAAGGTGTAGTCTTGCATGCAACACCCCACCAAGCCAAGCTTTTAATTTCTTCATTTCTGTCCATAACTCCAAAATACTGAGCTCATCCATGCAAACAATAACCCGTAAATTTACCGTAATGTTTGTGCCTCTGTATGGATACTTAGCAAAAGATATTTACAGTTCTGTAAGCACTAGTGAAGACACAAGCTGAACAAGGATTTTTTACTCCCTTTTTTTCAGTAGTGTCTTTCTTGTACTGGTCAAGATGTAGCAGCTCACAGTTGTTTGCATTATGCTGGAGTAATAACATATTAATTTTATTCTAAATAGAATTTTTTAGTTGACAGCAGATGGTTCCATAAAGTCTAATTCTCTTTCAAGCAATCTTTTAAATTATGACTGGGCCAGAGAAGGTTAAATGTGTTTTTCTGGAAGGATTTCCTAGCCCAGGAAAATGACAGAATTTATCATATTGTTCCCAAACCAGGATAATTATGCATAGAGTTCTCTGATTTGTTTAGTTGTTCTTTTTTTCTTTTCCTGCTTTGGTTTTGTCACTGTTGCTTTTTGTTAGTTGATATGTGTATGTGATTTCCTCTGGCTATTTGCAAGGGATGCATAACACACATGCAAGACCACTAGTTTGTACACAGGCACTAGACTGTAGAAAGCAGTTTAAAGTTTTTTTAAGAATATTAACTGCACTACCACTCGCTCAGAGCTATAAAAATGTCATATCTTTCTAAGATTATTTAAAACAGAAAGTAGCATTGTAATATTTGTAACATACTAAGCTATGATATTTTGATTTCAAGAAGGAATGGCTTATGTTTTTATAACCTCTGTTGGAGATTTGGGGGACAGGTTCTTCTTGCTTTAATTGAAACACAGTGCAGTGTTGCATTTCTGTGTGTTGGATGGGTGGAAGATGTCTTACAGCCTTTCAACTTTTAAGGTTTCTGCCTAAGCAAAGCAGAATTGCTAGGTCAAAGTCAAAGCATAGTTTTTGTTACATGGCAGCAGCTGAAGCGGGACTTTCCTGGAGCAGCAGGTTCTGCTGCAATTCCAGACACTGCCAGGCAGAAGTGAATTATAGAATTCACAAGGAAAAGCCCAGCCATGTGCACTCAACCAAACCAGGACCCTTCCTGGAGCTTTAGGACAATGCAAAGTTTGCAAGAGATTAGGATGGGCCAAAAACTTCCCTGAATTGTTTTGATCTTCACTAAGTTTTTCCGTAAGAGACTTCAGGAAGCCACAGATGCCTGCATTTTTAGCCCAAAGGCCCACAGCCCAGAAGGCGGCATGTGAGCTACAAGGCACAGCTAGATCGTGCAAAAGGCTCCTCTGATACAAAAGCAGCAGCTGCCTGAAGAGCTGCCCTCAGTGCCCCCCTGGCCTTGGATTGCCCAACAGCTGAGAACAGGAAGGCTGCTGAGATGTTGAGCTGGACAACCTACATGCACAGTGCCAAAATGTTTCAGGAGTTGTTGCTTTTCGAGCGCTTCCTCCTCTTCCAGGATATTGCTGGTGCTTTGCTCCAAGGTGCCATTAAACATGAAGTTGCCTATCCCCCAGGCCCTCCCTTCACAGCAATTTACTCTAGCTTGGCTTTCGGTATTGCCTAATCAACATACAAACGGCACTGCACCTTGAAAGGATTTCTGTCTCACTTAATCCTTCCTACTCCAATCCCCAACAGTTTGTATGTGCCTGTTGGTAAGAAAATTTTCTTAATCTTCACAATACTAGACTACTTTCCTGCCAGCTGATAAGAAACAACAGACAAAAAATAAGACACAAGAAGTGACTGATTATGTTTTTAACATTTGGTTAAATGCAAAAATGTTTGGTTGCAATGCAAAGAATATTTTGAAAATAAATAATACTTGTGATTCAATCTCAGGAGGTTTAATGTACAAAACAGACAAAAAATTGTATATTCAAAGGTTAGTCTACAATTACACATTGTCCTTCTGCAACTGCACAACCTTTAGTATATGGATGCATATCCAATTAATCCATATGTTTATGAGTCTATCTATGCATATAGTTACCTGCAAAAGATCAAAAAAGTAATCGGACAAATGTATGCATCTGTACTCAAATTACAGGCAGAAATACGTGTAATACCTAAAATGCTTACTCTGCAGCTGTATGTGTAAATTGGAAACATTTTGTGTATGGATGCAAAGATGATATAAGGCCTCCATTCCATTTTTTCAGCAACCACAGCAATCGTACAGTATGATTAGAGAAGTTCAAATTGTTTTAGTATGCTTGTACCACTCTTAGAAATTCTTACTTCTTGCATGTTTAGTGAAATGTGGGAATTCTGAAAAGGGATGATATTTGTGGTGTTTGGCACATGATGATGGCCAGAAGATAAAAAATAGGTTGAACTGGAAGGGGAAAAATACCTGCCAATTATTCTGTTCTACCTGCAAGCAGAAAAAGCCAAAATTACTTTGTTTTTGATAGTTTTTCTATGTGAAAATGCTATTTTGGTAGTTTTTCACATGCTATGCCACTTCAACTGAATAATTTTTCTTGTGAAAGCTTAATTTTAAAATGGCTGACCCATCCTAACAGGATAAATACAATTTATTAGTCAAAATGCTTGTTTTTACTAATATTTCTTTGAGAGAGACAAAGGGTAAATAAAACTCGAGAACAGACTGAAAGACATCCAGCAACCTTCAGTTTATATCTGTCTGATGATTTTAGTTAAACCTGATGGCATTTCTAAGCATCAATAAATCTAACAGTTCTTGCTTAGTATCTAAAGAGCTACTTGGATGGTCAAGATGAGACATGACAGAGGCTCAGATTCAGAGACTGTGTCTTTACTGCCCTCTTCAATTTACACATTAAATAAAAATGGTTTAGCAATGGCAATAATAGGAGCTCTTCACATAGAAAAGAGGAGAATGCTGACCTTCTCTATCAGAATACCTTTCCATACTACTTAGTTCCTGTCATTTTCAAATTAATGTTCCTTCATCTTGCCCAGAACAATGGCTAATCCTTTTGTAAAACAAAGGTTTGGAGGAAGACTTAATATACAAGTTGAAGTTTCTATCAAAGTCAACATACTTGCTATTTTAGGTACAAGTATGCAAGTTATTCACAGACAAATGATTTTTAAGGTGTGGTCAAACAGACTCCTGTGAGCACTTCTTTACAAGCAGCACTTAAATATTCTTTTGTATGATGAGCAGCTGTTCACCATATACTTGTTCCTGTCAGCCACTTGTAAAACATGTTTTTTAAAACATGCTTTCCCTCCCTCCCCCCCCCCATTTATTACCATGCAAGCAATTGTTGTACTAACATTAAGAATGATACATAATAAAGAAAAAGTCTGTGCAAGGAAGCCATTTACCCATTTATGATCTCTCCCACAGAGATAATTAATACATCTTATAGCTAGATAACTGCCTGAGGCAGAAAGTTGAGCAGGTACAGAAAGAATTAAGTTTGACTGGTAGAATTTTAAGGAATATTTCCACATCATCAAATAAGACAAAGCATGAAAAGTAAGAGTTATATTTAATGATCAGTGAAAATTATGACTGAATTCAGCTCTTACACTTTTCTTTCTGAGAATTAAGGAAAACATCAGGTTTAGGTAATCAGTAGTGTATTTAAACAAAAATATATCCATTGCACAAGGATGAAAGCAATACTGAAATTGCAAAGATTTTTTTTCCTGTAAGAAATTAAAATTATGTACTAGTGAAAAAGCGTAAATGGGAATATTTTAGTAGACAAAAGAAACATTTAATAAAAACCACACACCAAAGACAAAGTATCAAAACAACAGAACTTAGTATTTGAAAGGATACTACATTGCCTTGTGTTAAACATGACTAAATTCAGTGGTTTAATTATTACCGCACTGCCTTGAACAAACATGGCTTATATTAGTGTTATAAAAAGTCATGAGAATAGAAATACTGTTGCAATGACAGAAATAGTAAAACCAGATTGCTATAAACAAGGAAGAATTTACTACAACAGGGAGTCAATCCACAGCCATTGATACAAAGTCAACAAAATGGACTACTGCATAGCATACTGGTTACTGTACCAAAGTGCATTATTCATCAGCATTCAATGAACTGGGGAAGAAACCATCCTATTAAATATAATTTTAAAAAACAATCAGATGATTGACAGTTAAAGAAACCCCATACATTTCCTTTAAAATAAAAAAGCAGAGTCTAAAGATCAGCTCTTAAGAGCACTGTAAGATTTCTTACCAGGTAAAAGAGTACAAACGANGAATGCAACTGAAAATTTTAGTGTGTAGTTGCATCCTCCTATACTACATTCAGTGGCATTTTGATGACTTTGTTAAGTTCTGAAAACAAATAATGGGAAGAAAAACTGGGGTTCTTTTTGTATAGCAGAGGCCCAGAAAAATTTTAGATGTGTCAACTGAAATGTAGATAATGAGAATACAAACAGATTTGTTGGGGGAAAGGAGTGTCTGGCTTATCCCAGTAATTCACCATTCAGTTCTTCCACCGTCTTTGAAAGTAGCATTTCTTAATATCCCTGACCACCAACGGCTTTTATGAGTGCTATTCTCTCACTATTAAGGATTCAGCATTGAAGATTTTTCTCAACCCTTTATCCTTCAATTCCCACCCATCCCTCAATCATATTTAAAAGTTGTGGTTTTCTCACATAGAGCATTGTAATGCCTTTTGCTGCTTGATAAGTGATATGCAGTCAACACTATTTCTATTTTTAAAGCACTGAGAACACTTTCAAGTTGGCTCACAAATCAAACAATATTAAAAATAGTATTCTCCCTTTTTTCTTCTGTGACAGACTATTCACCATTTAATATACGTTCAATTTCTTCTAGTCTTTTCAATGCAGCAACTCTCTTATTCTCAATGTCTTTGATTTCTTTTGTAGATTTTTTGGGAGTCTCTTTGTCCACAGTGCTTTTCTCTGTTGCTTTCTTATTTTTTGAGTGCTCTTTATTATCAACTCTTGATGGGGTGGCTGTCTTCTCACTTTTTGCCTCTTTCAAATTCTGAAACGAATTTTTTTTTGCTTCTGTGGCAGCAGTCCCATCTGATGGAAGTGATGACTGTTCCATAGCAGAGAGTGATGCAATTTTACTTCTAACTATGTTTAGATGACGCTGAATATACTCTTCATGAGGTGCCAGTGCTAATGTTTCAACCAGACATTTTTCTGCCTTTATTAAATCTTTTTCTTCAAAATAAACCACACAAAGATTATGTTTTCCTTGTACATTGTTGGGATCCAGTTTCAAAATTTTTTCGAAACACATTTTTGCTCCAACAATATCCTTCTTTTGGTTCATAAGGATATCTCCTTTCAAAATCAGACCCTTGGTATGATCAGGGTAGTATCTCAGTAGGTCTTCCAAGACAGGCAAAGCTATCAACTCTTTTCCTGTCTGAGAATAAAGCAGAGCCAAATTGAACAAAGCACTTCGGAAGTTTGGCTGTAACCTGATAGCTTTCTTCATCCATGCCTCTGCTTCCATGTCTTTTTTGTCATCCATTGCTAGCATACCCAAATTGAAGTATCCATTTGAATCCTGCGGTTCTTCTTTCACATAATGTAGCAGTCTTTGTTTAGCTTCAGGTCTAAGTCGAGCATCACCTAAGTGACAGAAAACACATTTAATTCTCAACATATTTCCTGAAACATTTATTCTGAAGGATTTTTAGATTGTAAAATGCTAATCTTTATACAAATTAAAATGCAACTGTAAAAGGAGAAGGGTTTAAAATGCTACTTTTAGTAAATGTTATCTGCCTTCTTTATAGAAAGAAACTACATACAGTTGACTTCTAGCCAAAGTCAGCATCATTACTCTATTAGCTGTTGAATGATATTTAGGTTTGGTATAACAGATACAGGAGGTGTCTCTACAAGCTTAAGAGAAATTATTTTCATGCACAGTTGAGCAAATGGAATGCAGAGCAGACATCAGTTCTGACAAACCAGCTCTTACAGAGGCAAACTTTGAGTGGAAGATCTCATTTTATAAAAGATAGATTGAAAGAGTTTAGACAGGGAGCACATAGAGTGACTTCTAATGTAGCCAGGCTAAGACATCTTCTAGCAGCAAAACAATAAAACCTGTAACCCCCATATTTTAATTTGCATCAGAGTTTAAAAAAGATTTTGTGTGACTTTATCTGACAATACCAGCATTAGCTAGATGCGCTTGTGGTCTGTGCTATCTCACTGAATAATACATTGAACATACTTTAGTAATGAATTCGAGACATAGACTTACTGAAGGATATGGAAGCTGCTTTCATCTGCCCTCTTTTACCCCCTGAAATAATGCTGCACCTTCTAGTATGAACAAGTGAGTACTAAATAGTTAATACCACTTGTTTGAAGCTGCTTGTACTTCTACAGACAAGGAATAAGGCATGTCTTGAACTACTTAACTTATAATGTGAGAAGAGATGGAAAATTATCAAATGTCTTCAGCTTCAATCAACTCTATTTTATCTTTCTTAGGGGCAGTTTACCATCTCAACAAAAGGGAAACAAATCTTAGCAGTTCACTTGCCAAAATACTCTTTGCAATGGCCTTAATCCACTGAGGGCTCACCCTTACCTGCAGAGCTATACATATGAAAAAAAAACCAAAAACCTCATGAAAATCCATTATCCTAATTAGTAGTATCACAGAAAAAATATGAAATTATTCATATTTCTAGAGCTGGATTTAAGCTCCGAGATGTAAACTAAACTCTTGAGTCAATAATTAAATCCATCACTATAAATGTGAACAAAGAATTTACCATATTTTACTAAATATTATCTTTAAAAATTATAGAGGCATTATTTTGAAGATGTTTGAGTAACACTATTCTTTATACATGTAAGATATTATATTGCAAAATAGCACTTGTATTAAAGATGCTGATCAGCTAAGGTATGTACATGTTGCACAAATTCCATACACTATGAATTACAAAAGCTATAATAAATATTTTCTTTTTCGATGATGCTATGCACTTCTCCTTTCCAAAAACTAAAGAGTTAATAAAAAAAATTAAAAAGTATAGATCCTATAAACACAGATACACAATATGCAAAGAAGGGACCATTATCATACCAGATTC
>VXBU01014292.1:3721-34572 GCA_013400315.1 Bombycilla garrulus | reverse complement strand
AATGCCAGTTTATGTGTTGGGTTGAGTTCTAGCGCTTGGTTGAAATTCTTCAGGGCTTCCGTTGGATCTTTCAGTTCAATGTAAACAATTGCCAAGTTGTACCACAGGTCTGCATTGGTTCTGTCTAGTTCTAGAGCTCTAAGGTAAGCTTCCTTAGCTTTCAGAGGTTTATTCATTTTTAAAAGTAATTCTCCCCTGTTGAAGAACCATACTTTTATTTATTGTTACCCATATGAAAATTGACAGGTTGTTTGAAAGTCAGCCTTCCTACAGACAGAGGATGTCTGTGGGTTTTTTATTTTTTTAGTTTTAAGCACAAAGCAATACACGAAGACCCTCTTTTACATTCTATTCCTAAAGCTCTCAACTCTCAACAACCTGTATACAACAAATGCATAAGCAGGACAAGAACAAAAAATGAAGTGATCATAAACTATGAGGTTAGAAATTTCAGTTAGAGATTGATAAAGAAATCTAATGGAAGTGTCTTTCTATACAATGTTTGAATACAGAAACGAAATGGAAATATGCCCTTTGAAGCAGGAATTTAAAATAACAGGACTCGTAATAAATTATTCATTATTGTCCCAAATCTTCATCTCACTTGGAAACCAAACAATTTCAGCAGCTGAGCTGCACAAACTAAATGCTGTTCATAGTACTGCAAATACAAAAAACTTCATTCAATAATACTTATCTCTAAAATTAGAAAATATACCTGCTAATGTAAGCCTGCTTGAAATCCGGCCTCATACTAATTGCTTGTCGATATAACTGATCCGCTTCTTCGAGGCGAGATTCGTTTGCTCGAATTAAGTTTGCAAGATTGATATAAACATTTAGATGGTTAGGAGCAACTCTTGCTGCATACTTTTTCCCTGGAATAATCTGCCAAAGAGAATATATGTACCAAGCACAGATGGGCAAAAATATGAAAGATGACCAGTACAGAACTCCTTTTCACTCTGCCTCATATGATTTGGACTACGACAGGACATTGGTGTGTAGGTTTGTGATAATGACAAAGAGTGGAAATTCTTTCCCAGAAAAATCATATTGAAAAATTAACAGAATGTTTTTTATTCTTTATTTCTTTGAAATTCTATTCTTTACTTCTACGAAAACACAGACAACTTGTACAATATTTAAGACATCAGTTAATTGAGCTCTAATACTAAAAGACCTTGCAAAAGGTCTTTCCCCAGTCAAACAAAAATATTTCCTAAGGCCTAAATAACATCCTGTCAGACATCTTCAATTCCTTTTTATAACCCTTCAGCCTAAGAAAAGTGTAAATAAGATTTTACAGCCAATGATCTGCCAACTGATAGAGAAAATCTGATATAGTAAAGTAGTGACAAAAGATGAAAATGCTATGACATTGCAACTGCTGTACTGTTTATACTTTATCCGTTTAGAATCTCCATACTGTTTCACAGAACAAAGTTTTAAATGCCATGAATCTACTCAAAGGGCTGCTCATTTTTGCTGCCAGTCTCATTTTCACTACAGCTTTTACTACCTTCACACATTTTTCAAAATACTACTCTCTTTTTCTCTAACAAGCTTGAATAAGTAAAATTTTCTATGTATAAAGATAACTTAACAAATAGGAAAGGTAACTAAACACATATTTATAAAAGCATATTCAGGCAAAGTTTTTTTGTTGCTGCTGTGGCTATGCCCAGTACGGTGTTTAAGACTTTTCTGAAGCCATCATCTATGTATTAGCTGTAAGTGAAAATAAACCAATTGTGACTAGAAACTGTAGGTTTCGGCTCCTGCTTTCTTTTATAACCTCAATTTCAGAAAAAAAAAACAAACCCAAAACACAACACAGAAGTATAAAAAGTAAACTAAAATAGTTGTGTCAGAATTCCAAGTCAACATTTTTTTTAACAGCCAGGATTGTATACAGTCTATTTTTTTTATGGATAGCTTTTAAAAGAACACTGATAAACTTTGAAGTATACAACCACACAGAGCCACACAGGCAAAATACAAAAAACGTATTACAAATATAGGTTCTGTCCTGCGGTGGTAGATAAAACAAAGTTACAAATTAAATTACCTGTGGCATCAATGATTTAGCAACCATATATGATTCTTCAGCTTCTTTAGTTTTGTTGAGGTTCTTGTAAGTTCTTCCTACATTCATGTGGGCACCAATATCATCTTAATAAAGAAAAAAAAATTAAAGTATTTCAATCCACTGAGTATCATGAAATTAAACATCTGTGTCCAGAGTAGTATGACATACAGGTACTCTGATAGAACATCCCCATCACCAAAAGAAGACAGCAATTCTATCACTTCTCATCCTCATTATGAAGCTAATAATTTAACCATGAACTAAAGAGGGGTTATAAAATTATGTGGCAAACTGTAAAAAGTTTGATGTCCTGTCATACTTTCCTGTATCTAATTTCTTGCTATAATAGAGGCATGTAAACAGAAGGCTATTTATTAATCTTCTAAAAAGAAAGATTGTCCAGTACTATCTAAAGCTTCTTTTGCAACCATATGTAATATGGATTGAATGTGCATTTCAATATTATTTAGATTTTTTTATTTTCTTACACACTTCCTTAGTTTTGAATAAAAAACAAATAAAGCAATATTTATGTTCCATAAGAAATCACAGTTTAAGTTAATTCATAAAGAAGGTCATACAAGCAATAGCTTTGAAAGTATTTGCAGCTTTTTATAGATAGAAACCTTTTCTGGAGGACTTTTTTACTTTATTTCCAAAAACCCTGGATCAATTAACTTACTATATGACATTGTTTGATGTTCAGTTGAAGCAAAATAGTCCACTGAGAAACTGTTAAGTAAGCCAAGGACACTGAAATACCAGGAGTGCAGAGATGGCAACTAAAAAATGTCAAAGCTTTACCTGGTTGCACTTGTGTGGCTTGTATGAAAAACTGGAGAGCGCGTTCAAAATTTTTTTCATTTTCTAAGGCATGCCCCACATTGTTCCATAGTTTTGCGTTGTTCTTATTTACCTAAAACCAGAAAAAGGTACCAAAGCATAAAGTATTAAGTTGAAAATACTTAACAATTGAGTTTCTCTTACCAATATCTTAAGACATAAAAATGTACAGCAAATGACAGATTTCATCAAGCTTCTATATGCAAAGAATAACAAAACACTACATACAGAATGATTACATTGATTTTGTTGTGCGACATCAATTTGTTTTAGTTATTTGCCCCTAGAAATACCAAACATCTTAAAATTCATTGTAACTGTTATGGGATATTTTGCAAACTGCCTTATCATGCCATATTAACTTAGAAGAAATAATTCTATGCATCAAATTTTTTTTACATCTTTGTACTGAAACATATACTTTCATCCAGAAAAGAATAAATATCCAGAATAAATTCAACTGCTTTGACAGAAGAAAAATGATCATCTATTTTTCTACACATGAATTTCTATGTGTGCATCACACTGCTTTTAAAGCATTCCCCAAAGCAACTAAGTAGATGCTAATACTCTCAATATAGAAATTAATGTGCTGAAAGAAGTATCATTTTTGTCTGTTTTAGTCATGTTCCACTGCAGCTTGTTAAGAACAGCAACAAGAACTTCCCATTATCCTTTCCAAACAGAATACAGTACCTTTAAAGCAGACATAAACAAAGTGTACTCCGACTCCCAATCCCAGTTTCTGTGAAGTGTTTTTAAGGCATGAGTGAATAGCACCGCAGCCAAACAAACCCAAGAAATTTTTCTTAGTACACTGTTAAATAAAACAAAGACTTGTAAGCACACCAAAATTCTAATTTTTATTAGAATAAGTATCTCATATGGTAAAAGGCAAACAAAGGACCATATTTGTGGTTAGCATACTTCAGAGTTTGAAAGGAAATAATGTTCAATTTCAATTTAAAATTAATTTTGCTTACCTGCTTTTGCTGTTACGCCCATGCAATCCCCTTAATAAGAACAAGCCCAATTCACATAACACAACAGAACTTGTATAGAATGTTTACAAAATTTATACTTCTCTTAAAACTTATCTGCAATTTAGGACAATAAATACAATGCCAAAAAGTGAGGTTCTCCAAAAGACTGTATAAAATGTTAAAAACTGAAAAAAAACCCTAAAAAAAAATCAGCTCATACTTTTGTTTCACATCACACAATTCCACACATATTCTTTACCGCACACATTGCCAATCTTTCCCACACTGTAAAACACACCTTAACGGAGAGGTCTGTGGAGACTACCCAATCTTCCACAAGCAAATGTAATCCTAGTGCTACTGTAATATCGAAGTAGGAGAAAGGTTTAGTGTCTTTCTAGCAATTTTATTTTTAAAGCTGCAAACTGGGGCAAATATCAGTCTCTGTGGCACGTTCATCAGGAATAATCTTCATTTTGTGCAGTTCATTATTCTAGAGTTTAAACGTGACAGATATAAAACATATACTTTAACATGCTGATCATTTGGTTTCTGGATTCTAATTCAATTATGACAAAGATGTCAAACATTCAATAACCTTCCCACAATTATGAATATAATTTGTTTTTTTTAAAAATCTCATTCTTGAGTGGACAGACAGGTATTCACCCTTAACACAAGTTTTTTACACTTGACTTATGGAACAGTTTTTCACTCTGCTATCTACTTCACAGGGGTTTACTAAAAACTACAAGGTTTTTTTTTTCCCCCTCCACTTCTAAGATAAACAAAAAAATGCATGTTTTAACTACCACGCATGTTTAGTTTTAAAAACACTAAAAAAGTCGAACTGTAAAATTAAGAGAGGAATTCTAAAGCACTACCAAAGTGATCAATGAGAACTAGCATATACAGTAATCTGTATGCCCATCAGGCTTAGAGGAAAGTTTTTTTCTTTTCACATATTTCTAAAGCAAGGAGTCTTTTCCTTCTCATTTTAGAAAAATGATTTCCAATATTTTTGTATTAAATGACACTTAGCTGCCCAATTTTTCTCCCCAGGCATCATCTCCTAGTTCCTTGCTTTTTTTCATATAACTTCTCCCGCACAGTAGGATTTGCGAGAAATCCAAACTCCCACAATATATCACTAATTTCTCATTATCCAGGTGCTGTCAGCTTCAGCAACATCAGTTAGCATAAGTTTTACTGCAAGGCCTCGTTTCTAACAACAGCAGACAACATAGACTGAAAATTGCTGCCTTTGCATTTGTCTGAACTGGCATTAGTATGCCACTGGGCTAAGAAGGGTAAAGCACCCATGTCAAAGGGATATATGTCCAGATCAACGCAGAAGATATCAGAAAACACACAAGCATGTGCAAAACATGCTTTTAGAGCACAGTTTTAAAGGAGAAATTGTTAACCAAAGAATTATTTTGTTTAACTGTCCTAGGTTACAATGTAACATATTCCAGAAGGTCTGTATTCTATCTCCATCTTCATGAACTGTTAAAATTAGGAGGGGCAGTGTTTTCCTTACCTCCTCCCCCGGACCATCTCCTCTTAATGGGCCATCAACACCTTGCCCTATGAGTCACAGATAACTCCCTCCGGGAGCCCTTTGTGTTTAATGGGCCATTGTAAGGACCCACCACATGACTCAGAGAATGACATCAGCCCATTGTGAGAATCTCTGCCCAGGGGGAGGAGCCAAGCATTCCCACCAGGATATAATCTGGGCATTTGGACAGAACAGGCATCTGCCTTCTACTGGATTCCCAGAGGAGCAGCCTTCTCTCTCACTGGATTTCCCAGAAGACCAGACCCTTCAACATCACCACTAAACCATTGGAAGAAAACTCTGTCTTTCTACAGGATCTCTGCCTCAGCAGAACCATCTATCACTCCAGGAGCACTACTGGAACCACCATTCGGACTGGACTGCTACCAACACCCTGACTGACAGGGTGTCAGGTTGTATTCTAACTGTCAGGGTTTGTTTTTTTTTTTTAATACTGCATTTTCTAATTTTCCTATTAGGTTGTAGTTTGTTGAGGGTTTTTTTGTTGTTTGTTTGTTTTAGTTTATTTTGTTTATACATATTAAAGAACTGTTATTCCTATCCTCATATTTTTTTTGCCTGAGAGTCCCTTTTAATAATTTGAAGGGAGAAGGTTTACATTTTCTATTCCAAGAGAAGCACCTGCCTTCCTTAGCAGGCACCTGTCTTTCTAAACCAAGACATTAACAAATACTGAATGGCTCTGATATCCATTCCTAGCATGGCATTTATGTGAATTTAATCTTTTACTGATTAAATTTTCAGAAATTTTAATTTGCTGACACACATGTATTGTATAAACTTCAGTCAGTAATCAACTTTTAATGAAGTTAAATCAGTATTGATTTATACTCATCTCTTATTTTCATGGAAGATAGCCATATTCATGGCTGTGCAAGCTTTCCCACTAGACCTTTTATCAGTATGAATTTATTTACCTTTTATTTGATAATTTCCTCCATCCATGTGCTACTAAAATGCAGAATCCCATGCTAGGAACATATAACACTCGTTCTGCTACTACGAATCCAACAGGAAAAAACAGGTTTGACGCAGGAATGAATGGTAGCACTATTAAGCAGAGTGCCTAGAAAGGAAATACAAATAACTTTGGTAATCAAGATATTGGTAATGACAAACTCTACCAAGAAACAAGTTACAAGAATAGTCCTGTAAAACCAGACAAATACTAGATATTTGGTCTTTATTTTTTTTTAATTTTCATATCTGTTTTACATTGAGATCATTCTGAATATGGCAAGTAGTAACCTGCAAATGATTCCAATCCTTATCTAAAGACTTGAAAGTCTATTTGCGTTTCTATACTACAAAAAGAGGACAAATCAATAGGATCAAAGGATTAATTACATTCAAAACAATGTTTTAATAAGAGTTTCAGATACAGAAACAAGAGAGTGTAAGAACCTTGGACATTATCTAATGATTAAAAATTTGTATCAGCTTGTATGAGGCATAAAGCAGCTATTTTTACAGTACAATAGAGTCTGTTTTGTGTTTCTGTAAGAAATGTGAATAACAAAATCAGAATCAGTCACTGAATAAACATCAGTTTTTGGACAGAGCGCTAAGAGCACCCCAAAGTATCTGAAATTACAGTGAATTTCGGAATTGCACATTGTAGTTCTCAGGTTGGGGACTGACTTCTTATCAAAAATTGTGTTTATTAAGAGACAAAGAAATCCATCTGCTGCAAACAAAGTGGATGTGAGCAGTTGTTTTAAGTCCTGGATGACTGTTAAATAGAGGCTTTACAATCTCTGGTTCTAGAAAAGATATGAACAACTATTTAACAATATCTATCTGGCTTCCAAGTTACCAAGAACATCCCACAAAAACAAATTACAGAAATGGAATGTTTCTTTTAAGAAAGAAGAATTTTCTAGAAACTTTCAGTACAACTGGCTGTCTAGATTTAAGCATGACATTAGCTGCCTCTTCCACGCTAAAAAAGGTAAAAAATCCATTTTGAAAATCAACCTAGGATTACATATATAAAAATGCAACACTGGATATCTCATTTCAAGGATTCTCATATTTCAACAATATTTCAAGAATATCCACATGGATCAGTAACAAAGCTCAGCTGCTGATCCACAGCACTTCATTAAGCTCATTGAAAGAAAAAACATAACTGAGCCTCACAATATTTAGAATACATTTATTACCTGGGAATATCAACGGTTTACTGGAATGCAGCAACAGGCTTTGGCCTATTGTATTGGTTCATTTTGTAGTACATATCAATTAATATTTAATATAAAATACTGCATTCCCATTTCCTACAAAATTAGCTCCCAGGCACTTCAAATGCTGAATAAAATCAGCATCATATTGAAAGTCATATACAACATAGGTATAGATTAAAGGAAAAAACTTGCATTAAACCAGGACTATTCTGTGTCAGGTGACATTGGGGCTTGCATGCTGGAGTGAATGATCTCAGAAAATTTTTCCTATAAAAGGCACTTGGAATAATAAAAACAGATGTAAAAATATCACCCACAAACAAAAACTGACTTACACCAATGTATGCTGACAAACCCATTAACCTGTTCCTCTTGTGAGCTTCACTGAGTAAGGAATAAACAGAAATGCAGGGAAATAAATAGCCTTAAAATTCAGGAGCTGTCCTATAAAAAATGTGAACCACTCCCCACACACATTTTTCCTGCTAACAGTGCAGTGGACAAAAACTTTGCCTCAGTTTATATAAGGAGGAAAATGCAACTACTCCTTTGCATATCTGAAGTGATGTAAAATTTATTTTTCCAAGCATGTCACCTTGCAAATTTATGATATCCATAAGCTATCGAAATTTCTTCTCTTCATGCACACTTTCTAAATTCAGGACAAGAGATTTCATCAGCAATACTAGATATAATTTTCCCTGGTTTTCTAGTGAAACGTATTGCCTCGCTCCAATGACAAGACAAGAAAAACCATATGAGTCAGAACTATAATGCTAGGTTGTTTAGAAGTGAATCAAAATTTGTCAGCTGCTTAGCAAAGACCTACTTTTAATTAAGATCTTGCATAGGTATTTCCACCCCTCTGAAACTTTTGTTCGCTGATTAACACACTAAAAAAATACATTATTTCTGAAGCAGACTAAGATAAATGCATGCATGTTTGTTGTACACAAAACAGCACCACTGAACTAATAAAAAGTATGATGTCAGGTTATCATTCAGCTTGCAAAAATTTGCAAAGCTTTTAAAAAATTGATGACTGTTTTTTTTTTCAGAAATACCAACTTCTTTGAACTTTCCCATTTCTTCCAAACTATTATTTTCTGTTAATGCGTCTCAGTTTTAAGATCATATATAATTGTGAGTAGACAGACAAGAACTAATCTCACAGCTTGACAAAATTAGTTTTTCACAATACGAAAACAACTTACAGGAGAAAAACAAAACAACAATAACGAAAGTGTTATTGTTATAACAAAAGGAAACCTTACTCCCAAACATGTCCTTTCTTTTACACCTATGAGAAAGAAAATCAAATCTATTGATAAATACACATTACAACTACTGACATTTAAATAAAGTAGACAGTTTGCAGGATGAAAATGCATTCTGGTCACATTAAAACACATTTAAATTCTACTGAAAGCCCCCCATATGCCAATTGAGCCCTGAGTATCTGACAAAGGCTGCAATACAGTTTGCAAATACATAAGTAGGGGCATATTTATTCTCATCTCTGACAGAATCACATACTTAATTGCAATTTAGCAGTTTTGTTGCTAGACGATTTTCCCCTTATGTGTTCATTCTAGCCCAAAAGGAGATGCACATAGTATCTCTGGGTCACAGCAGATTACACATGTGACCATACAACCTGAGCCACTTATTCTTAATAAAAGGACAAAAACAGTGCATCATTCATACCATCAATACTGTCTTGGAGGAATCCCCAGGGTATCGGAGACTGAAGACCATCAGAGATCCCAGAAAGCAAAAGAAGGTAAGGGTGGCAACATTTCTAACATCTAACAAAGACTCCACAAGAGGAATAGTTCCCATTGTCCAGTCACAGCATAATTCTGAGGGATTGAGAAGAAGCCAAGCATTTACAGGGAGGAGGTAGTTGAAAGTCAGCTGTCTTGCTGGGGATGGACTAACAGCAGCTGGGTTATCAAACCTAAAGCAAAAGAAAGGCAAAAAAGGAGCTTTTAATGAAGAAAGATATGGTCTTGATTCACTTTGTGGCAAACTTTAGAGTCATAGATAGAACTACTAATTACAGACATGTAAAATATCCTGACCTTCCTGCACTTGTCAGTTGTGAAATCATGCACAATGATTCATTCAGACATAAAACATTATGCATGGGACAGAGCCTCCTCCATGTTTATGAAACTGTTTTGGGATATAATCAACATAAGTTTGAAAAAACAGAATGATTTACACCTCAAGTTGACTTCAGTGGTCCTTGCTCATGTTTTTAATAGTTTTTAATTAGTTCCCCACATTTTTTCAGGGACAGTATTAGATCCTGGTATTTCTACATTGCTCAAACTTAAGATGAATTAGTTTTTCAGTTCTAATGTCATTCATATAGACTTATATTAAAGTAGTTTATCTGAAGACAACCATGTTGTCTTCAGTACATACCTAAAACATAAAATATATCCTGTATGTAGAGGAGGAAATATTTAAGATGTTTAGAAAATTCAGCCAAGGTTCAAACACAGAGACAATAAAAAATACTTAAGCAATAAGACATTTAATTTCTGAATTTTTAAGATGAATCATCAACTTTTTAAAAATGTAAACTTCTTAAAATGGCTGCCTGCTCAGATACCTCAATATTTTGGACATTTTAGTCAACAGTTGCTGAAATACATCATTTAACAATTTCACAAAAAATGCAATATTGTACAGACACTGAATAATAATATAAAACAGGTGAGTAACATTTAAGTTAATATATTTCTGGCCATTTCATTCTGACTTCATTAAGTCACATATATTTATAAACAACTGTAAATAAAAAAAAAACTTTACTATTACCTTGTAAACACTGGAAGCTGAGACTGGATAACCTGGACTCTGACAACTACAAGCAGGAGTGTACTGAACATTAGGACTATGAGCTTCAACAGTGTTTGGAGCACAGAGAAAGGAATACTGCCCTTCCCTCGAAGAATCTGTACAGCTGTGTCCAGTAATGCTGGCAAGGTGTACTGCAAATTTAAAAAATTGTTTGTAATCAAGACAGGGTACTCATTACTCCCTTAGATAAATACGAGCTACCTAATACTTTTTTCCTTGGTTTTCTCTGAACGTCTGCTCCCAATAGTTACTTAATTCAGCTTCTTAGTGCCTTCATGACAAGTCCCCAAAATAAGGTCTCCATTCTAATAAACTATCCAAGTATTCTTGCTAACACTATCACAGCTGAACCTGTACACCTGTACCTATTTTGTGCTGACAGATCAAAAAATTGTACCACCTTCAGAGGCTTGAACAAATGAATTAAAACCACGAAATAAACTCTCAAGATGAAAAATCACTATTTTCAGAATTATCAGCCCCTCTGAAAATTTGCCCTATAAACAAAATTCCTTATGAATGATGGAAATAGTATTTGCTTCCTGATTAGCCCTGCCTTTCTATTTTACGCCTCTACTGCAGTAAGTCATCACTCCTTGCCTCATGAACACCATAATCTTGCAAAGTTTCCCATTACATAAGCTAATTTCTTCTCTGTGTACCTCTTTTTCTTTGTCTTCATGACTTCTGCTGGTGATGATTTATTGCTTCACCTGTACCGGTTGGGTAAACTACAGAAACGGAAACGTTTTTGAGGACTGGTAAAACTTTATGTGACACCTGTGTCTTCAGGAAGAAGCCTTAATTTGCATTTTATCTTTCCTACTCAACTGACTTACACAGTCTTGTTAAACTTAAGTGAAATTGAAGATGAGATCAAAAGTTACCAAAAGAAAGGAAGAGTGGGCTGAACACCAGTCACGTACTGGTTATTTCCTTAAAAATCCAGCTAGAAAATTGTATTTTAATTCACTAGACCTGCAAAGGCAATAGTTACAAAGACATCTATGTGATTTTGGTATTTTGGCCTTATGTGTCCCCAAGATAGACAATATTTCGCCTTTTATTTGTGCATTTTCTGCAAAATTTTCCTGCAAGTAATTAAGGAATAATAGCTATAAAATTTTCTTAAAATATGTAATGCTATATTTTTAATTGCATTTATTTTGATTATTAAAAGGTTTAGAATTATTTAGTTGCAGGAAAATCTTGTTTCTTTAAGGAAAAGTTACTATTAATTTAAAGGCTTAAAATGAAATTTATCAGTCAACAGTATTCTTATAACAACAAATTTCCTAAAAATATTACTTATTCAAACTGAACTACTCTAAAATATCTGGTTACTCAATAGAAACTGATGAAATAAATTTGTATGTAATATATTCTCCATTTTTACTAAAGGGATTAAAAACAAATAATCCCCCACCTTTATGCAGCTCAAACTTTAATCAAGGCTGTTACATGTCAGGATTTGCAAATCTCAGCCAGACAAAACCGTATGCTTCCTTTAAGACCTGTCAAGTCTCTACACAGTATATTTGCTAACATCTCTGCATGGCATGTAAAAGACAACATGGAAATCATTTGACTCCCTCACCGTGAACCATCAAAGATGAAATGACTCAAAAAAAATCTGAAAAATGTAACATAACTAATGAGTTAGCCTTAACTGAGAAAGACCAGTGCTGAAATATGATGCTTCAAAGTCTCATAGATGATTCTTAAGTCTCGTAACAAAAATCCACTTTATTTTTCAACAGCTTACCCCTTGAGCAATAAAGACTTCATACACACAGCATATTCCCACCACTGTTATTCCTTGTTCTTTACACAGCGTTGCAACAGCTACAAGAAATACAGTCACTGCAATTGGAGTCCACACTGCAAACAAAGACGATGTTATTGAAAATGTTCTGTCTTACAAAAAGCACAAAAATTTACGAAAGTAAATTAACCTTAAAAGTGAAGGCTTTGGCTCCTCATGTTTGAATATGCTATGTTCTGTAAACTTGTTTAGTATGTAATTTCTCATGAAAGATGACCATTTTTACTATACAGAAAATAATACACATGCATCAATTTCAAAACCCCCTCCCTTAAACTCAAAGAAATTAATGAAGGATAAAAGACTAATTTATAAGAAGTAAAACAAAATATTTCAGTATTTCCAAAATCACCAGAGCACTTTTTCAAATGGAATACTTTATGGGGTGTTATGACTTCTCACTATGTCAATCTAACTCTGGCAGAGAGGGAAGCCTCCTTCATCTGCACTGAAACTTTGCAGCTTACTTGTGACTGACCATCTGAGGCACCTCAGCACACTTCCACTTAAACTGCAATAATAAAAGTCAGTGCAAGAATCCCCTAGGGTAGATGTTATAAAACTAAATAAAGAAATGCCTAAGTCTTGGGAAAAAAAAAAAAAGCCATTTATAAAGGAAAGTAATATTACATGGTTATTTGGCTCTGAAGGGTTTTGGTGCACACTTGCTGAATAACCAGTCTACCTCAATTATGGTTTTAAGAGCGCTTTTATAAGTGATAAAGAAATTAAGTTATATCTCTACTTGTCAATCATTTACCTATGGTATTATCCGGCCCTTTAGACTTTGTGTATGACAAAAAAGCAGCTAGGAAAAAAATAGATGACAAAAGCTCTGCTCTGCCCACAACTCCAGTTACCTGAAAAATAAAAGAAGAAAAACCTTAAATATTATTAAATATTTATTATTATTTGATATTTTAAGATAGAAATTGTTGACCTAAGTGTGCTATTTATATTACATATACTGTTTATGATACTAATTATTATATAAAGCTAGCAAATCTCTAAGGAAGTATTCCATAGAGCACAGGAGTTACCAATCCCCAGGAGCATGAAATTGGGTAAGGAAAGGAAGAGGTTAGCATTGCTGTGTAGAGAACTGCTGGTCAAACTAAAGCTAAAGAAGCAAATGCCCAGGCAGCGGAAACAAGGACAGGTAACCTGGGTAGAATAACCTGGAACAAAGGTCAGTTATGGACAGATAGGGTGAGGAAGGCCAAGGCAAAGCTAGAACTGAATGTGGCAAGGGACAAAGAATAACAAGAAAGGTTTCTACGGGTAGACTAACCAGAAAAAGAATGTCAGAGGTGTACCTTCCCACCTTTCAGCACAACAGTGCTGAAAAACTAGTAACAATGCACAAGGAGAAGGCTGACGTACTCAGCAACAGTTCTGTCTCAGTGTTCAGTGGCAACCTCTCTTCCCTTGATGAGACAGAGAGGAGTGGATTTTACAAAATTCAGAGAAGCATTATGGCAGAGGGTTGTTTCAGAATCCCCAAGAAATACAGATTAATTTCCATTTCAAGAACTGTTTCCAAAAAATGCTAAGGTGTAACAAACAAGTCAGGAAGTCAGGTCATTATGCTCATGGTTATTGCAGTAGCTACTGTGTTGACTACAGTACCTTCTAGGACTACCATTCTTCCTCATTTGTCCTCTTCTGTAGTGCCTCTGATTGCTTCCAAATTTTTACAAATAAGGTGGCTGAAAAATAGCATGCTGTTCTGAGGTAGATGGTCATATTAAGCTAAGGAAACCGCATACCTCGTGATTTAACTATGATGCTGAAAACTGACTTTTTACCATTTGGATATAGCTAGAAAGTTTTACTGCTAGTACATTCTTGGTCAAGCGTGATTGATCCAACATAGAATAAAATGAGAAAGTAACTCAGTATCCAAGGTCACGGTGTAAAGAAAAGCATTCTAATCTGAATCTGATATCATACTCTAGTACTTCTCTTGGAATTATTTTATGTCTACCAAAGTATTCATTGAATCATGCAAAGACAAAGCATGTTTCACAATTGGTAAGACACCACAGTTTGTGTTAATATTTTGAAGAGCATCTAAATATTTCCAAAATATCTTAAGACTTTTCAAAATTTTCTGGACTGGATTCCAAAATTGTCTAGCATTAAGACATTAAAAAGAACTTTATGCGTAGATCACTTGAAAGAGAACATTAATAAAGCATGTTGGTGTGCTTCCACAGTTGACTGCCAACAAAAGAGAGGTTCTATTTCTGGATACAAATGGGACTTATGAGAGAAAATTCCAGCACTCACAAGGTTAGCTGACATCCTGTAGTTATAAAGGTGGTTTACATACTTCTGGCCAGAATAGTAGCAAAGTAACTAGGAAGACTGAACAGGAATTGCAAAGACAAGGAAAAATGAAATGATGATGCTGTTATTCAACCCACTTCCTAAAAATTCCTTCCTCAGAAAAACAGGTATTACCACTGCGAGAGACTACCTTCTTTCTGAAGTAAAAAATTATCTTCTACTTATCCTGCTCTGATAACTTTTCCAGGAAAAATCTTTACTTTAAGATAGGCAAAAGGGTTGAAATATTTATGTATTGCATCTGAAGTAGATTAATTTGAAGGAATTAAGACCAGATACTTTTAAATTATAAAATATATAAAAATCCCTAGTCAGTCCTAATATACACCTCATTATCTCCTCCTCTTTTCTATGCACGGAAATTTCCAGTTTTCTTCTTTTTACACACTGAAAAAGGTGAGGGTAAGAAGAATCCAAGCCCTAATCTGACTCCTCACTGAGTACCTAAGTACAAGCGCAGGGGGATCCAAGTAGAACTAGTTCCGCAGCGTTTCCAGACCAGCGCCAAGTGTAGCGATCCTTGTGTTACAGTGCCCTCAAGTGGCCACACCACACCCTTGGGCCAAATCACTTCAGAGCTGCGCGACATCGCCTCATACAATCAGCTTTGTTACACAATGGGCTGTAGCATTTGTACGGCACTTTTTACTAACTCTGATGCACAGTAATAAAAGCATCTGTGTTACTTGCTATTTTGGGCAGAATCTGAAAGTTCAGGCGTAATAAAGAATCACTGAAATTTTGAATGAAAGTGGTGAAATTACACCAGCTGATCTAACCTGTAAGCAACTAACGGAAATCACTGGCAACTTGCTAACACTCCTGCAAATATCCTTTCACATTTATTACAAAGAGGCAAAGCCAAATTTGGCAATTTAAAGCATATTTTTTCAAAGGACCAGAAGAAACAAATGAAAAAGATTTTTTTTTTTAACCTGTATTTTATCCAGGTTTTTCTTATGGGACTTTGTGCTTTGAAGTAAGCAGAAATTTTTAGGTGCTTAGCTTCTGCATTTTAAACACTCCATTAACTTCTAACAGGGACATATTAGTACCTTAAATAACAGCCAACTTTATCAACTCAATTCCTGTAAAATTTGCTCAAAATACATGGATGTAGGCTTCTTAATTATTGCTTAAAGGGATCTGTACTAGTGATTAAGAGAGAGATACAAACTCTTTACCCAACTAATCAAGACCAAAAAAATTACAAAAAAGTAAGAGCAAACCCCTCTCATTTTATTACAATCAAAATACTTTACTCCCCCATTCCCCACCCCAAAAAAAAATCTTCCACACAATAAAGTGGTAATCACCACCAAAGCAGCAGAAGATTCAAATATTTTCAGTTTTCTGAAAATAAGCTAATACTATAAAGAAAAAGACACAGGGCTTTGCAACACCTGTGTACTGAAATCCAGGAAGGCAAATTGAAGGGGAGCAGAAATAACAGCAGAAAATGCCACAAATCTGCTTTATAAGATATTCTGGCAGAAATAAATCTTCATTCAAATAAAGACTTCATTTTCTCCAAAACATTGCTAGCCTCTTTGGCCATTAAAAAGTATATAATAAAAAAGTATATAATAAAAAGTATATAATAAAACTTGTACAATGAAAGCTTTTCGGTTTTTTAAAATAGCAGTGAAGAATTCCTTCAGAATCAAAGAAAAGAGGATACAAATGTATTTCTTCTTCCTTATATGCTATGTTAAAAAAGTGGGAGGCTCAAACAAAATTGGGCCTAAGGTAGCTACAGCATAGCAATAACAATCCTAGAGAAAGTCCCATTGAGACAGACACATTGACATAAAAGAAAGCAGACAGAACAGACATAGTGATTAGCCACAAGGGATTCTGGAAATTAATTAAGAGGCATTCATAGTATTTGCAAAATAGGATACTAGATGAATCATCATACAACGCAAATGTCTACGTAAATTGAAGTTATAAAAGCCAACATGCATAGCAGAGACCAAATTACTTAGTAATTAAATTCACATTTCTTTAATAATTTTCCAGTAGCTGCATGTAATATAAGACAACTCTGAGCATGAAAACTTGTCACTTCCACCACTCACCGCAAAGGGAAGAGTAAGTACAAATAAAATCATGCTTTCTGGAGTTATAATATATAAGAAGATATAAACACCATAAAACTTAAGTTTAATTAACACAGCTCGAACAAATTAAGCACATCATAGCTGTACCTACCGCTTCAGTATGTATTGGGTGCACTGCAAAGAGCAAGGATGCAACTATGCTGCTCCTGTTGTCCAGGAAGAGCTTACAGACCTTAAGGAAGACTATGCAAACCACCACATGAAAGACCAGATTTATAAAGTGGTAAGAAACTGCATTTAACTCGCTGAACAAATAGTTTAAGCGAAATGTTAGAACTGTGAGGGGACGGTAAGATTTATGACTCCTTTCCTGAAAGAAAACAAATAAATCAATCAGTCACCACTAATATACAAAGTGACTTTCACTCCAGAATACCTTCCTGAACACCTATCCACACCTGAATCCCCTTCTACTGTCAGGTATCTACCCTCAAAACAAAGATAAGAAAATCAGTAGCCAAAAAAAAGAAAAAGTTAAAAAGTACTATTTGAAACTTTACTGGGGGAATTTAGGAACCTACTTAACCCTCAATGAATACAGAACTAAATGGCATCTGGAAGCTCTGGTTAGAAGCTTATATGAAAATTATGTATCAGCATCTATTTGTAGAGCTAGCAAATAGTATGTCACAAGGAACTAACCCCAGAGGTTATGAACATAAGAAAAGATTATAAAGTGGAATGCCTTGATAAACAGAGAATGTATAAATGGGAGAGAATTTTTCTTCATTTGCTCAGCAATAACACCATGTGTGACTTTTAAAACTGTATCAAAACTCTTTAGCCATTCCCATTTAACAATGTTTATCAAGAGCTTCAATGCCAATGCAGCTTTTTAGATAATACGTAGCTACTTTATATGGGCTACAAATCAGAAACTCTGAATTCATATCTAAATATATATATATACACACTTAAAGTATTCAATATCCTAAGTCCAAGCTTTGTTATTTGTTATCTTTCCTTCCAGATTGCATTTAGAAATAAATACCCCTGTATGTCAATATCTAACTTTAGCAGGAGAAAAGATTGGTTACAGCTGTTCAATTTTGATATTGTGATTACACAGGAAATAGGACAGCTGTGTGCTGTCAGTACAACTTCATTTTCTTTCCAGTTCTTTTATTGAACAAAGGGAAGGAATATAAGCTACACGTGTTCCTGACATTGCACAAAACACCACAACCACCAAATTCCATCAAATCCAAGCTATTCTGTAAAACCAGATTAGGAAAAAGAAGAGTAACAACACTCGGCAAGGTTTTTTTTTCAATTTCCTAAACATTTCAAAGTGTTTCATGAACCATTTACCTCAGACATAGGAGTGCCCCAGAAGTCATTCTGAAACAGATTTTTTAATGGGGTAGAAGGATGCAAATCTTTATTGTCCAAAATGGCTGAAACATCATCAAAAACAAACCCACAAAAGAGACTGTTCCAGTAGCAGGCTGCCACCACACCAACTATTAATGCTGCTTCCTTCAGGCTTATGGCAGCCATCTTCTCTAGGAGGTTTCATGGACAAAAGCTGAAATATAAGTAGAGAACCTTGAGTAGTTTTATTTACTAAACTTGATAAAGTTTAGTAGCAGGCTGCCACCACACCAACTATTAATGCTGCTTCCTTCAGGCTTATGGCAGCCATCTTCTCTAGGAGGTTTCATGGACAAAAGCTGAAATATAAGTAGAGAACCTTGAGTAGTTTTATTTACTAAACTTGATAAAGAAAGTTTATTAATTAAAGACTTCAATTAAGACATCAAATACTTTAGAAGTTAATGACACTCCATACCTAAAAACCAGTAAGATAGAAAAGTTTCCTCAAGTCACACATGTAACATGGTTTAGTGTTTAAAGTAAATACTCTCATTAAAATATCTTACCCTTAAAAAGCCTTACAAAAGGTGTATATACTGCTACTTTTCATGTCATACTTGGGAGGAAAGAAAAAAAAGCATTGATAATAAATTGTGATGTAGTTTTTGGCAGACAGCTATGCAGCTCAAGTGAGTGCTGCAAACTGGTAAACTACGAAAAACAAGTTCTATGGAATCCTGAGTAACTTAACATGCACAAAATTCTAAATTAGCAAAGAGACAGATAATGTGTCAATTATTTATGGGGTTTAGGTTTAAAGATGTTTCTCATTGTATTTCAAAGGCAATTAAAACTAAAACAAACTTCAAACATTCCGATGACCAAACAGGAAACTTGTAGAAGTTCATAAATATAGGGGTTCAAGGCCAGGTATAGGACATTAATAATAATAAAAGGTTAAACTTACCATTGAAGGTCATGCTAGGCTCATTTACATTCTTGGTAGCAGTTCATGAAAAGGTCATTTTTTTTCCTCAACTCTGCCAATTGCTCTAATGTCACTGATTGTTCATGAGACTACTGTCTAAAAAAAATAGCATGCAAAAAAACCAAAATGAACTTTAGCTTGTATTATTTTCTCTCATCTTGAATAAGCTTCCTAAGCCCTAGAAATTATTTATTAGCAGTTTTATGATTATTTACAAACTATTATATGGGTGAACTGATCAAAAGGTGAAATTACTGTTTACTGGGTTGTTTGAAAATACTGTTCTGTCTTGGAAGAATAAGAAGGTAACTGCAGGTCAAAAGCATTTCTTTTGACCACTGGTTGACACTGCAAAGACCACTGTCAACTGTTGGGACTAAAGATACTGCAAAGCAACAGTCAAACACTGACTTCGTTTTGAGAAAATGGACATGACTGAACAAGAGTATTTTTCCCCAAACTGTAGAGAGGGAGCATCTGTAAGGACACAGAACAGCTAATACTGGCCAGATAATGCAGATACATGAATACATTAATTATTGCAGCCTTATGTTTATCACATTTTACACATCAAAGCTAATGAGCTAGTTGAAAGCTACAGTCTGCTTTATTGTCCTAAATCCTGAAATCCTGGTGATTTTTTTTTTCTTTGCCTTGCGGGGATTTTTAAAAATTTTGTTCAGATTTATAATAAAACATGCTCAACTGGAAGGAACTCACAAGGATCACTGAGTCCAACTTCTGGCCCTGCACAGGACAACCCCAAGAACCACATCATGAGCCTGAGAGTGTTGTCCAAATGCTTCTTGAACTCTAAAAGTGGGTCACAGAGATCAAGATAGGAGATATTGTTTGTGGTTTGCAGCATGGACCTGAGAGCATGACAATCACTCATCACCACAACTAATGGCAAAGGAGAGGTGGGTACAGGAAGGACTACATGTACAACAAGATGCAGGTGCAGCTAAACTAAAAACCAGGACACAGAAAATTTCAACAAAATCAAACCAAACCATTTGGTGGTCCTTGCACAATGACAGTTAAGGGGTTTTTTTAACTTTTGTAGTACTTGGAGCACTTGCTATTGCTGTTACTTGAAAGCCTTTTTTTTTAAAGCTGCCACCACTTTTGTAATCAACAAAAATAAGTAAAAAAAGACACCACAATGTTGACAGATGTTGCTACATCTTTTTCATAGAATCATACAATGGTTTGGATTGGAAGGAACCTTAAAGATCATCTAATTCCAACCCCCCCGCCATGGGCTTGATCCGAGTACTTTAAAACACTAAGCTAAGTTTACAACTGAACTTATCTATGGTCTTCTTGTCAGCCAGAGAAATCATATTAAAAAAAGAAAACAAAGCATGTTACAGGAATACATGAAATGACAGCCCACTTTCAAACCTGAACTCACCACTTTTTAGTTCCTCATTCAAAGAAGGTGGATATGAAACATATGCTTCTACCCTGCCAGAATTTGAAATTCCTATTTTGTAACAGCTTCTGAACAGTGCGCCTCCTACTTCTTGGAGTTCACACTAATTCTACTGAAAAGCAGTGACATCTGAAAAGGACCTACAATTAACATGTCAGGATTTTCCAACATACAAGCCTTTATTATTTTAAATACTGTGACATAGTAATATTATCACACAGAACCAACTAAGATTATTTAAATTCGACCTTTAAGAAAAGGCACTGTTAGGTCAGTAGGGTTTTGCTGACTTCTAATTCTTTAACAACTTATTCAGAAACAGCTACTGTTACCCAACTAGCAAAAACCAAAATTGATTCCTAAGTATGGCATCTTATCAAAATGAAAAGCTTAACTAGCCGAATTACTCTTTCAACTTTTAGTAGGTTTTCACTTTTACACATGAAAAAGTATGTCAAAACATCTACTTTACTTGTCCCTTAATCCTAGGTGATTCTAATGCTTTCATAAGCCTTTCATTTTGCTCTGAATTTCTAGCATTCTCTCCACTCTGAATTCCACATTCTATGTCACTGTTGACCATGCTGCTCCCTGACAGAGCTCCATTAACCTACATGCCAGCTGTAGGGAAAATATTTTTTTCATTTGAATGAAAGGGAAATCTGAAGCATAAATAAATTCAGATATTAGATAAATCCAAAGTTCATGTTTTAGTGGCCAGTCCACCATCAGAAAAACTTTTCAGACAACTCCAGAAAATACTCACATTTAACACTTAAATTCTTTATTGCAATTTGCCTTCTCCTTTACATGCACATTTCAATCACAGATACAATTACAACTACATGCAAATACATGGCTATACTTTGGTCTTTCAAGGCAAGTATTTGAGTCATGGACATTCCAAGCAATCCTGAACAGTTTTACTAAATTTACCGTAAGCAATGAATATATGGAACAAAATGCACTGCTCAGGTTTTAGCAGCCAAGTCACACAATGTACTGCTTGAACTGTACCAAACTTGGTAACCTCTAAAGCATCACACCATACCCTTCTCAAGTTTTAGTTGTGTGCTAAAGCACTAGCTCTTTAAAACAGAAAGGTGTAACGGAAATCTAGTAAAGCCTCCATATTAAAGCACTCTGCTTCCAGTCAAAGCACAAAGCGAAAAATGGGAAACGTAAAGCCACGTACAACTGTAGATTGCACAAAACTGCAGCACAAGTACTTCACTACTTCTGACTTGCATTCTGGCATTCTAAGGTCTTATTTTCCTGAAAAGTACTGTAAAGACACACAGAGGAAAATTATTTTTTTCCACCTGGTCTGATTACAGAGTACATTTAATGCTCTTGCTGACTTAAAGCATAAATATGAAAAAAAAAGAATAATTTTGCAGTCATTTATGTTAGCATAACAATGCACATTTTGAGGAAGTCTTGCCATCAGAACTACAACTTCCTATCTGCTACTGTAGCTGGGTCCACCCTCACACTCCAAGCTCCAAATCTGCAATCATCATCAACATGTTGAGAATGCAAAACTAAAGCAGAGGTTTATAAAAGATCACCTGTACTTGGTAAGCCAGGCAAAAGTATGCCTGCCATCAAACTCAGCGGAAAATAATAACTGCTTCTTGGCAACCAAAACTACTTGCACGCCAACTAATCCGTTATCGGTTCGATGCTGGAAAGTAAGAAGCCATGAAAGGAGTATATGAGGCAGAGAACCATGCAAATCACAGATGTGCAAGAGGCTGCTGAAGCCTTGGTATGACTGGACTGCTCATGTGAGTGGATATATTCTCCTTCTTACCCAACTGACAGGTCAATCAACCCAAGTATAGTCTTGCAAGTGCCAAAACTTCACTCCCAGTGATGGATGCATTCGATAAACACCTCCAAAATGGTGCCTAACAACTTCTTTGTTAAAACAGACTTGCTGTGAGAGAGAAACCACATCATTGCCTAATCCTAAACATGCAAAGAGACTGACCATCCCTCAAGTTATTTTTTCATCTCACCTACCTGCTACTTTCACAGCTTCTAAGACTGCACCTTAGATACCTTAAACACCCCCTGCATGACTGCCAGTTCATGGTCTAGTGTACAGTCACAGAGCTACCATTTGACTGGATGAAATCAGGACAGACATGTACTTCACATGCTTTATTACAATGACTTCTGTTGGATGCCTTAGTTTACAACAATATCTGACCATGTCATGAAGAATAATACAGCTGAAAACAATAAACAGCAAGATAAGCCTTGAGAGACAGAAACTGCTCAGCAGTTATGAGAGCCAACTGCAAAAAAAAAAGGCTGTTTTGCACAGCCTGAGTATTCTATCATTGGACTAAATTTCTTAGTTTGGCACAGAAATCTGCACTTTGCACTGCACCATCTTCGTGTTTGCACAGAGATATTAAGTAGAAAGAACAGAAAAGAACCAGATCTCCCAAGCTCATTTGGCTCATAAGGTACATAGTTTTCCTCTTCCAGCTTCCTGAGATGCCTCTAATACTTCATCCAGTCTTCAAGAACAGACAAGAATAAAATGCAAGAAGGTCCCAAAAAAACTGAAAAAATGCACCGACAAAAAAAAAACAAGTAAAAACCCCCAAAAGAGCAAAAGCACTTTTACAAGGTAAGAAAACAAAATATTTCTCAGTGGTTGCTATGAAATCCATGACACTACAGATGGTTTAGTACACCACATGCTGCAAGATGCAGCAGTCTGCATAAGAAAAGCTCTGTCACAAATACGAAATGTATAATGATGTTCTAACAGTATCCTCCATTGGGAAATTTGGGGAGTGGAGAAGCCATTTTCTGTCCATCAGAACTTAAAAAAAAATTGACAAGTGTGTATCTTGGTAAGAATACAGCTGCAGTCCTGAAAACATGCAAAAGCTATTTAGCTCCATAATTAGTATTCTGCCACCTTACATTAAAAGACCCTTACAGGAACAAATATGTTTTTGTCCATTAGACACATCTGACTATCAAACATTAGAAACTTAAAAATACATTTAAATGCTTTCTTCTACTGAGTAATGACACTCTCACAGCTTGAAAGGTGTTAGTAACAACGTGTTATTATTTACTAAAAATGAATTTACTAAAAAATAATCAGGCAATACTGAAGATTTATTTACTCTAGAGACATAAGCTTTATTAATCACTGAAGGTTCTGAACTGTTTAGAACATTATTTACAGTTCACATGAAAACCTTCAAATTATCAAAGGTGGAAGAAAATGAAGAGCTGTTCAAATCACTTCTAGGATTATTTTTAAACAGGTGAGCAACCAGTTCATCTAAGAGCTGGTAGCTGAATATGAATATGATGAATATCAGCAGACATATCTGCAGACATATATGCAAATCAGTAGCAGTCACTTAAAAAAAGCATTTTAATTCTGCTTCTCAGGCTCTGTTAAAGTTCTAATTTGTGTTGCCAAATTTGTATTGCTAAACTTTGTTTATTTTTGAGTTAAATTGAACATTCTTTCTGCTGATTTACAAGTGCTTACTGACAGATACAGATCATCATTTTGTTTCTGTTTCACCTTTCCAAAAAAGCCTTAAACTTCACTCTTAAAAAATGCCACTCCAAGGAACAACTCTAATATGAAAAACTTAGATGCATAGCTGAGATTTGAATGACTGAGCTTGAATCTGATCTAGAAGTCAATAAGCATTTGGGAAGATGAGAGGAGAAATAATACAAAACATGCCTGGATTCCCCTCTCCTGTTGCTGACATCCTAAACCAGGATAAATATACAAGAAAAGTTTTATTGTGAAAACCTTCCTCTGCAAGGTTTTCACTACCAGATAAAGAGGCATGGGAGTGCTAGGAAATATTCTTCACTACACAGGAAGGTAATGGCCTGCAGCCTTCCCTTCATATGGTTCTGAAAGATTAACTAGAAGTGCACTGGCAGTTCTGATACAAAGTCAGAACACATGTTGCAAACCAGATGAAAGATCTCCCATGGGGAAAGAACTTGCTCATTATCAAGCATCTGAACTAACACTGGGGACATTTCAGGTTACTCTGGTACAAACAAGGAGCAAAATGTAACACAATTTAATATGCATGAAATGAAGATGCTGGGTTAGCTAAACTGGTGGTTTAGCTTCACTTTGTTCAATGCAACTGGTTCAAGTCAGTTGAAATACAAACCACACAGGTCTAGCTTGTACTTTAAAACTTAAAAACTTAAATCAGTAACAGAATCTCACATTTCAATGTTAAATCCTTAGGGGTTTTTGCTACATTCAAACAGTAACAAAATAATACCTGCTCTATTTAGTGTAACTACATAAAACATCTTTTGTGGCCTCACTGATGCAGAAATAGTGTCTCTAAAATAACACTTACCATCACTCTCAGTGTTCCAGAAATGCAAAAGCAGAAACTGCATGCTTGTTTACTCTAAAAAAGAAAAGAACAAAAGCTACATGTGAGGTATAAGCTGAAAACACAGCCTTTAGACTCTGCTACTCTGTCTTTACTTAGCATGTTGGGTCTGTATATGATTTTTTGTGTACTTTAAATAACACTCCATTAGGCTTTTCATAGTGCAGTTTTTCTACGAGGTCTTTGCAAGGGCACACTGTTATCAAAGGTGTCATTGAAAGTGGAAGACCCTAACTCTTCTATCAGAGTAGGTCAAACCGTTCACTATGGAGCTGAAATGATTTCTTGGCTCCAGAACTATAAGGACCTATTCCCACAAAAAGAAAATTCACTTACACAAAGTTCATCACGTGAGGTGATGCAAAATGCAAGAAAAACTAATCTACTTGGTCCAAGCCATGCTGTATTTTAATTTTTTTTGTTTGTTTTATATGGGGTTAATACTTCAATGCTTTTTACTCTTTTTTCACTTTTTGAGTTTCCATGCCCAAATACCTCAAATCCAAATACCTTTTTCTTCTGCACCAATGGTCTTTACTAGCTGCACTACACAATTACAACCCAGATATGGTTTCACTACCAATAAATGTAATAACATGTTCTCTGCTGATTCTGCAACAGAACACTCAAAAATGCTGATGCCTATTTAATAAAGCACATTAAATAGCTATACTGGCATTAACAGCTTGTTAAGATGATTAGGAAAAGAAGCTCCTATACAGAAGCATTCTAGCATCAATGGATTATTTTCTCTACTGCAGGATTCATTTCTTGAAGGCTTAGTTTGTGGCTAAGAGGCCATTATTTTCTGTGTCACTTCTTACACCTGTAGAACTCCCTGCTACTAAGAAATCAGTTTTACATTTAACCATAATTAATTTTATTTTTAGTAACATTATCCATTCTTTAAATATAACCCAGTCTCATTCCCTTTCCTAACTAAACAGTTTGCTTTCTGCGCCCATATGGAACTATAATTAACCAACCCCTGGCTGAGATATAGAAGTTTTTGGAGCTGTGCTGTGATTGGAATAAGCTGCATAGCTATAAGGAGCACAAGGTATTTTTCATCTTGTCATTAGTCATTAAAAAGCAACACTGATCAAGAAGTAGCAAAAAAATTGAAAACAATTATTTGTAAAAGAAAAGGACAGAAGTACAAAGATAACGTTATAATCACCTTTCTCTTGTCATTAAAAACAAAACAAATTCACTTCAGCTCTCCACAGCTGTTGAGTAAAAAAATACTAAGAGATAAACACGCATCGAATGGTTACTAGTTTTTTTTTTTATTTGAAAATATGTCTTCATATTCATCTAGCTAAAACACAGCTAAAACTTTCTCAGCTATCAGACCACTACCAAAATTCAGACTCGCCAGCAGTACGCAATGGATTCGAGTGTGATTTCTCCCATGCCTTATGGCCCCTATTTCCTACCTGCCCCCAGAGCACACGCGTAGCCAGCAGCCCCGCAGCCCTCTCGCTGGCTGGGCAGGACCCAGCACGCTGCCCGCAGCCCTGGGGCGAGGCAGACAAGGCAAGGGCAGGTTGGGTGGCGGAGGCGGCCATACCAGGGCGCGGTACCGCATACCGTTCAAGCGGCGTAGCCATGGGTCGAGGCCGCACCGCAGCCCGGCAGCGCGGGGGGCTCACAGACTGGGCACTGCCAGCGGACAGAAACTACCGCGGGCAGCGGCTACACCGGACCCACTCGTTCCTTCCTCCCCCCCACGCATGGCAAGGCCGTCGAGGGGGGCGGCCGCAGCGCGCCGTGACCGCCCTACCTGACGCCGGGACAGACACCGGGGCTACAGCCCCACCACCCACCGCGCGTTCCGGCACCGCCACCGCTGCCGCCGCCACACACAGGGCATGCGCACCACCCCGTGCTTCGCCCCGCAGAGGCTGTCCGGAAAAAGGTGGGCGGTGCGGTCGGCCCAGAAGCATGCCGGGAGCTGTAGTCCCGAGGCGCCCGCCCGGTGCGAGGGTGGTGCTGAGGGCCGTTGCCCGGGCGAAGCAGCGTGCTCGGGTGGGATCGCACCCTGCCCGCTTGGCTGCCCCTCGGAAGTGGGAGAGCCCTCTTCGCACCGTGGGGCTTGTCTGTGGATGCCATGGGAGGGCTGATTTTCCTTGCGCCCACGAATATCAGGATCTGCGGGAGAGTCTGATGGCGTTACGTGGCAGCGGCCACCGTCATCCTCCGGGAGCGGTGAGGCCACGGGGCGGGGGATGCTTCGGACCGGGAGACCAAAAGCTGCCCCCGGCCAGAGCGGCCCGCGCTTCCCCTTTTACGGCGGCGGGGCCGCTCCGAGCCTGCGGGCCGGCTGCGGGGCCCCGGCGGGTGCGTCCGAGCGCAAGGCTGAGCCCGGGGAAGGGGCGTCCCGCTGCGTCTGCTCTCGGCTGCTGTCTCTGCTGCGCCTCCTTGGGAAGGCGGCTGCAAAATAAGGCAGTTTGTTAATTCAGCAGAGCTAGGATGAAACGGGGACAAAATTGTCTCAGCAGCATCGTGGAGGGATCATGGGCTGTCACTGTATCCTGTGGGTGGGATATGCTAAACGGGAGAGAATGGGAACCCTGCAAAGATCCTCTCTTGGTTGTGGCTTTGTAATTAGGATCTTGTGCTTCGCAGAGATGCTCCGGGTAAAAGTAATTTGAAAGTCAGAAGGAGGTTAAACTAGATTACCCCGTTTAAACAAATATGGGGTTAGCAGGGCTCATCTCCCGCGTGACTGTGGTACTTCTTGATATTGAGTCCCCCTCGAGTGCACATGCCTCTGCTGCCGAGGTTGGTGGGAAAAGAACAGCTCTTCTCGTGGTGCTTGATCTCACTGTGATGGTGAGGTATGATGAAGAGAAGAGCTTGGCCGCTTCTGCGTGGTTTCCTGTAGTCAGACCAGGGCAATGTTGTTCTAGTAATACTTGAACGTACCCTCCAGACTTCCTCTTCTATCTCAGTCTGCTGAACTTTAAAACATCTGTCAGTTTTACGTATGTTTGATTCCCTGAGTAAGTCCAGAAAATCATGTGGTGACTAATACGAAATCCGCGTCTATTTCACACATTTTGTAGACCACGAGCTCAGCGTCTCACCACATGGGTCATCTGTTTATTAAAACCACAGGTTTTAGTTGAGGACAACAGATGAGCGAAATTATGAAAAACTCTTGAATTAAATAAATTCTCTTACAGTATGTATATGCTGTGGAGTATACTCTGCATAGGTTGTGTCTCCTTAACTTACTATAGCTGGTCTCTCAACTGGTTGGATTCAGTTGTTCACGTACAGATATCTCTCCTTTTGGATAAAATTTTAGGGCTGATATTTTCTTATGACATTATTTTAAGTTAAGGGAAAAAAGATATGTGAGAGATGGAAGGTAGGAAAGGATTGACAGTAGTAGGTTTGTGTATTTGCTTTCAGAATAGTTTTGATTGTTGAGCATTTAAACCAGTCCTAAGTTCTACATCTCATTGTTTAAGAAAAAATTAATATGTTTAAGAGCTCTGATCCATAGACAAGTACATTGCTGAAATCAAGTAGTATTCTCAATTAACTGAATAAGTCAAAGTGCCAGTATTCTCCTATTATCCTCTGCCATTACAACAAAGCAGAAGATCAATAATATGTATGAGCTGTCATCCTTGTGAAGTCATGGACTGAATGTAATGTATATTTATGTTTAACAAATATTGAAGAAATATATTAAATACAGGGGACCTTTCAAGTAGTTCACATATTCAGAAAAAATAAAGATAATTTTTATCGTCCCTTAAACATACATCTGTGTTTCTGAGTCTGACAGCTCTTTAAGAATGCTTAGGCATATTAGTTATGGAAAGTAATACCAGCTTCAGCCTTTTACTAAGGAAGGAGTTTCACTTGTTGAGTCTTTAAACTGCTGAATCAGGGTGCGTGATGGATCAGATCTGAAAATATTATGCTCAGCATATAGCATTGCTGAAGTTATTGATTCAACTTGAATTTTTTGTATAAAATACATATACCTGCTGTGTCATTAGTTTTTTTAAATATACTGCATTTGCTATTCTAGTTAGATTTATTTATTTCTAAACTTTTCTTAACAATTTGTGCTATATTCATAATTTAGGGCAATAAGTAGATAAAAATGTTCTGTTCTAAACTTGGCAGAATTTACTTTTTGAAATATTGATCAGAAAGTCTAGAGACAGCTCCAAAGAACAGATTAATCCAAGATTTCCAATCCCTTCTGCCTTTTTCAGATACTGCATTGACTTTCAGTTATATGAGAAATCACTGTGGCCCACAGCAACCAGCAGGTAAGCAGTGGAAGAAAACTTTCCACCACTTTCTGATGAGATTTTTTCTCAGTTTCCAGGCTGATAATTTCCTTTGTCAATTCAAGTATTCTAATAAAAAAGAAATGAAGTTTAAGACCATGGTAAGAAGTCAGTGCTTACAGTTTATCAAACTAAAGAAGGTGTTGATTGTGTTTTAAATGTTAGAAATAATGATTTTGGCATTTGTTCGTTGGCATAAAAATACCACACTAAGAGGTGGGGAAGAAAAGAATTCATTGAGTATGCATGGTGTAATTTTGAACATAAAGAAAAAAGGGTTTTATTATAGCCTCCTAGTTTGCCATAGATCAAAATGTGAACAGAATGTTAATCAGTGTTACAGTTATTAGAATAATCTGGTGTGTTCAGGACCAGCCTCCATTAAATCATTTGGCTTAACATTGGTTTGCACTGAGATAATACCTGATAACTATTATTTTAATCTTTATTCCAGGAGAAAAAAAAATCATACTTTCAATATGGCATCCATTTTAGATTGGAGGAAACTCATGAAAGTTGATCCAGATACTCTGCCTCGTCAAGAGGAACTAGCAGACAGATTGCTGGATATCATGTTCAAGGTGCTTGAGAAAAAGGGAACTTGAGGGTTTTGTTAAACCTTCTTCCCTAAACTGTCTCTGGTTCTTCACATACATGGAAAATTTATTTTGTGGATTTAATTGATATTAGTAAAACCACTTTTGTCTCTTTCCTTAGGTTGATGAGAAAGACTTAAAAACTGAAACTCCAGAAAAAGTAATACACCTTTTTAAAATTACTCAGTCACTACTAAAGGTTTGTATTAAGGCTTACATTCTTCAATTCTGCAACGGCGGCGTTTGTTTATTTTTTCTGTTTAAATGGAAGTCATTTTTAAATGTCATTTTTTCCCCTTGTTCCTGAAAATACTGCTTACTTATAAGGTAATTTATATGCTAAATGTGTGCTTGCACTAGAGTACCTTCTTGTGTAGCTGTTGGAATTTAGTAGTGGGAAGTGAAGTGAATTGGAGTAACATCCTTATATAGATGGAAAATGCAAATAAATTTCTCAAAATAAATATATTTAAAAGATGAGGTCTGTGGAACAACTTTTAATTTATGGTAGTCGTAAATATTTCTTCCTTGCTTGCTATACTTTTTTTCTCAGATGAAAACTCAAGAGGTAGAACTGGCACTAGAAGAAGTTGAAAAAGCTGGGGAAGAGCAAGCCAAATGTGGTAAGCAAGCTTTTTTATGCTGTTCCTAAATGATTTCTTAAATGTGTTTTTTAGGTTTTTGTTCTTGCTGTTTTGTGGTTTCTTTTAAGGTTTAGAGATCTGGACAAAATACCAACTGCTCTAAAGTCAATTGCTTCAATGAAGCCAAATATTTAAAGTCTAAAGTTAATCACTGTTGTTTTATGTCTTTTTTATCTTATTGAGTGATTCACTATATCCATTCTATTTTAACAGAAAATAATTTTAAAACCAAGCTGATGAAACTTCAAAATGAATT
>VXBU01014238.1:0-26106 GCA_013400315.1 Bombycilla garrulus | reverse complement strand
TGTCTTCAACCCGAGACAGTCTGTTCACTCTCAAGTGGACTGAGAGGGGGTCTTGTTTATGCACACAAAGGCAGGTGCAAAGAGGATGATGCCAGATATTTTTTGGTGGTGTCGAGAAATAGGACAAGAAACAATGTCCATAAACTAAAACACAGGGAAGGACTTTACATTGAGGATGGCACTGCAACAGGCTGCCCAGGGAGGTTGTATAGTCTCCCCACCTGGAGACACTCAACACCCATCTGGATGTGGTCCTGAGTTACTCATTCAAGGTGATCCTGTCTTGTCACAGGTATTGGACAGGATGATCTTCTCATATCCCTTCCAACTCTAACTATCCTGCAATTCTATAATTCTTTCAATCAAGACCACAGAGACTTTCCTGCAAGTGTGATCATAATCAAATGAGAAAAAAAATAGAATAAATTTTAGTTCACATCATATGTGAACTATGTAAAATTTAATTCCTTTTAGAGTGAAGTAAAAAAACATATTTTTTCCATGTAATTTCACCATCCTCTGGAGCAACCCAGTTACAGTGAAGGAAAATATTTACATATTCCAAAGGCTAAGTGTATTACTCAAGGCTAACTTCTATGTATTAGCATGAAACATGAACAAATACTGGACTCTGAGAAATTATTACTGGCTCAAGCTAACACATAGTAAAGCAGTTCAGTGGCAGGAACCAGCACACATCCAAACATGCACTCACAGGTACAAAGAAGTGAGCTATGTATCAATAACTTCATAATTAGTCAAAGAAACTGGCAAGAAAGAGAAAAGACTGAACAGGTTTTAGAATAAATATGCATGGTGACAATGTGTGAAGTTTTAAGGTTTATGATGAGTGTGACATTTTAACAGCAATAAAACAACTGACTACATTCAGCAACATAAGTCAGAAAAGCTCTAATGCTACAAGGATGAATAGATAGGTCCTAAAACAGATTGAAATCAGAAATAAAATATTGATTAGGGAAGATGCTAATATGGGCAGCAAAGAGAAAATGGTACTATAGGCATGAAAGTGCAAATTACCTCAAATAAAGTAGAAGCACAACTGAAAGATTTTGTGCATTCTTGATTGAAGGAAATGATTGACTGAAACAAATTGAATCTCAAAACTTTTGAAGGTCCTCCTCTTTGAAATCTTGGCTTTGATAGCAAATATTTTCTACAAACTTCTTGAGTCAGTGAAAGCACAATATGAGTGGATAATAGGAGAAAAAAAAACAATATTTAAAGAAAAAGGAGACTAAGTGAACTAGGAAAAACAATCTATATTAGCCAAATATCCATGACATTTAAGAGCAAATTAGGAAAAGCCATCTAAGGAAGACAGAGAGAAACAGAAACTGCTAAATATAAGTGTATCAAAGGCAAAGCCAGGCTGAAGTATTCTTTTTCCTTAGGAAGAAAACTAAAATCTTCTTAAAAAGCAACCAAAGGAAACAAACTTAATAAACACCAGCTAAAAACCTATGGAAGTCTACGTACTCAATTGGAGGAGTGATTATTGCAGGAACTCTTAAGGTACATAGGCAGCTTCAGGAGAGCTGACTGTAAGCTGAGCTGTAAGGAGAACTGTCCCTCTGAAGGGACTGTCCCCTCACTTGTGTCTTAGGGCAGCCATGTTATTTCACAGTCTCCTTAATGACCTTGGGATAAAGTGTGTAGGTAGGACTCCGCTGGTTATACCAGTACAAACCTGAGAAGAAGGAGCAAAGCAGCAGGATACACTTCAAGAAGCAAGAGGTCTCACAGCTTGAGTAAGCAAAACTGACCCTTCCAGCTCAGCATTTCCTTGACCTCACAGACTTAAGGATGCCTTCTGTTTTGTGAAGCATGAAAATAAGTGGAATCAAGAAAGGTGGGTGCACACTAACCAAACATGGGAAGAGAGGAGATGATTTGGAAAACATCAGCACTGTTTCACAAAGGCACACCCTCCTCTACAAACCTCTCTGAGTTCTCTGGACAGACATGCAATTGTGTGGAGATTTATGTATGATTGTCAGATAACATCTCTGTATGTCTAACACTATCAGCAGGGTCATCCACCAAGGATTTCTAGACAGGTGACAGGCAGCATTCTCCAAGGTTCTGCTCTGGGATTTGCAGCGTAGAGCAAATTTAGAACCATGTGGAAACACCGATGTGGTGGTATTGCTAATGTTTATTTTCCAGAGTAGTTGAAAAGGGCAATCTTCAACAATATCAAGAGAACTTCATGAAACTGAATGACTATAGATAATGACACAGCGAATATTCAGGACATATAATAATTAAGTGAGTCTTAAGGGAGAAGAACAAAATATCCTAATTTCCAATGTAAGATGATGTTTTCCAAGTTAACCATTACCACTCAAGCAAAATTTTGAGATTATCATAAACAGTTACATAAATAGAGTTTAGTGCTAAGTAGAAGTCAAGAGAGCAAAGTGAATAATAAGAATTCTTGCAAAAGGAAGAGACCAAAATCAAGATCATTATGTCCCTGTATAAATCCAGGGTTTATCCATAAATTGAATACTGTGTGCAATTCCATTACTCTCATCTTCAGCACCATAATAAAATTGGGAAGGGTTCAGAGAAGGGACACAAAGATATTCAAAGGTGTGAATTATTTCCCACTAAGAAGCAAAAGTTTGGGGTTTTACTGTTGCAGAGTGCTGAGTCTGAAATAGAAACAACTGAGGAAGACAATATAGAGGTACACAAAAAGATTATATCCTGCAGGGACAGAGGCACTGCATCTGGCCAGCAACTCAGAAAAGGTCTTTGGGGCAGATTGTCCAGGAAGGGCACTGTAGCACTAATCATAAAAGAAGCAATTTGGCAGACCAAAGTCTGCAGGGAGAGATAATGCCTCATTAAATAAAACACTGTACTTGGGGAGGAGATGACAAATTTCAGGGTATGCCCATCCTCCAGGTTTTTTGGTGTCTACCACACTATACATCTGGCAAGAAAATATCTCTTTCAAGGCCAGTATTGAAATGTCTTAAACCCTTCCCTTTTTCTAATTACTTGACTGCTATTTTGTTCACAGAGAGCAGCACACATCAGTTGTTTTACTGTCCTCACAGTGTCCATGTACTGGTTGAAACCCACATGATTTAGCAGAGGTGGGAATGGGAGCACACAGAAAGGAACCCCCCCCACACCCTTCTGCACATTGCATGGGGAATTGGAGCCTGTGGCTCAGCATTATATACCTCTGCAGCACCTACATTAACATGAACACTAGCCAGCATAGGAAAACATTAGTCACTTCTGAGTCTTGGTGCCTTACTTAGAGACTTTTTTTTAAATAAAAAATGAAATAATCCAAACAGGAAGAGTGTAACAGTAGCGTTTAACAGGGTGAAGATAGCACGGAAGGTGTACATTCTCTTTTTTCCTTGTTGGCAAGACATATACATGAAAGCAATATTATTCAGCAGTGTCAGTGCATCTGCTCATGCCACTATGTTACAGGCTGATAAGGAAGGAATCCAGGAATCTAGGAAACTGCTGTAGCTGAGCTCTCATCTGAGCTGCATGCTATGATGGTATCTTCTCTGATTTACAGTCCAGAGCATTCAATTCTTATCATACACAATTAGGAAGCAGTCTGCCTTTTCTCTCCTCTGTAGTAATCCAGTGGAACAAGAGTTTTTTATTTTACAATGTCTCCTCCAGTGCTCCTGGAAGAGAAATCTTTAACATAACAGAATGATAGAATATCTGTTAAATGCAAGGCTACTGAGTACAAGTTATTTGTCCTCATGCATATTATTCCATTATTGGAAGTTAAATATGTTTGCCATGCACTGTTACCTCAGTGACCTAAAGAGCACGTCAGTAGAGCTCAACCCACTTTGCTGTCACCTGTGATCTCCCTGGAAGTCTCTTTCAGAAGCAACAGCAGCAAGACAAGGAAACAAGAAGAACCCAATAGAATTAGTGGAACTGCCACAACGCATACCAGGGACAGAGTCATTAAAATGCTGGAGAATTAGTTTCAGTCTGGAAGTTATCTGTGACCTAAATGCCTTTTATAGATTACCAGTCTTAATGACGTTTTGCCTAATAGCACATTAAAAGCAGTTTTACATCATTTGCAATTAATTGTTGAAAGCAATCAAATACCCAAATGTCTGATAGCATAGGCTCAATTCTGTAAACCAAGGTAAGTGTTTAATTTAATTCACACAAGTAGCTCTTTTAACTTCGTACATACAAAATTCCAGGAAAACAACTACATTCATCTGCACTTGCAAAATCGGAGCCAAGGATCATTGCCAAACTTCTTCCCTCACAAAGCAAAGCACGTACTTTCTTTTTGTTCCAGAGCACTTGTGGTAGAGACTGGTTAATCTCTTTGTTGTGACGTCACTGTGGGAGTGGGAGTTGGGAGGGAATGTGTGGAAAGAAGGAGAAAAGCAATAAAATAAGCATTTCAAAACAATCTCCAATAAAAGTCACCACAAGACATGCCAGGACTGCCAGATGGACTGGGTAAAGATGAGTTTCAACAAACACTCCTCAGAGATGCTCTCCTAGCTTGTAAAGCTACACTGTGAGTTGATTGTTTATGGTTTGGATTTATTGCATCTTGTCAGCTTCATCTAGATAAGTTCCATTTAACAGAAAGAACACAAAGCAAAAAAAATCCTTTTCTTAACAAAAAAATTACTTTCCAGAGGAACAGAATGAGTGAACTATCTGATACAAATTTGTCATGTTCTGCCTCAGAACTATTCCTGAAGTTTTATTCCTCTCACATGTTCATTTGAAATTCAGTATTGCTCTAGGAGGTTAAACAGCTGCTATATGCAAGAGTGAATACATATCAGCAAGGTGCAGTGGTTTCTGTGTTTATTATACACAAGCAGCTAAATAGCATTGGCCCAAGAGATAGGAAATTGTAGACAAGTAAAGAGTGTATCACAGTTAAGCATCGCATATATATCTAGGGATTTAGCAGCTGCATGCCTGATCAGGGCATTCTGGAACCAGAGCCCGGAAGATGAAAGCATACACACACTGAAGTATTACCTGAACCAAAACCAACCACAGTAAGTTTCTGAGAGCACATATTTAGTAGCTGCTTGTGAAGAGGTGAAGGATCCTTCAAACCTGCGAGCTTTTATTCTGGGCTCTTACCACTAATTAAATATGTCAAAACTAGGTCCTTTCAGTCAAACAAATATAAACATAGGCTTATAAAAGAGGCCACAAGCCTATTTCTTTGCAGGTTATTAGTGAAGGGGCATAGTTTGGCAGCCTGGGAAAACATTTCATTAAAATACCCAATGCAAGTTGAATGTTGGGCTATATATGGTTATTGGCCTCTGCTCAGTCAAAACTGCTTTGCAACCAATTATTATGGCAAAGCAACTTTAGCAACAACAAAGTCCTCAGATATCTCTGAAAGTAGTCTCCTACTTGTTCAGCTCCAGTTGCAAGTGCACCATGGAATCCTCATGGGTCCTTCTGCCCTTTTCAGAAGGAGTTCATTAGCCAAGCATCAGGGCCAAGTCTTTACCATCTGTCCTGGACCAGAGGGTTCCATACAGTGTTTTTCACCTCCACTCTGTATTTCCATTCTGTCTTTCACAGACAAAAGAGAAAAGTAGACCTTTGCTGTGAAAAGTTGAATGCAGCCAAGCCTCATAATTTCAGTATAACTAGAATTACAGCCCCTGGACCTCTACCTGCACAGTGTCCTTCCAGATCACACTAAACTGCAGCAGAAAACTATTATGAAGAGTGAAAAAGCCATCCTGAGAAGGGTAGAGAGAACCAGAATTAGAGTTGCATTCACAATGTCGTTGGGACACATTTGTTTTTACCTGTCCAAGACAAGTCTATTGCTTTGGAATTGGTTCTCAGCTTGATTTCAGGGTAAAAGCTGGTGTTTTGAAAACTACTATTGCATTATTATTTGTTTTGTTTTTAATATTTTCAGAACATTTTGTTCTAACTTTTCCCTTTTCATTCATTTATTCTTTCATAAAAAGTATATATTTAGGGTAACATTGATTTGCACTTTAAAAAGAAAAAAAAATAAAACAAATACAAAAATCCAAGTACAAGTTTTGTCTCTAAATGAAAAGAAAAGAGAAAGGGACAACTGTGGGCAATTTTTGAAGTTTTTACCCAGAACTATCTGATTGGAGGATAACAAAACACTCCACAATTGCTTTTGCTCAATTAGTATTTCTGGTTCTCCCTGTGGGTGACATTATTAACTGCCAACTATTCGAACAGTACTCAGATAACATAATTGTATTGTTACTGACACTGAACTTTGTCATGGTGTTCCTCATACCCACCGCCACTTCCCAGGCTCCACAGGAGTCGCCTGGACTTTTCTGCATGATCTTGCCCAGCTGGTCCCCTTTTCCACCACAGACAACATATTCTTGCCCCAGTTATATCTTTTCCTTCAACACCATTTCACAGACACTGCTTCACTTCTTCCTGCTCATCACAAAGGTATTTTTATTTCCCAAGCTAAGCTAACCATCACTCACTGGAAGTCTGCAGAGACAGAGGCTGGGATGGAAAAACAGAAACCTGGATAGGTGGAGCTGTCCCCAGCCACTCATACCTCTTTCCATCCAACATTACCTGCCTATAACATTCAGGTAGCTGTGGCCAAAGCCTCCTACACATTACATCAACCCCTTCAAAAGCACATATACTAGTCAACCTGAGACAGACTCACAACACCCATTATTTCAGCACATGCACCCAAAGCCTGTTGAAGTAATTAGAAACTTAGTTAAAAAGAAATAAAAAGTTTTCTAATGGAAAGCATTAGACAGCCTTAATAAATAATGTATTTTTTTGCTGCCACTGGAGCACATCTATCTACAACATGAGCTCCCCTTCCTAGAGGGCATTTTCCCATATTTTGCCTCTCTTCCTACATGTGTTTATTGTGCCTCCTCCCACTCCTTTATTCCGTCATGTCACCTCCCATGTTTTTAGACAAATCCCATCAACACAGACCAAGGCCCAAATCACTCTCTTCTTCTGTGGATAAGAACTCATTGTGCCATCTCAAGAGCAAGCTTGGGTATCCAGGAAGTCATGGCAGCTGATGTCAGCTCTTCTATTTATAATTAACTCATGGCTTTTAGGAATATCAACTAACTTATATTTTACCTGAGGAGGATAAAATATTGAGCAGGATAAAAATTTCCTTCTCATTTAAAGCAAGGATTAGAAGGAAGCTCTGCCATCTCTGGAATACAGCAGCACACACACTGCAGGAAGACTGGTGACCTCCTGCTAGCTAGGAGACAAGGCTGCTCAAGTATCTTCAAATCTTGCTATTATGTTCATTAAAAAGTGTCCTTGGGGTGATAGGTAAGAAAAATACCTACTCTGAGCAGTGAGTTGTTATCGGAGTTAAAGGGCTGTTGTCCTGGGTTACAATGTAAAAATGTGCCCAAAGATATGTATTCTATCCCCAACTTCATGAGCTGCTCAAACCAGGAGGGGCAATGTTTTCTTTGCCTCCTCTCCCCAACTATCTCGTGTTAATGGACCCATCAATGCCTCGCCCCATGAGTCACAGATAACTTCCTCCAGGAGCCATCTCTGTTTAACAGGCAATCAAGGACCCACTGCATGACTCATAGAATGACATCAGCCCATTATGAGATGCTCCACCCAGGGGAGGAGCCAAGCATTCCCACCTGGATATAATCTGGTGTTTAGGACAGAACAATCAGCTTGTACCTGCTGGTTTCCAGAGGACAAGAGCTACCAGACCTTTCTAGGGGATCACGACTTCAGCAAGACCACTTCATCTGGCCTGCTACCACCACCCTAACTAGCAGGGTGTCAGGTTGTACTCTGACTCTGTCAGGGGTTTTCTTTTGTACTATTGCATGTATTTTATTTTCTCCTATTAAACTGTATTTCTGACTTAGAGTATCTCACTGGTTTTGCTTCCAAACCAGAACAGCTGTGTGCTAACAACTACACAGACAATGGTAAACATCCACATAAATTGCTCATTCACATACCTTTTATTCCACCTTAGAAAGGTATTAGAAGCACACATGAACCAAACAGTTCATTATCTGTAAAACAGAAAATACATACTTTGCTTCATGAACTCACTTAGCAATTGCAAAATAAAAAATGTGCAAAGAAATTCTGACCCTGATATATCTACCAAGAATCTGAAACTCAGAAATTAGGCTTGAAAATAATTTTCAGTGTAGAGGTGTGAACTAAAGGACATGTAATAGTGACCAAAGTTATTGTGAATTTAAGGTCTCAGATATGGTACATTAAGATGAAAAAGCTAAATCAGCATAAATGCATTACAAGAAGAAATCCTCCAAGTGCAGAGACCCAGAGGGTGCAAGCTTTAAAGCAAGATTAACACTCCACCTTGAGCCCAGTATGTATCAGAACCAGGGCAAAACAAGAGATGAGTGCAAGTGGCATTTGCAAAACAAAGTAATCTAGAAAACAACATTTGCAACATTTCATTTTCACTATGAAGCCTGAGGGCTGTGGTCAGTACTCTACTCTGTGCAGGGCCAGGTTCCAGGAGAGGGTAACTTCAATTCTGTATTCAGAAAAGAGGCTGTCACTAGCCCTAACCCCTGCACATTCTCCACCATCTGCCCCTTGTCCTGCTGAGCTCAACACGAGGATCAGTCACAAGCACTGAGAGGCTTGAGCAGGGTCAGAGGGTCACATCATCCCCTGGAACCCCATAACAGATTGCATCAGGCAATTGACACAAAGGTTAAAGAAAATCAAAGGATGAATATCAAGTAGCCCTAATCCATTCCACTGGCTGAGAGCAAGCTCTCACCATGCTCTTGGTGAGAAAACACGAACACAGTTATAACATTTAACAAATTACTATATGCTGTCCTTTTGTCCTCTGCCTTCTCATCACATACTTTTCCTAATAACCCTAACTGCACAAATTGCAAAGAGCTCTGGAAAAGTGAAGCATATGAAAAACAGTTGAACTGTCTTTGCTTTGATTTTAACTACTTCATTGCATAATATTAAAAAGCCTGGCTTTGAGTCCATTTTAGCTCTAAACAGTGGAAAACAAACAAGTGATGAACTTTGTCAGGACAAGATGCACACAAAAGACCATTTTATTTCCATCAACCATAAAACTTCCAAACAACATGCTATTTCTGTGCATTCAGTATGCTTCTTTCTGGCTCAGTTGGTTTCAGATACATTGGTGATTTATGAGCTGCTACACTGACTCCGCAAACATGAAAGCATTTGGAACAGCTGCAGAGCCATACTAACAACCTCTTTTCTGAAGAAAAAAAAAGTTCAGCAGGAACCACATGTAAACAGATTGTCTGAAAACTAGGGAGACATTTTAAAAGATGGGTCAAGCAAACATCTCACACTCGCCAGAAGACAGAGTTTCACTTTTCTCAGAAAAAATCAAGTAGGTTTAGGGTTTTTTTCCCAATTCAATGCACTGAATCAGCATACCAAGGGATCAAGGACATCGAGCCAATTCAAAGGAGCATGGAGGACCATATAGCCAGCAGGCAAATGCTCCAGAAATAAAACCCTTTCCTAATAGCAGTGATCTGGTAGATGTGCTCTGCCAGTACCATGAAATTACTCCCCCATGTGTCATAAACTCAGATTAGCAGGGATAATTTTGGCCAGTGAATGAATGAAAGATAAGGGACTGTCTTCCAAACAGCAATGTCTGGCTGCTCCAGGAGGGTGGTTAATCATGCAGCAGCATAAGTTCCCAGGCAGAAGGATAAGCACAGAAACAGCATTTTCCTGGGCAGTATTTAATATAGGTGACTTCAGAACCCCACTGCCACAAGGCAGAGGCATACAGCAATAGGTAAAGTGTTTGCTGCTTCTCAGCCAACTATAATTTTTGTGAAAAATTATGAAAAGGCAAAACTAAATAGAAAATACGTTTTTGAAGGTGTCCATGATGTACATGACTAGGAGCATCAGATTGCAAAACCCTTTGTAACCCACTACTTGTATCTATTTTCCTGTTTTCTGGTATACAAGATCTGGACCACAGACAACAGGAATCCCAGAGCACAGATAAGCATTGAAGTCCACAACAGGACCTATCTGGAAAAAAATTACACTATGAATTCTCAAATTAACGTAACAGAAATAAGGTCCTTTCCAAACCTCAGTTGAATTGTCTTTGCAGTTGCATAGGGTGTCCTTTCCCCTCCCTAGCTCCACTTTTGCAGAAATTAGGACTCACTGATCAGTCTTTGAGAAGCATCCCATAACAAATCATTCAACTTTTCAAATCCAAAATTTTTCTTTGATAGGCATATGAGACTTGGCTGTAGCAGTTCATAGTCCAAGTCTTCTTAAAACCTAATGTTTTCAGTCACATAAAGAGCCTTTTCATACATTATTTTCCTTCTCACAAGTGACAAGAGCCTTTCTTCTTAGCAGGAATCTATAGCATACACCTGTTCACTTGAACATACAAACTTTGAAAAATTATGTAAAAAAAAAAAAGACCTAACTTGAGTGCAAACTCTTCAGATTCATTCCTGTAATCCTGCAGACAGTCTCAATATAGATAATTTTTACAAAGAATTCAATGTGGTTTCTATAATTCCCTTAGGTAAATAAGGAAACCCATATATAGAGAGCTCCCCTGCTCCCACCATCCCAGGAAGGATGACAGAGTTAAAAAAACATAACCTGAAATTTCCTGTGGAGATTTGATCATTTTTGTAAATGCAGTGGAGAAAAGATTCATTTCTGTGCCTCTATTCCCAAACTGTCCATTGACTGAGCAAGTGACAGCTCTACAAGCAGGATTTTCAGCTGTTTAATCCACCCTATGATATCGTTAGAGATATCTCAGTGTCTGAGCTCTCAGTGTGCCTTCTGTGACAAACAAACTGAAGTCCATAACTAAGCAAATAGACACACAACCAGGCAGGACTAGGGGAGGACTCATCAGCATGTGTCCTTATCTTGCATGACCTGGTTGTGCTTCAGATTTACTGTAGAATCCTGTGTCCAGTTCCTGCTATCCCTTTCAATTCTATGCTTAATTTGGAAATTAGAGTAGCTATCTTTTGTAGCTAAATCTGCTTTGAAGAAGAAAGTAGCAGGAAAGAAACAAACTCAAATGCAAACATCCCAGCAGCTCTATTTCCAGGTTTATCTGATCTCAAAAAAAAAAAGGAAAAAAAAAAAGACCTATTTTGATTCAGAAGGAACATTAATAGTCTTTGAACTCTTTGGTTGTCGTATGGCTTGGGACTCCCAACCATATTTCAAACTCCTTTCAATCATCTTGACTTATGAAAGCAGAGGTCATATAATACAAGACTGTCTGAAAGGGAGTAAACAGCAGTAAAGTAAAAGGAGTGAAAGACACAGAGGCACAGAGACTGCCAGGAGCTACTACAGCTGAATTTGAGAATTCAGTTGCACAGACACCGACATATAGGGACATATCCTTGCACCCTTTTACTCTTTACTCCCTAAAGCATCTCCAAATAATTTTCTTCTGTGGACTTCACTCGTCTCTCTCCACTTTACCTGTCTTTATAGTGTGCTACCATTCTGCTATGCATTCATGCTGGCTTTCATACCAAGCAAACTATTTTAGGAACCTCTGATATAGTAGCAGGATGCCAAGAGCATAAAAATCAGTGCCCCCTTCTAAATCCCAGTAGTGTTAGACACAAATATGCTAGATGTCAAAAACTGACGGAATATCTCTTTGGGCCAGGTGTTATGAGCCCTCGGAGCTTCCATCCCCATTTGGGTTTTACAAATACCCGATGGCTTAAAATAAGCGGGATAGGCACCTCGGGTGGTGTTGGAAACAAAAAAGGTTTATTAACTGCCAAAATAACTAACTCTCTACTGAGGAAAAGCCGTGCCAGAGACAGGAAGGTCCTTGTCTCTGCTATAACACCCCCAAATGCCACGAGGTCTCCTATCCAGTGCTTTTTAACAGGGGCTTTGGCACTCACCCAATCCAGATAGCTCCAGGGGTGAGGTGATGTCCAGGGGATCCAATGAGGTGTCTTGGTTTAGAATATTTTTAAACTGGGAATGAAAACTCAGGCTTCTTGACCTTTTATGGGGGACATAAAGAGTGCTTTACATTTCTTCTTGGTCTGGGCACTCTGCCTGTGAGGGGTGCACTGCTACAAAAAAACATCATAAAGTCATCTAAGCACAAAAAAAACCTGAATTTTTATGAATTTAAAACTCATATGAAAAATTTCATGTTTGGACTAGGTCCAGCTGGGCACCTTGCCTCCCCAGCAGCCAGGAACACAAGCATGAGTGAAAGAAGAATAGCACCACAGTGATAATTTCTGTGGACATTGTACCTACAGACTTTCCTGAAACAGTTTGTGTGTTCAATCTAGTTCCATTAATTTTACCAAGGACTTATTGAACCATCTTAGCTCAGCAGTTCCTTGTTTTGCTCCAATCCAGCATTAGGCTGTTTTCCTAGTGCTGTTACAGAGAGGGCAAATCTGGATTTACCTGGCTTCACCTATGTAAAGCAGAAAAAAAACCAGCATAGGGAACAAAATAGGAATACACAGCCAACCTCAATGTGAACCAAACCAGCAGGGTTATTTTGGCTACTCTGCTTCATGTTATTTTGAAATTTTATGACTAACTTTGGCATTCTGCTGCTTCACTTTCATGTGGACAAGAAATCTGGCAGGAGAAAAGAGAGGCAATGACTCTCATTTCACTCTGAGATTTGGTTGAATTTTGTTGCTCCAGGTGAAACCTGAATGAAAGGGGGGAGTCCCAAATCAAGCTCTCTATGCACTTTGGACAACATCAGTAACTAACCAGTCTCAAAACACAACTATTTAGACCTGTAGAGGATGAGATCTCCACTGCTTCGGTCTGTGCTTGCAGTTAGGGGGTGAGGAAGGGGAGTAATACCCTCTCCCATAGCTCTGACCCTTGATTCTTGTGTTGCTACAAACTGCTGTTGTCACCTAATTTGATACCATTGCAGTTTGATGAGCACATATTGGTAAACAAAGCAGCAATGGAAGGGCAGCATCCTGTTTATATTGCACTGCAGGATGAATCATTTACAGTTCTTCCAGCAGGGCAGAGTCTGTAATCACACAAAAGGTCAACAGTTTCTGCATTTAGTCAGATACTGTTTAGGTTAAAAAAAAAATCTGGTGTTGACATAATCCTGCTGAACAATCTTCATCTTTCCTGGAAATCAAGTTTGACGTAGATGGAGCTTCTTTAATTTAAGGTATGGAAAACTACTCCCAATGTTTCAAAAGAAAGTTGATTGTCTCTGAGTGCATCTAATGTAATCTGCCTGCACACTGTACCCTCTGGTGGGCACTGGCAATGTGCTGCCTCCCACAAATCTCCAAAACCAGTGCTGCCAGACTCACAAGGTGAAGGAACAAGAAATCACCCTCAGCATTAATCCCTCTGTTGAATGGGGATGGGGAAAACTCTGCCATTTGTTGGATAAATAATTACAATAGGCGAATAAACTAAAGCACTTACACTTCTATTATTAAGCATATGGCCTTCAGGATCAGCCACTGAGCTTCAGCATCAAGATATTGAACAAAACATCCAGCAGAGAAGGAGCTCATCTGTTTCTGATGAGGCACGATTTCTTCACCTTAGCATTTGCATGAAATCTTGTCTTCCGCCCCAGTCTGAGCTGTAGCTTTCACATGCATTATGTAACATCTTTTCACAGTGAGGCCTCAGTGTGAGAGCAGCACATGTAGGCAGTGCTTGTCCCCCATCTCTGTAGGAACATGCTTTATGCAATCCATGCAGAAGCTCTCAGATAAGTTATTGATTTAGAACTTGACACCAACTCCTAAACATAGCAAACCCTCCAAAGGTGTATCCTCTTCAAACACTAATCTTAGCTTGCCTTTACCAGATACACAAAAGGAACAACCTTCCCCAAATTGACCTTAAAATGCTGCAATATTTATATTACAATCAAATAAACATGGCCTCTGAGAAGATTAGAGCTACTTATTGCTTTCCAAATACTCCCTCACTTTCAAGCCAAAAATGACCTTAAATCAGTAACTATTTCAACAAGCCCTCGAGGAACTTGGATGTAGTTATTACAGCACTAGCTCCTGATTAAGGATTTGTTTGAAAAAGAGTTCATCAGTTTTCATGTACATCTGATTGACTGTGATGGAAGGGAGTAGACAGAGAGCAAGGCATTGCTTCCCCTGCACAGTGCTTAGAGCATAAAATACAGGTCTATTAGAAGAATTGTCACCTGCTTGTTGTCCACCTCTGCTATACCTTTAGCCCTAAAACCTCAAATCTCTCCTTTTCTCACTGACCAAATTACTGTTAATAGTTCTGTGCAATTCTGTCCAGATTGTAAAAATATTCACAAGAACTAGTGTTACAGGAAAATCTGACCTGCTTCCAAATAATGCATAGGAGGGAGGGACACATGGAAATAACCTGCTGCCTGTTTTCCCCTTCATTCTACTGATATATAAAATACAGCTCTCTTATAGTGGTAAGAAAAGTAACTGTGCAACTGCTACTACCATATCAAGGATTGCTCAGGAAAATGTGAATATAGCTCCATTTTATGAGTACATTTTAAAAAGCAGAAAGATTTAATTGCAATTTTACCCCCACTCTGAAAAAGGTTTTAACTCTTGAAAAGTAATTTATAAGCTTTGTAAGTCACATCTATGCAACTGAATTATCATAGTCCAGTTGGCCAGATTACCCTGGAAACCAGAAGGAAGGCAGCTAAAACTACCTCACTACTTGAGCAAGACAAAGGCCACTGAAACAGGAACTACAGGAATAACAACTACACAGGAGTACACTGGCCAATTTACCTGGCAAAGTTCCCCAGCATCAGCTGACAATAACACAGACCTGTGGGAAGGAGGGAGCCCCATATGCAGGGAGCTCAGGTGCCAGAAAAAAATCTCACTCTCTTGTTCCATGCCTGCACACATGAGCAGTTACTTTGCCTCCAGTTTCACAATACCTCCTACAATCTCATTTGGAATACCCTGGAGCTGACTCTATTTTGATGGAGCATTCTGTGAAAAACTGGGAAGAAATGCTCTAAGAATGTCAGAAAGGCTCATTTTCCTCATGCTCAGGAACAGCAGAAAAGCAGAGCTGACATGTTTGTCCTCCCAACCACTTATATACTTTTTCAATTTGTATAATACTGACTATTTTATGTCAGACACTAGTGCTGCTTTCAAGCAAGTGGCACATCTTGCAGACAAAATTCTTCATTAATTCCAGGGAATTATGCCTCGAATAAATGGTTGCAAGCTGTCTGAGAACAATACCTCTCCCCTGCCCTCGTTGAACAATGCTTGACATTATCAGGTCTTTAGCTTGTTATAACACTCAAGCTTTTCACCTACTACTGATTCCAACCATTCATAAGTTTTTTTGCCCAAACTCTAGAATTTGTTTTGTTTTGCTAAATATGCACTTATTTTTTGTCTTGGCAAAAACATTCCTGTGTTCACAGTTAAACTTTCAAGAATCTGGAGGGATCTAAGAGACAACCACCTTTTTCTCCATGATCTCAAAGTGATCACACTGGCAGCTGTTACCACTCTGCCAGACATGGGACACACAGTTCTTCCCAAGGCTTGCTTCTCCACATCTCCTCCTTCCTAAGGATCAGTAATCACACTCCTGACAACACAGAACTTTCGGATATTTTGACTCTGGAGAGCAGCTTCATCTCTAAAATGACCACCTCTGAGGTGCTCAAATGCCGGGTATTCAGGCCCTCTAAAACATTTCCTACAAATACTGTACAAAGACAAAGAAAAGCCTGTTCCTCTGCCTTCCTATCCACTGTGCTTCTAGTCTGCTTCTCTTGCTTTGTGTGCTTTTGTTGCCAGAGGATTAACTGATAGCAGTGAACATAGGCAGTCTTCAGTGTCAGTAGTTAATTAGCACTTAGCAATCACGAAAGGCTTGGCAGGGTGCCACGATCTTACAGCCCTGTACTGGCAACAAACAACACTGCTGTGGCTCTAGAAGGACAGCAGCCGGAGCTGACACACTGCAAAATCCAGGGTGGCTTTTTTTGTGGACAATCGCATTTGAGGAACACAAAGGCTTTCAGACTGTCCCTACAGCAGCATTAACAGGGAAAATCTTAGAGCATTGGGGTGGGCTGGCAGCTCTGAACCTCCCCTGGGCAGCTCTGTGGAGCAGAACTCGGCGCCAGGGTGTTGGAATCCAGGACACAGGAATATCTCCTGTGCCTGTCCTGAGAGATTTTGTTTCTCGGGAGAGCACAGCTTTTAGTCTTTGGCCATGGAAAAAGCTTCCGGGACTTTGTGAGAAGTTGAGTTCTGTTAATGTATATAGTAGATGATATTGTAGAATATCACAGGGTGAAAAAGGAGATTTTGGGGTTTAGTATGGAAAGCAGATGAAAGACAAGATGGAGGACTTTTGAGTGTTGACTCAGCTTCTTCCTTCTTCATCTACTCCATTTTCTGTAGTTTTGGGTAGCACAGTGATTAGTTAGACAATGTCACAATGCAGATGTAATGCAACTGAAGAATAATTAGGAATTGGAAGAAAAATATAAATATAGTACATGTTAGGTACATTGTGGAACTCAATTGGATAAGGTATCTGTATAAAAATCCTCAGAATTGTCCATTTTCTCTCTTTCTGGCACACGGCTTTGAAGTGTGCTGAGCCTGTTGTCACCTAAGGCTCTGAACTATGATAAAGAAATAATAGACAACTGAAGACCAAAGCCAGCATCTCCTGCTTGTCTCATTCCTGGTTCCCGACCCTGGCACAGACTTTTCTCAGGGCATTCACAGTAAAGGGAATCCCCGCAGTGGGCAGCAAAGACTCCCACATCTAGGGCCCTCTGTGCAGGTAGGGGGTGATTCCGACATCTGGTGCTCCCGTGTGAGGATGGCAAGGAGTGTTTGTGCCTGCCAGAGAGCCCCGCGTTGTGCCAGAGATGACTCCAACACCAGGGCACAAGGCATTTTGGCAGAGGTCACATGGGTGCCATGCACAGCCCTATTGCTGCCCCTGAGCAAGCGTGACACACAGCAGTGGCACCACAGAGCCTCAACCCCAGGGGCACAACCCTTGGGGTGACCCCCAGCAGAAGATGGGAACTGCAAGCCCAAGGTCACATTACTCCCCCAGGCAAGAGCAATCTTGGTGAATTTTAACCCACTGCCTATCCTTGGGGATATTCAAAAGTCATGTGGACATGGTCCCAAGTAGCCGGTTCCAGAGAGCAAAAAGGTTGGGAAAGATGACCTCCAGCAGTTCCTGAAAGCGTCCACCATTCCATTATTCCAAAATTTGAAATTCTGACAGTTTCTACTGAAGAAAACTGAAAATCCTGTTCAGCTATATATAACATTCATAAAAATTATGTGACCAACTCCACCCCATGGTTTTGTTGAGCACTGTAGAACCAGAATAAAACAAGACTTTAAAACTCATAAAACAAAAATGAGCATACTTATATGAACATTGCAAGCTGGGCTTAGATCCAGGAAAATCTTTATTTTCAGTAGAAAAGGAATATGGTTTAATCAAGCTGTCCCTGTATGGCTGCAAATTAAATTATTCTGATGGATAGGAACTTTGCAGTTCATAAAATCTCTGTATAGGAATACTACAGAGATCCGGAAAGAAAAGTGAAAATTGTTTAAATCAAGTTGAAAATGCTCAAAATCAATAAGACATGAAGTAAGTTACTTGCATATCTCAATAAACAGAAGAAAATCAAGATTTAAGCTCTGCAGATAACAAGTTCTAGAAATATTTGTTTAAAACATTGGTTTGCCCCTACCCTTTTATTTTATTCATGTGATAGTTTAGAAAGAATATATTAAATAATTTCAACACAAAGCTAATTACTACAAAAGTGTACCTGCACTCAGTTCAGGAAAGACCTGATACAGAAAAGCCAAGAGCTGCTGATTGCCGATTTTGTTTCCCAAATATAAACCCAAGCATACTGTAAGGTCTGTAAAGCCAACAAACAAACATGATGAGTTCATTGGACTGTGTTCACTTCAACTCCAGAATATATTAATCTGCGTGTACAAACACTCTGTGAGAAGAGGTCTCTGTTTCTCAACACAACATGTCTTTTAAACATATGGTAAATAACGGTTTGAAAGGTTGCCTCTGATTTCCCTGCATAGTAAGCCAATTCAGTGCTCAAACATAAATATGAATCACATACTCCAGGAAAAAGAAAACAGGTTTTCTTGAAAAATCCTGAAGAGGGGAACCATTTCCTGTGCTTGGTGGGTGCACTGGCATCAGTGGGACCCAGAAGTGACCCAACAACAGCCTCCAGCCCTGCAATGCTCCTCATACAGGGGAAGGGCATGACAGATGGACAGACCAGCCTCTCTGCTCTGAGGTGAACTGCTTGACATATTTAAAAGTCAATATGTTGTTTAGTAATACTGAAAAATGAGTGGCCAACACAAGAGCTAGCCACTGAAGAGATGCTTTTAGAGAGACCTGCAGGTATTATGGAAGGAGACAGCATAGTTGCACCCAATCTACTCTTCCAGATCCTAATTTAGATTTAGTCATTCCATACTGACCACACTTTCAAATAACCTCTGAGTACTCAGGCCTTAGAAGAGAGTTTATAGTTTGGTTCATGGAGGCAGTATTTCAATCTGTAACAAACACAGAAAGAAACTCCCAGTTTCCTCCCAGTGTGGAGGAAGGATAAGGACACATTCTGCTTGCACAAGGCAGCACAAGTTGCAGTCAGGCACTCCTCTGAACTTTCTCAGGTTATGACAAACCAGGCATCTTCAGCAAAAGCTGCAGGTCTTCTCACTACAACCACCTGTATACCTTTGGATACCTGGGGCTTAGAGCATACAGCAACATTGTTAAACTTCTAAATAGCTTGTCCTTTAACAGAGAACACGGAAAAATGAAACATTCCACAAAAAAAATAGATTGTTCAAAAAGGAACTAAGGACTGAAATATGATCTGTTCTCAGAGTCCTTATACAACTAAAGAATTCCACGTATATGCATATACATGCACACTTAGGTGCATTGGCTTTAAAAGCTTACTATGGGATAAGAAAAAAATTAGTTAGAAAACTCAAATGTATTTTTTAATAGATTTCATATTTTTGCAACACTCTCTCCAACAGAAGGTCATGAAATGTTTAACAAGCAGAAAACTTCAAGACTTCAGCAGAAGAAAATTCTATTTCCTGCTTTAAACTCTCACCTCCAGAGCCTGCTACACACTTACATCACATCATACAGTAACATTTGTGAGATGGTTAGTTACTTCTCCTATATTTCACCTTGCTCTGTAGTCCATCCACTGTAAACCCAAGCATGTTCCTTCAACCACCAGCTGTCTCAGCAGCTTGATCCCTCATATTTTGGTGTGCTTCATGTATTCTGCCTTTACCTGTAGAGCAAGATGGACTACAAACTATTCTTTCCTATAAAAAGAAATTATTTGGGCCTGTCTTAGAAGCAATGAAAACTAGGTCTGGAGCAGTTAGAATTCCCTCTGCTGTAGAGCTCTGCCTCAAGCATGGTGGCACAGGGATGCCATCTGCTTACAGTAATGAGACACACCCAGCACGCACACTGCAGCCTGTACACCATCACTGACACCACCGACCCCTGAGAGATGTCATCTGCTCTGCCTGGCAGGATCAGGAGAAATCCTCAGATTTGAAACACTTGGGGTATTGCTGCTGAGAGAAAGGAAAGCTGAAACACCCAAGCTCTTCTTACAGGACAAAAAAAGCAATTGAAGAATTGGAAGAAGACGAGGGCAGAGGATTTCTTTCAAATTACCCTTTGCAATTGTGTTTTGGTTTTGGGTTTTTTACAAATGTCTGGAAATCTGGGCCCTGATTTGAATGGTGAACAAAGTGGAGGCTTGCATGAGAGAGAGAGAGCAAAAACTCTTGTGTGGGCAGATGGGGGATTAATTCCTCCAGTACAGGAGTAACACAAGAAAGATCTATGGATTTACTTTCCCATTCTTGGATGGATACCTGCTGTTTTCCAAGGAGATAAAGAAAAGAGTGGGCACTTATATGAATCCCCAAAGCCCTATCATAAAAGAACTTTGTGCTGTGTAAATGCTTGACACATGTAGCCTTTGAATTTATAAAAATGTTTAAGCAGCTCTCCAGCCCCACAGAGCAAGACAATGTGCCCACAACCAAAAACAAATATGATTGAGGAACTGAAGGGCATTTAACCAAGGACACAAACCTGCAGCATCTCCTTCTCCAATTGTGTGATTAAAGAAGAAACTAGAGAGGAGTGTTGCCCATCTCCCTGAGGAAGAGAGGCAGTATTACCTCATATGCATAGGGACAGGCCGTCACATTAATATATCTTATTGCTTAACTCCCTTATTTTTGGATAGATAAAGGAAATTTTCTTCTAATTAGAAGTCTAAAATCAAGTAATGAAGTCTTGTTTTCAGTCATTATATCTGTTGCTCCCACTGGTGAACAGCAAGGAATTTACTCTCCGTCTCTGAATGAGGCAATTACATCTCCAAATAAAGGTGTTTGATGCTAGCCTCTCAAAATTGGAGATTTTTGTCCAAAAGCTACAAAACCCTGTTATAAGTGCTCATGGCTCATTTCCAACAAGTATGCATCAGCACCAGAACTGCAAGACAAGACAGAGATTAAAACTTCTTATAAACATCCACTGGAAAACTCCTAGAAGTGAGCTGCAAGTTGCAGACTGTAGAAAGCCATCTCATCCCAACCCTGAAGAGAAGCAATCTAGATGCAAATACAAAAATGAGAGCATGTTTCAGTTATATCTTTTCTGTCCTGTAGTGTCAGCTTTTAGTGATTAACAGAATTAGAATAAGCCTTTCCCTGTTGTCCATTTTAACTGGTTCTTTAAAGCAAAAAAGTACCTGTCCTATCGTGAATTTGCAAGTGCATGCCTCAAAAGAGACCAAGTATTAACTGAAAAACATCAGCTTTACCCAAACCTAATTGCAAACTTTCAAACAGCATTATTGCAGCATATAAGGCAACCTGCAAATGTCAAATGGGATTTACTTCAGGGGAGAATCACTGTGGATCTCCTTTATCCCAGGAGACCCCACAATATGTAGAAAAGTCCAGGTTTCCGGCCCGTGCTGTTGAAGGAGTAGTCTGGAGTCATTAGTTCGTGTTCTCAAGGCAGTTTATTAATTCCTTATCAAAGAGAGATTTCTCTGCCCTGCCAGGGTCGACACAGAACGCGTCCAGAGACACACTGTGCCCACCCTGGGTGAGCTGTAATCTTTTATACTATCAACTACGTATTAAATGTTTATAATTAAGTACCAATCTATGCCCCTCACACCACCATGTCCAGATCTGTGTCAAACCAATCCAAAAGTGCCAACATCACCAAGAAGATGGAGGTTAGGAAGAAGAATAAGAGATAACATGCCACGTGTAAGAATTCTCCATCTTGACTCCCAGACCCCCCTGTCCAGAATCTCAAACCCCCCTGGACATGGGTCCAAATCTTTCCCTTTTCATCTATAATTACTGCTATTCTACTCTTTAAACTCTGGTGACCTGCAATTCTTCTTATAAGTTAGTAATTTGTCTCATGGATAAAAATCAAAGCCACAGGCATTCTCAGTATCAATCCAGGCTCTCCAACACCTCTGGCAAGGCTGAAAAGCCTCCTGAACAGGGTTTGGATCATTCTGAGATGCCATAGGAACCCCCTGGGTTCCAACAAATCACAGCAGAACAGAGAAGGAAACTGACTTTACTTCTTTTCTTGTATGCACAAAGTTTGTGTAGCTAAAAAATATGTCAAACTTGTCTTCCCTCCTTAATTTACAAGATTTTATCCATGCAGGCCGTTTTGCTTAAGAACATGATTACCCAAAATCCAACTTACAACAGGCTGCCTTTTCATGCATTTTATGAGTACAGGCATTTATTATCAAAGTAGAATAGTTCCATGAACAGTGTAATTGTCTCTGCATTTAGGGGCTGACATAGTAATGTATTAAAAGAATCCTAGAATACTTAGGTCCACTAGCTGAGAAGAACAAAACCATATTTATAGTAGTTCCACGAAAGCTGTGCGCAGAACTGGAGCAGAGCAAGCAGAAGATCTCCAGCACCCTCTTCTGGCTTCCAGAGCCTGCAGGAGCCACTGCGGGCACCACCCTTCAGCTCGTATGACATCAATAGACTTACGTAATTATTACACAAGTAGAGGGGGTGACGGAGTGCTAGTGCCCTCTGCAGCACCGACTTATACATGTCATCCTATTGTTTTGAAAATGTCAGGAAGAAATTTCAACAGCAGCGGGATCTTTCTTCACACTCACCATGCATTGACACATGATGACAACAGCAGCCAGAACGTTGCTGCTGCTGGGCACCCCTAACCTTAGAACTGCTATGAAATACCTTTCCCTGGTCCACTGTGCTCCCTTGCATCCTGCGTGGAGCAGGGGCTCAACCCACTCACCACCCACCTTCCCCATCACCAGGTCCATCAGCTCACCTCCCCCTAAAGCCAACACCCTGCCCCCCGTTACACCACAGTTCTGCCAAGATTGCCACCGTTCCAGAGATCACCAAAAAGGTTTCAACTTTGCTGGGGCTTGCTACATATTAGTTAATAAAATCTGTCCATCATGGTTTGGTAAATCCTAATAGCTACTTCATAAAGCAGAGAGGGGTACTATAATAATTTTTTTTTAAATTAACAGTAAAATAGTGGCAGCACCAGCCTCCTTTGCTCAGCTTCCCTGCCTCATCCATCCACATACCACTGAGCAAAATTCACTACTCAGCCAGGGAACATCACCCACATTTCCTCCACATGCTTCCATGTTCACTCTTTTAGTACCACAAAGTACTCAGACATCCACTCATCCACTTGCAGGTTTTTGATACCTGCACCAGTCTGCCCTATGCAACAGTAAGCACCCACCTTCCATCAGTCACAGAACCACAGAATAAAGCTGAGTTGAAAAGGACCCACAAGGATAACTGAGTCCAACTCCTGGCCCTGCACAGCACCATCCCCAAGAGTCATACACTGTGTCTGAGGGCATTGTCCAAATACTTCTTGAAATCTGTCAGGTTTGCTGCTTAGACTACTTCTGTTCAGAGCCTGTTCTAGTGCGTAGCCCCCTCTGGGGGAAGAACCTTTTCCTACTACACAACCTAAAACCACCCCTGACACAACTTCAAGCCATTGCCTTGGGTCTGTCAGTGGTCAGAACAGAGAATAGATCAATGCCTGCCCCCCCTCTTCCCCTCACAAGGAAGTTGTAAATGTAGTGGGGTTTATCCTCAGTCTACCCCAGGCGGAAGAGACCAAGTGACCTCAGCTGCTCCTCGTATGGCTTTCCCTCAAGGCCTTTCACCACCTTTGTTGCTCTCCTTTGGAGTCTAATAGTTTAGTATCTTTCTTACACTGTGGCACCCAAAACTGCCCCCAGCACTGGAGGTGAGGGTGCCCCAGAGCAGGACAATCTCCTCCCTTGCCTGGCTGGCAGTGCTGTCCCTGATGCCCCCAGGACATGCTTGGCCCTCCTGGCTGCCAGAGCACTGCTGGCTCATGTTCAACTTGCCACAGGCCAGAACCCCCAGGGCCCTTTCCATGGCACTGCTCTCCAGCCTCTCATTCCCCAGTCTGTCTGTACATCCAGGGCAGCCTCATCTCAGCTGCAGAATCTGGCACCTTTCTTAGTTGAATTTCATACAATTGGTCTTTCTTGCAGCTTCTGTTCTCCCGGGTATGTTTTTGAGCTGGGGTGTCACTGTCCTCAAGGCTCTACCCCTGTATGCTCCCACAGCCCCACCAGACCCAGCTCCTGATCCACAGCTGCAGTACTGCTGAAGACCTTCTACTCAGTATGGCTAAGCTTACCATCTTTCATTTTGGTCAGCTGTTTCCACAACCCAAATATGAGAATTATGCCTCTGCAGAGTCCTCCTCACCCTTGATTATCATTATTTCTTCAGAAACCGCTTTTCACTGCTCATTAGAGCAGACTCTGCTTCAGACTTATCTCTCTAACCCTCACTCCCTGAAGCCAGTAGCTGCTGGCTACCTTTGGGCATAGTAGAAAGAAGCCAATGAGTCCTAGTGCATGAAGGTGTCTTGTCTGTATCCTGCTCCCTCAGTCCAAACAGTGCAGCTTCTGGGCATGTTCTTTTGCAACCGGTTGGCTGTCTCTCCATCACAAAATCTACCAAAAATTCAAAGGTGAGGCCATCTGCCTTTCAGAAATTTTAATAGCAGCCAAAAATTCAAATACAAACAAAAAAAAAAAAACATCCCAGGAAAAAAAAGGCAAAATATAAACAAACAAAAAACCACAAACAAAAGCAAAAATAAAAACATGAACAAAAATCCCAAACACAAACAACCCCCCAGAAAACACAACCCAAACCAAAAGGCAAAGAAAAATGAAGGCTTAACCTATATTGTAACTGCCCAGTGTTGACCTAGGCCAGACTGTGCATAATTTTTTTACTCCATTTCAGTCAAGTACCAGTTTCCCCTCCCCAGTGAGCTCTGGCCTCTCTCCCCACTCCTACCCTATTCTAGCAGTGATGTATCTTCTAGAAAGGTGCACTCCTACACCCTGGATTACTTGGAGGATGCCCTCTGATCTCAGACCCCACAGAATTGTGTTTGCTCCTAAAAATACCTTAACAATTTTACAGTAGTGTGGGTTATGTGGCCCACTTCACAATTCTGTGGGAAATTCTTTCAACAAGGTAAGAGACGGGACTTCTAGATGCTCAAAAGTGCAATTTATTTATCTTCTACATGGAGTAAAAAGCATGAAGTCTTTTACAGATGTTGAAAGCACAGCTAGAAGTCATGGGACTTCTGCTTGCATTGTCCTTTAAAGACTTATTAACCAATAGAATATTGGCAACTAGGACACTTACATTATTAAACCAATAATAAGAAATTTCATCTAGCAATAACATGACCTTTTCTAACCAATCTTGTTCTGTTACACAAATCTGTTCTAAGACTTCTTGTTACCTTTGCAACTACTTCCATTCTCTTTATCTAGCTTAATATATCTCTATTTTGACTACAAATCTACGTTCTTGATTCTAGCACCTAGCACCTAAGCTTGGAAGTTTCTCTCAGGCCTTAGCTCAAACCCGGTGTTTAATTCTGAGTTTTGGCCTTCAGCCCCAGTGTTCTGAAAACTCTGCTTTTTGGGTCCCAACACAGAATCTCCAGCTTTTATCTCATCCCTTCCTCAGTCTTAATTTTCCCATTCGTAAGACAGGACCACCTTTGAGATGGCTTTAAACTAGGTTTGAAAGGGGAAGGGGTTGAAGCTGGGCTGTCTGGAAGCAGGCACAAGGGGTGGTAAGCCTGAATTAGGGGTGAAATCAGTAGCCCATCTGAGGTGCATGTACACNCTGAGGTGCATGTACACTAATGCATGCAGCATGGGAGCAAACAAGAGGAGCTGGAAGCCATGGTGCAGCAGAAAAGCTGTGATGTAGTCACCATCACGGAAATGTGGTGAGGTGACTCACAGAACTGGAACACTGCATTGGATGGCTACAAGCTCTTCAGAAGACACAGGAAAGGGAGAAGAGGTAGAGGGGTGGCCCTTTATATTAGGGAAGTTTTTGATGCCATGTGTTTTGAAACTGATGATGAAGTTGAATGCCTGTGGGTAAGAATTAAGGGGAAGGCTAACAAGGCTGACATCCTACTGGGAGTCTGTTATCATCCACCCAACCCAGAAGAAGAGGAGCATAAACAGCTATAAACAGCTGGAAACCGTTTCAGGATCACCAGCCCTTGTTCTTGTAGGCAGCTTCAACCTGCCAGACATCTGCTGGGAACTTAAGACAGCAGAAAAGAGACAGTCCAGGAAGTTCTTAGAGTGTGTGGAGGACAACTTTTTGCTGCAGCTGGTGAGTGTTCCACCAGGGGAGGGACAACATTAGACACGTTGTTTGCAAATTGGGATGGGCTGGTGGGAGATGTGGTCATTGGAGGTCATGTGGGACATAGTGATAATGAAATTACAGA
>VXBU01014233.1:672-30445 GCA_013400315.1 Bombycilla garrulus | reverse complement strand
TGAAAATTATTCTAAAATCTCCCTTTGCTTTAAGCCCACAACCCCAAAATCTCATAGTGAAAAGCTGCTTTTCACAGTTAATTTGCAGTGACATTTGCAGTTTGAGAGCTATACCATAGCTACTCAGTCATCTCTTTTCATGTGAAGAGCTTCTGCCTACTTACCTCACAAAGAAGTTACTGATAAGTTTTCCTGTGCACATCATTCACTACTCACTCAAAACCTTGGTTTTCTCCTTAAAAAAGAAAAAAAAAATCAGTTTTTAGCTTCAGGGAAGATCATGAATGTGATCTAACTAGAGATACAACCTCATGAAGCTGGGAAATTTGAAAGCCTGCTAGGCCTTTTGCCTTGCTGTTGGGGTACCTGTTCCATCCTAAAAAACAATGAATAAGTGTATTGGTTAATGGACAAGGAGAATGCATGCACCCTCATCAGCCAACATCAGAAGGCTTCAGATGTAAGCTTAACCTAAATCTGTTTTGAAGATTTCATTCCATTGCAGGTGACTGATCCTTAAGTCTAATACTGAGAAAACATTTGGCCGCTCACCATGCAAATCTCACTGACCAGGCAGAATAGGGAATGATGAGGGTAGGAAGGAAGCAGGCAATCTGCCGCTGTCATGCTGAGGAGTCTGAAATCTCCTGATTCTAATTAGTTTCTTCGAATCATTAGCTTTAGGAAATTGCAAAGATTGAGTGTATACCACTTTTTAAAACAACCTTTAGAAGTATTATAACATAGGAGGTTTATGACTGAACTTTCCACTGAATTAAAATTACTTTTTTTTTAAAGGAGATGATGGCCATATTTCCCAATTGACCTTTAGAACTATGACCAGAATATTTGTCTGGCTGAGAGCCCCATCACCATCTCCATGGAAGAGGAGAGCTAAGGAGATGGAGAGCTCCAGGAATAGCAGGACATGATAACAGTTCTATCACTGCATTACATGTAAGTAAGTCATGTAGCAGTATCAGTTTTGCTACTTTATGCCATAGCTGAGATTTGGGGTACCTAACCACTCCTTCTTGGCTACAGTTTCATTGGGCTACTTGGCCCAAGTGAGACAGGCTGACTATATTTGTACCTATCTGCTTGTAGATAAGCTCAGGGAGCCAGCTGAATGCACCTACATCACAGGCATGAAACCGACTGGACTGCAAAAGGAATAATCTGAGTAGCCTTTATAGAGCAATACAATGGTCAAGGTGCAGACTAAGTTCAACACCAGTGGTCAAACCCATGATTTGGAAAAACTAATTTTTGAAATGGCGGATATGTGTGTGGGCATCTTTCCCTATGTGAAGGCATGGGTAAAAGAAGAAAAATAAGTAATCTGTTACATATCTGGGTTTTTTTTTATTTTTAATTTTTTTTATTTTTATTTTTTTTTTGAGAATAGATCTCTTATCTTCTAGATAAATATCACATCCTCACATAGCTATAAAATATTTTATAATTGTGCTCATGCAAGTGTACCTGGAAGGGTACAGGAGATTGATGCATCTTTCATGCAATGAGAAAGAGGACTTTCTAAGGGGTAGGATGCAATTCAGTCATGAATTTAATGTAAAATTTACATCTGGAGTTCAGTGACTGGAAACTGCAGGTCATGATAATGGCTTTCTTCTGGTGACAGATAATACCATAATTTTTTTTTTCTAGCTTCTTAGCATTGTTCTATTTTTAGTGACAATTGTTTCCACTTTTAATGATGTTTAAAGTTCAGTTAGCTATTGAATTTCACTACCATATTTTGCAAATTTCTGCTGTTGATTATTTAAATTATGAATTTTTCAGGATATATAACTACTTACTATTATGAAAATGTCCATTTCTGACATCTAATTCCAGTTTATCAGCCCAACCAGTGAACTGATGGCCCTGATCAACAAAATAGGATGATAAAACCCAGCTTTGAAGTATATAATCCTCTTATTAGTTATATAAGACAGGCTAGCAGGAAATTTCCCAAATGAGGTCTTAAACTGTGTTGTTTTCCAGTCATTTCAAACCATCCTAGATTCTCAGTAATGCCATTGCAAACGTACCTTTGGGTGAAAAGGAATCACCGTAATTTTTGGCATATTTTATTACTCAGAAATAATCTTATCATTTCTGTTCCCTCTGATTTTTCAGTTGATTATATTTATTTTCTGTTTCCTGCCAATTCTACCCGCAATCACTCTTTAAAAATTCTATTCAACATTGATGCCTTAAAGAGCTATTTCTTTTTCTTTTCTCCTTTTCTTTTGTTTTCAGTGGGAAGAGAGTCTGTGAAAGCATTAGGAATACACCCACCAGCATCTTTGTTCCTTCCTTAGTTTTTCGAAGGTACTTCAAAGACAAACTCTGCGGCAGTGTGTTGAGTGTGCTCTTAGTTTACAGAAAATGGTTGGATTTAGCTGTTAGAGAGCTCTGTTCTCTCATTCAGCGTTCTAAATATGAGACATATTTTTAATTCACAGAAGGGTCATGCTGATTCAACTGATAATGGCTTCTATTAATTCCACATGCTGTACCAATTAAAATCTGGGCATGCAAATTAAAATGTTTATTCTGGATGAATGGGAGATAGGGGAGGTTAAAAACCCCAAATGCTTCTTTGAAGCATGGTTCTATTTGAACAGAAAGAACTTCTAAGTATTATACTCTGGGAGACTGTGTGTATTGTGTCTCAATCAATCCTTATCAAATGCTCCCAGGTTACAACAAGGTTTTTATTTCCTTAGCTGCCAGCTTTCACAAGCCAGTGCAGTCTGTCAGAGACAGACTGGGATCTTTCTATCACACATTACATGAACAGTAAGAAAGATTCTGTGAGCCAAAATCTGTCCTCAGTTGCACTCCTGCAATCCTGTTACCTCTGTAGCACGTCCTCAGTGACATCAGAGCAAATCCCCCTACAGTTTTTGACAATTGTCCTGTAGTTAGCACCTTGAACCTATTCACTTACTCCCTTTATATTATGGAATCACAAAATGGGTTGGGTTTGAAGGGACCTTAAAGGACCCAACCAACCTGCCATGGGCAGGGACACCTTTCAGACCAGGTTGCTGAGACCTCTCNTCCATCCAAACTGACCTTGAACACTTCTGGGGATACAGCATCCACAATGGCTCTGGGCAACCTGTTCCAGTGCCTGACCACCCTCACATTCAAGGATTTCTAACCAATATCACCTACCCTTTTTCAGTTTGAAACCATTTCCCCTTGTCACTACAGGCCCTTGTAAATAGTTTCCCCTTAATTTTTCTTGGAGCCTCCCTTCCGGTACTGCAAGGACATAATCAGGTCACCCTGGAGCCTTCTCTTCTCATGACTGAACAAATCCAGTTCTCCCAGCCTTTCCTTGTAGGAGAGGTTATCCAGACCTCTGATCATCTTGGTAGCCTCTGGACTTGTTCCAACAGATCCATGTCCTTCCTGTGCAGGACCCCCTGGATGCAGTGCTCAGCAGAGCACAGCAGAGCAGAGGGGCAGAATCCCCTCCCTCCCCTGCTGCCCACAGGGCTCTGGATGCAGCCCAAGACACAGTGTGACTCTCTGGGCTGTCAGTGCCATGGGTCCAGCCTCTCACCCACCAGCACCCCCAAGTCCTTCTCTTAGGGCTGCCCTGGGTCTCCTCATAACCAGGCCCATTGCTTGTGACCTGGTTGCAGTGCTTTACCATTCGGCTTTGTTAGCCACTTGAGATTCCCATGGGCCCACTTCTCCAATATGTCCAGGTCCCTCTGGATGGCATCCCATCCTTCAGGCACGTCAGCTGCACCCCTCAGTTTGGTGTCATCTTCAAATTTGCTGAGAGTGCACTCAATCTCAATCTCTGTCAACAATTAAGTTATTAAATAAGACTTGTCCCAGTATTGATCCCTGAGGGACATCACTTGTCACTAGTGTCCATCAGGAGTCTGAGCCATTGACCACTACCTCTGAATGTGACCTTTCAACCATTTTCTTATTAATCTAATAGTCCACCCATGAAATCCATCTCTCTCTGTAATGCTTTGTGAAAAAGCTAGATGTGTATGTTTAACTTATAAGATAGGCCTTGGTGGTGGTTTGGAGAATTTGCTTTTAAAAAGGGATGTTGTTTCTAAATAATAAATGTGTTTATTCAGAAGAGTAGCTGCTGTAGGAGAAGAATTTTTTTTGAAGTAAGTTCACTGTTCTTTTAAATTAGGGAAATTAAAAGGAAGATTGCATTAAAGAAAATCTAATTAGAGATTCTCTGGGGTAATGAAACACCAGCAAATCCAGCAGACATAAAAAATCTTCTAGTGTGCATATGCCTAGGATATCATAAAAACACATGACTTGTACTCAGCTGGTGACATTTTTAAGTCTTGTCTTTAGTTGTTTGTACTTCAAAAGTTACCTAGTTTTGATCACTATATCTATGCTAAGAAGTATTACCTTACTATTATCTATGCTAAAAAGTCTGAAGCTGTAAATCATTGCGTTCTTAACGTATCTGATAATAATTTTATTGATTTTTGTTTTACTCTATCTAATAATTTTTGCCCACTAATTGATGACTTCCTAAAAATCCTCATCTCAACATCTTGTGCTTATAACTCTTTTTGAACTTTCCATCTATTACACCTACACAAAATAAAGCCTTTGAGCACTTAAAGTCAAACAGTAAAATTAAAAAAAAATTGCAAAATTAAAAAACCCTGGCTTTGAAAAACAGGAAAGGGGTGTGTTTTAAAGAAATTTCTTTCTCATTTGAAGAACAGGTAGATTTAATTGGTCAGGAATTAACTTGGAAATTCCAAGGTTTGTATTTGCTAGAGTCTGGAATTTCTTCTAGTGCATTGTCAGGCTGAACTTGAACTCTATGAATGGAAGGATTTTAAGCAGTTGCATGAAAACAGAACATCTGAATGAACCCAAAGTCTTTGCATTTGAACATTATTACAGAGCTGCTGGCACCTATGTATTCCAACTGAAAATTCTTGCTGCTGAATGTAAACATTTAACCAAGTTAAAACATTCTATCTGTATTGGTGTGCAGAGGGTGTTTATTCATCCTCTAATATACATTCAGAAATTAGAGGTGACTTCTAGTTTCTTGACATCCTTCCAGGGGTTCACTTCAATAACCTTGTGATGAACTTGGATTCTGAAAGTCTGTGTGAAAACAGAGAAAATACGAGGGAGGTTTTGTTGTTCATGGGTTTTAGTTTTTGGGTTTTTTTTCTGTTATCTGGCTGTGTTCTACTTCCACTGTTTAACGGCTCTCTAGAAGGAGACAAAGTTAGATGGCTTTCAATTCAGTAATATGCTTACCTAAGAACATTAAAGCCTAAAATTTATGAATAAGATAATAAGGCATACTTAAAATTTCATTGTATTTTAGTTCTAGAGAAGTAGTACATGTCTGTTTCTCTGTTGGAGAGTTAGTCTGGAGCTATGTGACTGAAAATAACTGAAGCTATTTTCTTCAAGTTTGCTTTGCACAGATTAATTTAAAGAAAATAAGCTGTCATATCTTTCCTTTTGGCTGGAGTAATTGTCCTTGCTTATGCTACCTTGCACTTTCAAGTAGTTTAATCTGCATGAAAAACACATGGCCCCAGCCAGCAGAAAATAATTTAGAAAACGAAAGAACATCCAGGCTCCACCTGAAAGAAATTAAAAGAAATCACCCCTTTTTCTGTCTTTTTATACATGTCACTTAGTAGTAGTCAAGATACTTATCTTGCTTGCTTCCCCTGAATATCTGTGATTCAGAAGTAAAAACAAAATCAAGATTTCTGGAAATAATGAATATTCATAATATTACTATTGGTGATAGTTCTTCCTCCTGACAGAAACATTGTAAAAGAGAGGAAGAATTTTATATGATAAAATTCATCAGTATTCAACATTTTCCTGGAAAGATGTTTCTAAAATATATCTCCTTTCCTTTATGTAGACTATTAATAAAGCTAGAAGTCCATTTCTATGTACTGCTTTTAAAAATATAGTCTTCTAAAACTTGGAGCAAGAGTACTGATCATTTTATGTAATGACATTCCTGCCAGTTCTTGAATTTAGATTCTAAAGAGGGAAGGGAAATTACAAATGAGCATAAGAAAAATGAAATTTTCTTTTTTCAGCCCCGTTTAGAAGCTTAGCAGGATAACTCTGACTAAACATTTGGAAGAAGAAAAATGGGCATGTCTGGGTGCAAAATAGCCATATGTTTGCCATGAATCACTTCAAAGGCCTTTTAAGTTGGGAACTCATTTTTCCTCACATGCATATGCACACAGCAGGCTGAAAGCTAGATGCTCAGAGGCCTTACCATGGCTGACTTAGATGAGAAATACCTAAAAAACCTATCCACAAATCTCAAAAGGATACATGCCTTTTGTAAAAATAATTGAAAAACATTTTTTGTGCTTGCAATTACTGTGACAATATGTGTAATAGTAAGTAGTATTACTGTAAGGATTTTCCAAAGTAAGCAAAACATTAATGCACCTTTTTTCTTTTTTTTTTTTTTTGCCTATTTCAGGTTTAAGTGCTTGACGCTACACTTAGATATACGGAATGCTTAAAGTTTGATTTATAAATTCAAATTTGCTGTCTTATCCTGCTTGGTGCAATTGAGAGAAGCAGGTGCATCCACCCACAGACCACTGTGATTTCCTCTCCAGCCTGTGATGTGAGTGCAGGAGACTGCACTAGCCTGCAGGAATTGAACCCAAGGCTGACCTCGCTCACCTGGCACTTGCAGCTTGTGCCTTTATCTCTCCACCATCTGTGTCAAACACTTGACTTGCCTTTACTGGAGGGCTTACTCAAGCCAGGATTAGAAGGGAATGTTGTTGTCTAGACTCCACATAGTTTCCAGTGTTACCACCTCTTCTAAGGTGAGCTCGTCAGAAGCCGGTGGAAGCAGTGCTAAATCTGATAACACTTAAAAGTATATCTTGGACTTAGGCTTTCTTCTTAATTAAAAGGGAAAAAAAATTATGCAACTAACTAAACAGAATGAACCTTTTCTGTTGTGTCTGGAAGTTTCTCTTAGGGGGTCCCAGCAGACAGCTCCGTGGTGTGAAGTGCATCCTGGCAGTCTGCTGCAGCACACCAGGGCTCATCCTGCCTCCTCTCCTGTCTTCAATACCACAACTTTGCTCAAAAAATGCAAAGTAAAATACCTTTTTTATTCCTCCACGGTTTTCCCCAATTTAATTTTCTGGGTTTTATCAGCAGTGATTTATGATTACTTTCAGGTGATGAATCCAGACAAAATTGAAATGGCCTTTATTTGAGGAGGTTCAGCTGATACGTAGTTTCTCCCCTTATTCCGGGTGCATTCTTATTGAACTCTTAGTGTATTTTCCAGATTCTTTCCTGCTTTGTTCCTTTCCACAGCTGGAAAAAGCTCCTTCATCCTGCACAATAAAAGACTTTTCTATAATAGCCACTTTCCTATGAAGCTGCAGTTACATGAAATACAATGCCTCAGATTAAAAGTGGTAAAGAAATAAACACTCAATTGGATTGGACTCTTGAATCAGTTAATAAAGTCTAAGGAAGAAAGAAAAAAAATATCAGGGTGCTTACTATAGGAGGAAACATGACTTAGAGGATGCTGTAGAAAACGGAATTTAACATCAGGTACAATATCCAGGGAAAAGTGTCACAATCAGTCAAGTAGCTAATGTTAAATTTAAAAAACCTTTAAATAACTAAAAAATTCCCACATTCTTATTCCTGTTATTGATGGATCTGTTAACACCTTTTCTGTTGAGAAGGATGATTTAAAAAAAAAACCCAAACAAACTACTGATTGTTACTTATTATTACTTTAATGGGCTCAGAATTTTACTAAGTAGTTTTGAAATTATATCTTTGAGAAATGTCTCTGCCCTGGTTGCCTCTTTCAGATACATTTATCCCAGTAAATATGACAACAGCATGGAATTGCTTTTTATCTCCTTTCACCTCTCCAAATTCTTAGCCTGGTAAAGGTCCTGGCCACTGCCATTTAACCTGCAGTTTTATTTGTCTGACTAACTCCTTGCATTTGCACATTTCTGCAATGCAGTAATACTCTGTCCCTTCCCTTGCAGAGGATAGCATCAGCCAGGTCAGTTTTACCACAAAGAAGTTGCTGTGGTAAAGTTGCTCTTATGAGCAAAATAATATCAGCACCTGATATTATTTCTGAGAGATGATTCCCCTACACTGTAATTGCTGTTCTTAAAGGGGTGTTTGGTGTTATAATATTGCACACTGGCTCAAAAGGTGTTTTAATGTCTAGATTTTGTCATCCAGATTCAATCTGTTGCAAATGTTACGACTCCCATGGTATAGTAAAGTGTAAGTAAATAACAACAGTCTTGAGCCCTCATTAAGATAATTTACTAATGCTGTGTATTGGAGAAGAGGAGGACAGAAAAGTGGGAATTCAGCTGTGTGGCACTACAAAGATTTTAAATGATAGTTCCAGATTCAGGCCTTGCAATGCATGGATACCAAGCTAACTGAATGAATTAGTCAAGAACAGAATTTGCAGGTATATACTCCTGCTTTTTTTTAAAACTAGCTTTCATCTGGATCCTTCTTACATGATTTAGGGGACAGGATTTCTGGCTGCAGCTATAGAGTCTCAGTGTTTTGGAAGAGATTAGTTGTGCCTGTGACAACCTCCTGTTGCTGTCGTTTTTAATCTGAGAAATTTTACCCTCTGCCAAAGCTGATACCCTTTAATGACCTATCACAAACTAACATTAAGCATTGAAATCAGTCTTGTTGATTTAGGTTGTTCTGGTTTTTTGTTTTTGTTTTTTTAATTTTTTACGTTGTATAAGTGCATATGTGTTATCCTTTAATGAGTCAAGTTATTTAAATTTCAGATCAGATTTGGGATATAGCAAATGTGATGGTTCTATATTCCTCTACCATCTGTCACTAAGAAGCTTCTTAAAGTTGCAGCCTTGGTTAGAAGAACAGCTTGGTCCTATAATCTCTTTGCTGCTGTTTCTAAACAAAGATTAGAGACAGGCTTCTCATCTACTGAGAGCAGTTGTTTTGAGTGAAACCTAGTGGAGACACTAAGGCTAGGTGGAATAAGCAAAGACTCTTGTAGTGGTGGTGGTACAAATATCTGTACCTCAGTGGTTCAGATCACAAGCACTCACCTCACAAAGCACTAATTTAATGGAAATCCCTAGTGCTGAGGAGAAGCAGACAAGTGGTCTTAAGTTGCACTCCCACAGGGAAGTGAGGCATCTGCTGTTACTGTTTTTATTCTTTTTGTTATCCCTCAGTCAGATCAGATGGCACTAGCTGAAGCAGTGGAGTTGCTAAACAATTTTTGGGCGTGGAACGGGACTGACCAGTACAGACACTCTGCAGAGATGGTCTCAGGTGCTTCAGCCCTAGAGCCTCTTTGTGGAATTTGAAGGACAGCCTGGAATTTGGATGAGAGTCAGGATTGCTTTCTGAGTGTTTTTCCCTGTCGTGTTTTTGTTCTGAATATATGATACTTTATCAAAGCTGCTGGATGTTGATTCAGGCTGTCCTTAGTCTCAGAAGACAGTCTTTTTGCAAGCACTTAGAGTTCAGTCATGCTTATATAGATTGTACTGAACTGCAGGCATCAGTTGGAAGAAGCAGGGACAAGCTAGAGGCCTGCAGCAAAGGTGGAACATCCATAGGGAGCCCCTGAAGGCCCCAGAGGCAGATGCAGGGGTGCTGACAGCAAACAAGGTTGCTTGGTGTAAAGGAGAGGAACTGGCCTTCTATTAGTCCTGTTTCACCCACAGGAGTACAGAAAGTACAGAAAAACTTCTTTTTTTCCCCCGAAAACACCTATAATACTTCTCCTCTTCTGCATGTTTTCTGTTCGAGTAGTGCTGGTATTTCTCAGCAAGAGGCCCAAGGGCATGGCTGATGAGGGCTCAGAAGACATAGTCCTGTATGTCCTGTCAAGAACATTAATGTTTTCTGCTATCCCATTTTCTGTCATACAGTTAGTATGGTCTCCAGGATGTTTATTAGGGATTTTGTAAAAAAAACCCAAACAAACAAGACCCAAACACATCTTTGTCAATGTTTTATGTCTAATGTCTACAGTATTATACAAGTATAATTGAACCCTTATACAGCTTTTTTTCCTGCAGAATTAAGAATGACAAACCAGATATATAATTTATAAATTTTTGTTTTATAATTTATAAATTTGTAATTCATAAACATGTGCATTATGATAAGGATTAGACAAAAATATTTTAATGAGAATCTTTTGCCATAGAGTACGGGAGCTATAACAACTATTATAGAGCAATATGAAGCAATATTGAAGCAGTTATATGAAAACAATTGTTTTAAAGCCAGAAAAAACAGTTTTTAAGTAGACATTTATATCACCCAACCATTCAGATGACTTTGGGCAAATCTTCTTTACTTCTTACTCCGGGATTAACCTTGAAGTGGCAGTAAGGTGTGGGGATAAATGGCACACATCAACTCTAACTATAGGCTACTATATATTTGGAAAAGTCACACACAAAAATTAAATTAAACATTATATTTGCTAACAAGGAGGTCTGGGAGTACTGACGTAACCTAACATGAGCAAAGTCATAATCTTCCTTTTACAACCAAATTCACGATATAGACAAAATAGATACTACTTTCTCTTCTCCAACCTCACTCATGTCTCTATAAAGTTTGAATAATGATTGCCTTTAGATTTCTGCTTGGCTTCATTCTCCTGTTGAAATTCTGTCATCATATGAAGGTTGTTAACTATTTCCTGTGAAACTTATCCTGAATTGTTTAAAGAAACCATTTTCCCAAACTCATAGGCCTTTGACTTCTTTCATTCTTTGGATAATTTTTTTCTCTTCAAAATTAATTTGCTCAGTAGTATTGACTTCCCAAAATATGGTGTTGTCTGCAGAACAAGTAGTTCATCAATGCTGTAATTGAATATATGTCACTAATCACGGCTGCAATTTCACTGCTGGTGTTGAAAATTAATAACATTTTAAGTGAATTTTTTCACTTCTCTGTTCGATTTTAAAACATAGTCTCTAGCATATATATATTTTCTATTAGTACACTTGTATTTCTGGAAATTATGAGATGAAAAATATGTGCTAGATTGTAGTCTTGCACAGTGAACATTACTTACATCATGTACATCAGAATTTTTTTGTGTCAGACTGAATATACACATTGACAAAAGTAAGTCAAGGAGAAAAAGGAGATTATTAGAATACTCTAAAGGCAAGCCTGTTTTTCTTGGTTTTGTTTTTGGTTTTTTTTAGGGTATTACTTATCAGTTAAATAAATAAATTAAACCCCATTATAGCTACCATAATGCAGTTTTCCCTAAAATTCTATTAGTTCTCAGTACTCCGAGTGTGGAAAGTACTGAATACAGTTGTATATAGTTATTTCTAAAGTCTTTGTAGTGCTCCAACATGACACACAGCCCTTGCTGGGTTTTGAAACAGGACCTTGAACAGCATGGGTGAATGGAGAAGAAAGGGTGTCATTGCTGTGTGAAGTGAAGCATGATGGTGGAAATTCCTAAGATGATTACAGAATAGCAAAGGAAGTTTCAAAAATATGAGACACCATATTAAGGAAACTCTAGGAATAAATTAAAAGATAAGAGGAGGGAATTGAAATATGTGTGATTGTTGAAAACATGTCTGCTGCATGTTTGGTGTGAATATTATCTGCCATATCCCTTGGGCAATGTAAAATTGCAGATTTTAAATGCCTCATAAAAGTGCCATAGCCCCCCAGCCCTCCTTGCTGTGGCAGACACCTGCACTATAGGCATCTGCCTTCCTAACACAAAAGGCAGCCAACAGTGATATAAAGACTCATCTCACCTACCCTGCTGCAGTTCACATGCATTTAGGTCAATGTTACACAGGGGTTGTTTTTATAGTTTAAAGAACTTTAAAGAAACAATATGGATTCTCACACAAATAACTGTTGTTGTGTGCCCAAATCATCCAGGCCTGCTCTGCAGTCCTTGCCAAAGCAGAGACCTGGCAGTCTCCACTGCTCTCAGAGCAACAAGGCAGCTCCCTAAGACACAAAGCAGTGCCTTTATCCCTGCCTACAGCACTAATTGTCTCTGGTCTGAGGCAGCAAAATTTCTGCACCTAGAAATAATCTATCTGTATCTCAAGAATGATGTATTATGTATATGACCCAAACATTTCCCAAACCTTTCAGCAGCTGTACAGAAAGGTGCAGTATCCCTTTTTAAAGGACAGGGAGATGGAGGTATTGGAAAGATGAATGAATTTAGTCCTAACGGGAGAAATTATGTAGCTGCTGCAGTTCCATGTTCGTTCATCCAGATCTACCTTCAACAACAGTCTCATGCAGTCTCATGCAGTGCTCCCATTCCTATTTAATTCTCTTAACCTTAACTTTGTTGAACTGACACAGCTGTAGGAAAAAGCTGTGGCCTCTGTGCCTCCTGAGTGCCATTAGCAGAACTCCTTATTGAGGTCATGTCCATCACAAAGTAGGCATTGGGGTTGCACTACTGCCCTCACGGGACTATTTGTTTGGAAGATGTCTTGTGCAGGTCCCAATGCTCAACAAGAGCAAAGCCCAGCTTGATTTTCTTAGGCATAGAGAGAAACAACCCTATTTTATTTTACTCACAGATTGAATAAAACTTTGAAGATGTATGGATATCATTACAATGGTAAACTAATTCCTATTTTTCAGAGCAGGTTCGTGATAAGCAGGTAAAAGCTTTCATTATGAAAGGTGCATGTCTATTTCTCCCCTGCATATTAAGAGAGCAATAGATAAAAGGCAAAGTGTTACAGGAGAACTGACACAATTCAGAAACAATGTCTGAAATCAGACAGCGAGTGTGTCAAAACCCAGGGGAAACTCACATTTTTTCTAGCAGCTGGGTGCTTGTCAGGCATGGTTCATTGGTTCTGCCCATCATATGGATACTCACCTTTCTGTACAGAGCTAATAATCCTAAACTCCTATTAAAGATATTAGGGAGAAGTATGTATATTCAGAGCACAGTCTTAAAGCAGATGTCTAAATCAGGTAACTTGTGCCCTAATCCAATATCTCTTATTGTAAATTTTAGACTGATGACAGCTTGAAACTGTCAGATGAAATGTACTACATATGTGGAAAAACTAACATACATGAATCTCTATGAGTGTGCATCTTCAACAGAAATATGGTAACCCTCATCTTGTTCAAGGGGTAAAAATGAAAGCAGAAAAGAGGTAATGAGTGCACAGTTAAGGAAGTGAAAGTAAAAGGGGGCAATAGGCAAGGCTAGTGGAAAGCAGAATATTTGCATATCTGAAAGTGCTGTCCTCATCATCCTACTCGGATAAGTTTTGAGTTACAGATTTTATATGTAAGTTAAATCGGTTTTTTGTTGGCGAAGTCTTTAGACAGAGGTGCAGCTTATGGCTGTGCCTGCCATCACTGTGGCGGTGTGTGGGATTGATACCCTAACCTAGTCTGATGCTTGGGCACAGACCCTGCTGCTTCCCAGCAGCATCCTCTGCCAGCCTTGCACCACAGTCTTGTCCAGTGCTCTGCAAGTCCTGGGGCTCCCTTTTCATCACCTTGTCCTGCTTTGCACTTATTTTGGCCTGTTTTCCTTTCTTTTCCTTACCATTGTATATTCCTTCTCCTCTTCCGCTTTCTTACCATCCTATGCAAGTTTTAGTTCTGAGTGCTGGTAACTATTTCTTTATTTTGCTGCACAGCAAGTTTTTAAATATTTTAAAAAGTAGTTGAGTGTTATCTGTATCTTGAAAATGGTAAGGTGACTTCCCATACTTCTTCGGGGAATGATGAGAATTAGCACTTACTTTACGGGCATCTCTATTTCCTTCTCTCCCACTGTTTGCCAAGTCCCTTTAGCCATCTGCTCTTTCAGTATGCAGTTGGGGAGCACTGGCTATTGCTTACCTTTTGTGACTGTACTGCCATTTCACAATATGTCCCTGGCTGCAGTGATAAAGCTGGCTTTGAAAAAGAATGCTCGTATTTGTTCAAGCCTGCTCCTTTTCTCTCCAGCTCCCTTCCCCTGTCATTGCCATTCCCATAGCTGTGTTGTCATGGGTATTTGTGGGGCACTACACCAAATGTTATCAGTGAATTGAAATGCTTGGAAAAAGTAAAGCTCATTTGTATCATCAAGTAGAGAGTACAATAAATAATGATGCAGGGGAAAAGCAGCAGACAGGAAACTAAAATTGGCCTGCCCACCAAAGGAGGGCTTTATAATGAGTACATTCTGTATTACCCAAGATGCGCTTGGGCTGGGATGACAGATTCACTGTAAACATTCTCCTCTGCAATGAAATTGTATGGGGATATGATTCTCAGCTCAGCTTTGCCAGTAATCAGCTTGCCTTCCTCTGAGCATGAGTCGAGACTCCTCTCATGAAATTTGTGTAGTGGCTGGGGAAAGGTTAAAATTGTGCATCCATCCTATGCACCAGCTGCTCCTGGAGATGGAGAGATTCTTAATGCCTTCGTAATTCGCAAATTCTTTCTGAGCTTCTCCTCTGACAAAGGTCAGACATCAAAAAAAGATGTCAGCTTAGTCAGGCTACAGTTTTCAAAGAAGTCTAAGTTATTCGGGCACCCAGCTTAGTTGAAATTAAAATTATGTGTTCAACTTTAGATGGCTTTAAAAAGTCCCAGCTGGAGTCTGCTTACTGATTGAAAAGGGACAGATTGATAAAGCAACCTTGGCCATGACACTGAAATGTGACTCAATATTATAATTCAGCACATAGACTCTATTGCATTTAAAAGCATTTATTCATTAATTGTTCTAAAATTTTCTTCTTCCTTCCTTCCACTTGCTTATCAGAGACAGATTTCTTTCAGATCTCGTGGAGACAGCACTTCTTTCAAAGGTACTCTAGAGGAGTTTGTACAAAGCTGATCAAAAAACTGCAAGACTGAAGTTTAAAAAAACCAAAAAAAAGACAAAGTTCTCTATTTAAGATGGAAAACACTAACAGCAAACTTTCCACAATAACAAACCAAACTGCAAGTAAGACATGCAGCATTTTAATAATAATTTCTATAATGCATGATAATTTCTATAATGCATGAGTTGCTTTTCAGCACTGCAGTCTATCTTATTCTGAACCACAATGGTTGAGAAGCAGCAGTCTTTGTTGTGAGTGGAAAGATATATCATACTTGTTTTAGGAAGGTGGTTTGTTTGAGTGTCTGGTAGGTCCCCAGTGCACAATGCTGCATAGCACATCTGAGCTAGTCCCACATGCAATAGTCTTGCTATTAGAAGTGGGGTAGCTGGAAGTTCACACGTGCATTTGTTCTAATCATCTGCAATGCAGACTTGCTTTATGAATTATGGAACAAAATGTTCTGCCTCCTTGCTTCCAGCTTATATTGTCAGATAAAAGCTTTAAAAATACTCTCTATACATTGTTCATGCCATTTGTTAACAAATTTCTCTCTTAACTCTAGTGAACAACTTCATGTTGCAAAACCAAACCCTAGAAGATGAGTTTTTCAAAAAATAAAGCGACGCCAAACAGTATGTTAGGTATGGCATTATACTCTGCATGGCATTGACAGCCACTGAGTATGCAACTGACATCATCTAGGCCTTCCCAGCCTCTAGTCCAGTTTTTGGGGTTTATTTTGAAACTACCTAGCAACTTTTAAGGCACCCAAATAATTACTTCACAAAGAGATTAAACAGCATATCATTTTTTAACCTAAGATTTTCCTGTGGGCTTCACATTTTTGTAAGACTCAATTGTGTAGGAGGCTGTAAATTTCATATGGCTGCATTTGATTTAACTAGTTGTTTTGGTATATGCACTTGTGTCTGCTGTAAATGTCAGACCAGAATGGCAGCTGACTCAAAACAGTATTCTCCTATTGCATCCAAAGGAAATACTTGAATTTGCATCCTCTGATGAATGGGAATTCTAGTGTATTGTTAGTGTCTATATAAAAATCCAGAACTCAAATCCAAATGACTGGTGAAAACTTTAGTGTTGGAAGAATCATGGTTTATACCCTGCAGTCTGAATGTCTTCACTTGACCGTGTGGTTGATGGCTTCATGCTTCCTGCAATCTACCCCAGCCTGGAATGGAATGACATTTTATGGCACCTATAAATCCAACAGTCATCCTTTTAAGATCTACTTTCTTAATTTTCTTCTGCTTTTTCTGATTTCCTGAGGCCTCGTGAAATCTTTCTAATGTAACCAGAGTGGTTTTGGTTTTTTTGCATTTCCCATGGTGCAGAGCAAAAACAAAGGACTGAATATTTTGTATACCAATTTTAAAGTATAGAGGGAGACTTTTAAAAAATACTCATATCCTTTCTTGCTGTTTCCAGAAGAAAAATTGCAAGGTTTTCCTAGGTACCTAGTTAATCATGTTACTCTTAAAATGCATCTCTCTTTGAAACCCCTTTACCATAGGTATTTGTGTACACAATGCCACAGAATCCATCAGAACTCCTCATACAGCACTGCTTAACTATAGCCTGGAGGTGCTGAACAGCACCTGAATACCGTGTGTTAGATCCCCGATCATTCCCAGTGAGACTTCACATAAAATTAATCAAACAAGGATCAGGGATGGGCTGGATTTACTCCAACCACTCTGCACAGGAAATTGAAAAGTTGGGGCAAGCTCTCCCTGCTCTGCTCTACCTGGGTGCTCTGAGGCGCAGCTTTGGGTTCTGAATTTGCAATGAAGAGAGCCTGCCTTTGGCTGTGTTGAGGTTTTCTTCAAGATCCTTCAACTTAAGACAAAAGAGAAGATACTTCTCAGTTCTTAAATTGATTTTCCCTTTGCTGCAACAGTAGCCTAGTTTGTGCTGCTCAGGGTGCATAAGAATCTTGGCTGAGGCTACATCTGATTGGGGCAGGGACTAGTAAATTTTTGAGCTATTGTGTGGGTGAGTTTTTATGAAATTACCATGTTAGAAATCCTTTAATAGGATAATTTAGGGAATATGTTATACACTTGTATATCTATATTGCTTTCCTCTATTAGCCAAAGTGTTAACACTTCTCTCTCAATAAAGAAAACAAACACAGTTGGAAAGGGTATGAAACAAACTCATGGACCTTTAAAAATGATCTCTGCAAAAAATGAGTACTCTCTCACTGGCTTTGCAGTTATTCAAGTCTCAGTAAATTAGGACTTTTCATCAAGGGGTTTCTTTTGAGCTTGCATGTATTCACCTTGAAGTAATGCTACCTACCTTTTGCTGTCAGTGTCAGTATGTCAGCAATTAATGGTAGTTTCTTGATAAATTCCAAACAATTTCTTCATAGTTAGCCACAAAAATTACAGTTCCACAATCCCTCCATTTAAACTTTTGCAGTTCTACAGATTGGTAAGCTGAACAATACTAAGATGGTGTTCTGCAAGCCTGCAGAACTAAGGCTGATTTACAAGCTCTGTGGCAACACTAAGCAATACTTGGATGTTTTCATGTAGTCAGTCAGCAAATTGCTCTTCCTTTCAAGTCTGCTGCATTTGATGTTTCCAATGTTTCCATTTGCAATATTTTCATTACTATTAGTATATGCTTCTGATTTACATGAAGATCATGAAGGTGTAAATTTTGTGCAGTTATATACTGTTAATGCATTTTGGCTAACAAGCTCTTGGTTATGTTAGTTGCAATTGAGTCTTAGTTTGTAGGCTCTGCAACCAGCCAGTGGTAGTGGACATCATATTTCAACACTTGCACATGTGCAGAGCCAAGTTTTTCTCACTCTTCTTTGTATAGATGCAAATACGTAAGACATGAGATTACGTATTTATTGCTTTTTAGATCCACGGTTTGTCCTGATAATTGAGACGTGACTTATTTTAGAAGCAAGTCCTCAGGTAAGGTGTCCTGGAAGCAGCACAAGCACCTTCTCACTTCAGCAAAGCACTGTTATTTTCTGTGTTTCTATGTATTCAAATGCTGTTTTCTTCAATATGCTTCCCAGAAGAAGGATCTATGAGATTATTCAGTGATGCCAGTGTTGTTGTCACTGCACAGTGACACATGGTGCTCTCCAGGGTGAGCTCCAGCTACCTCTGGAGCACACCCTGGTATGAAGCTCCTGCTGGCACAGCAGAGGCTTCCCTAAATGCCTACAGGTGCTGTGCAAAGCCATCCTCACTGGGGCCTGTCGCAGCTGAGCTCTTCACAGCTGGTACAGCCTTCCTGGGACCAGAACTGAATTTCTCTGGGTTTTATTGTTCATGCTGGTGGTGAGTTTGCTGTGGGGTTTTATCTCATTTGGAGCCCATAATTGTCTGTGTTTTTTTTCCTTAATAAGGGCCTCAAAGAAGAAAAAGGCTGCTAATTTGAGATGGAACCCAATGAATGAGGGTTCTATCATGTGCCAGTAGAGGAACCAGATCAATTCTTCTCTAAACAAATACCCTACAACATGTCAGTGCAGCATATTATGCTATCTGGATTATGAAAAATTACATTTCATCCAAATTTTGAATTTTTCCCGGGAGGTAAAATGACCACACCGCTTGCTATGCATAACCTTCAAACTTCTGGTTTGCTATGAGAATAAACTTTTTTTTTTTCTTACAGTCTGTAAATAAATTATTATTTTTGACTGAATGAATGATAAGGTGTGCTGGTTTGAAAGCAAAACCAGTGAGACTCTAAGTCAGAAATACAATTTAATAGGAAAAAGTAAAATACATGCAAGTAATACAAAGAAAACAAAAAACACTGACAGAGTCAGAATACAACCTGATACCCTGCTAGTTAAGGTCGTGGCAGCAGTCCAGATGAGGTGGTCTTGCTGAAATAGTGATCCTGTAGACAGGTCTGGTAGCTCTTGTCCTCTGGAAACCAGTGGGTAAGGGCTACTTGTTCTGTCCCAGTTCCCACATTATATTTAGGTGGGAATGCTTGGCTCCTCCCCCTGGGTGGAGCATCTCACAATGGGATTATGTAATTCTATGAGTCATGTGGTGGATCCTCACAATGGGCTGATGTCATTGTATGAGTCATGGGGTGGGTCCTCACAATGGCCCATTAAACACAAAGGGCTCCTGGAGGGAGTTATCTATGACTCATAGGGCAAGGTGTTAATGGCCCATTAACAGGAGATAGTCCAGGGGAGGAGGCAAAGAAAAACACTGCCCCTCCTTTGTTTCAACAGTTAATGAAGATGGAGATAGAATACAGACCCTCTGGCACATTTTTACATTGTAACCTAGGACATAAGGTGACTGTGGAAATTCTATGTACCTGAATGCAAAATAATTCATTAAAGGAAAATATCTTAATAACACCTTAAAAAACAACAGAAACTGAAACAATATTACTATTCAAGAATATTTTTTTTAAATTACAAATGTTTTGCAGAAGCATAAAGCATTACCCAATAAGACTTAACTGCCCTGCAACACCCAAAAATGTTATAAATGACAAAGGAAAAAAACCAGAAAATCTAATTTTACTGGTGTATAATTCCATGGTATATCTGAACCTTCAACAAAATGTGCAATTCTGATCTTGCCAACTTAGAAAAATGCCACAGAAAAGAGAAATATTTAGAGTGGAAAAATATGGATGAACAAGTTACAGAGGGGTAGTCACATGTGGCAAGCAGACAAGGATATTTTTTAAATTATGAGAAGTAGAGGTCTACAGACTCATGAGTGACCATGAAAAGATGGTTTGGGAAAAACTGGAAGTTGGTTACTAGGCTATGGATGGCTTTGACTTGAACTAATACAATTGTTCTTTTGGAAGAACAAAAGGCCTCAATCATGACAGTTTAAAGACGTGGATTTTCTGTTTTAATACAGTGTTTCAAACTGTTTGGGAATTTGAGTAAAATTTGATTTTTGATAACGCTCTTCAAATTGCTGCAAAATTCTTCACAAACAGCAAATTGTTTTCTGAGGCACCAAGAGAAAAATTTGCTTTAATTTTCTTTGCCTTCTTTGTGAGTAGCACTGATTGCAGTAAAACTATGCAATAACATTTGATAGTGCCTGGATTTCCCCCTTGAGTCCTTTCAGATTCTGGTATGAGGAGCTTCGGCTATGAGGCTGTCACTGAACATTGATATTGAACAGTTATTTTTCCACATATATCTGGGTGGTAATTAATCAGCGTGATCTGATGCTCCCAATTCTGTCTCTAGTATGTCCTGAAAAAGAGGGGAAAGTGTAAAGGGCTAGAGGTTAGGGAGAAACTTTCATTTACTTTCTATAATGGATGCAAAAGTAGATGAGTGTTTTCTGATCACAAACGTTAGCAGTCAAAAAGGTAATCTGCCCATCTAAGAACATAAGGGTAGGTAATTTTAAATACTAGTTAAAGGTTTCGATCACATCTACAGAGGCAGTCTCACAGAAGGGGAAGTTGAGTTTAAAACCTTACTGCTCTATCAGTGTGCAACAGTAATAGTAATGAAGTGGGTTCTACTTCAAAATCATTATTCAGAGAGCATTTTGGATAATCATAGTATTTCAAAGAAATAATCCTATCAACTCCATATATTTTAACATTAAGAGATTTTTTTCAGGCTTTTTTCACAAATAAATTAGACCTACTGACTTCCATGTCTATTGCTAAATCAGCCTCCAAGGATAGGAGTGAGTCATCAGTATTCACTATTGTACTTATCCTTGTACTCCAATGATTACAATTGATTGCAACTAGAGTGGGACATCACAAGATCAACTGGTTTAATAGTGAGTAAACAGGATCTAGTTTTTGTGAGGCGTTTAGCTGACCACCTTACATTGCAGTATGTTTTCTCATCCCTCTTCTCTATGACACCTTCCCCTGGGGTGCAGAATTCTCTTCTTGTTCCTTTCTGCTCATTTTTTATTGTTGTTTAATAAAGCAAATTCTCCCAATACATCAATTCTCCATGCAACAAATATGCAGTTTTTCAGGGGTAAATTAGTCACAGGAGAAAGACTGCTGTCCAGAGCAAAAATAATAAAGTAATAAAAATGGGTTAATTAAACTTTAGATGAGAGTAACCCTTTTCCATGTGTTTGACCTCCTTTACTTGACAGGATTGTGTTTTTATCCTTCCCTGGGGTAGTTCTGCCTCAGTGTAAGACAGATAGTTCAGGGAATTTGAAGATCCTCTGTCGTGATGTTTTTATATCTGCATGAAACTTTTGCATTTATTTCCATATGCATTTAATTTTCTGCCCCATAAAAAAAGGCACAGCGGGAAAGAATTAAGTACAGTTTCCACATTTTTATTTCACCATTAAAAAAGTGGGGGGTTTTGTTTTTGTTTTTTCTTTTTTGTGTACATCACTTAGTAAAATAATTCTACGGAGCACACAAAACAAAGATGATATTTGGTCAGCATAAGGAATAATCTTTCTACAACCTGATTTCACTCAGCTAATTTACATAAACTAATCTTCCCTTTGAGAGAACTCATAAGACACCTCAATTTTCATCTACATTACTTAATATATTAAATATTTCTAAAAAGTAATAAGGTTTCACAAAAATACCTCAGTTCTAGAATGTGACATGCATATGTTTTCATACAAACACAGAGGAGAAGGCTCCAACAATGAAGAAGCACTAATATTAAAGTGCCACCATCCCTGAGAGTAATAAGGTGGTGAGCAGTGGGAAAAGCCTGTGCACAGGCATTTCTGCCTCTGGGCATATCACAGGCCAGATGACTGCTGAGTGCTTTTTCAGACTTAGTTTTCTGGTTCTGTGAGTGCAGAGTGAAAACTGAGCTGTTGGATCCTGACCTTCCACAGCTACTTGGTGTGCAGCCTTTCCCTGGGTGGATTCCTAGATATTTATTTTCCAGTGGAGATATAGGTCACTTTTCCACGTGTTTTAGCTCCCTTGCCTGACAGGCTTGTGTTTTTATCCTTCCTTGGGGTGGTTATACCTCAGTGTAGTTAGCAAGACAGACTGAATGCTACAGAGGCAGGTTCTGGCTACATATGGCTAATTTCTTGTACACGGGACAAATAATTCCTTCCATACCTTAGTGAAATTCCTGCGGCAGGCACTTACCAGAGCCAGTGTACTGCAAGGGTGGATATACTCCCTACAAATGCAGTGAGCAACTGATTCAAATTATCCATGGGCTCAGAATTTCTCAATTTGGATATTGGCAGCAGGGCAAAATTGACCTCCTCTTCAATCCTCAGATTTTTCTCTGAATGCAGCAGAACTAAAAATAAAAAACCCTTTTCTTTGTGTGGATTTCATATGAAGCGACATGCTACGTTTTTCTGAGCTTTTAGTAAAATCTCGGTACATTAAGTTAAAGGGTTGAATGAAGACATCAATAGTAAATACTCTGTCAAACATGCATTTTCACATAAAGCTCATAAAAATTTATCTCTATTTCTTATAATAAAAAGAGAAAATTTTCAGAGTGAATTTTTAGGGAAAATTTTCAGAGCAAGGATTGTTTTATTAAATCCTGGGGGGAAATATTGACTAGTGTTTGCATAAAGCTTCCTCATTCTCATATTGACTCTAACAGATAGATGGATAAGCAGAGAAACAGTTCTCTGAAATGTGTGTTGTAGAAGTGGCTGCCATTTCAAAGACATTCTCTCTATACTTTGCTAGCCATGAATTCTAAAAATAAGCTTTAATCCCTAACTTTCCAATAGACTGTTAAGCAGAAAACATGTCAAAGCTTCAAAACCTGTAATCTTCTGTTTCCCTGCCAGAGAAGAAACTAAATCCTTGAATACTGAGCTGACACTTTCATCAAATACTTGTTTGTGGTAATGTTCAGATAAACAATCTCTTTTAATAAGTCATCATCTTTCATCTCCAGACTACTATGGAGCTCATTATAAACAAATTCTTTTGAAGTGCATTGCTGAGAATTAAGTTCTTGTGCATTTTTAAAATTTGAACTCACAGTTACCTTGCTGATAGTGACATCAGCTAGTCTGGTACTGGGAAAAAAATCCATCTCTCAGATCAGTGATATTCTCCTTTGTAACAAAACTGACTGGGCTTGCTGTTGTTGTTTTATAAACCATATAGAGTGTCAGGAGTTCCATGAGTTATTTATTTGGGGAAAAGAGGAGCAGAAATTTTGGGAAATTCAGTGATCTGTTTTTGCACTTATTCTCGAGTGATCTCTTTGTGCAGTTATAGATGAGAAAATAGAAGAAAGACCATAGAAAATAAAAACCAGCTTGATTTGACAAGATTTGGCCAATATATGTGAGATATAAACATGAAAAATATCTGATTTTTTGTAGCCAATTTTTATGACTTGTTAGAGAGTTCATGACTCTTGTTTGATTTCTTATTACCTGAATGAGACTTAAGGAATATTAGGAAAAAAAATATTAAACATCTTTTTTATTCTCCCTCATCTGACTTTCTTCCTTCTCCATTTCTGATATTGTGTATTTTGATTAGTTTCAATGGCCTGTTATTCACTGACACGCTTAAAATAGGTTACATAGTTATTTGTTGTGGGTTTCATGAAATTGCATATGAAATATCCACATTGTCAGTGAGTATATCAGCATCAACTGCAGTGTCTATTGTTCAGATTCTTGTTCTTCGATTTCAAATGTAACACAAGATTTTGCTATATACATATATAAATTTTCTGAGTTTTTAGTACTGACAAACCTTGGATGTCAAGAAAGCCATTACAACATGTTAAACAAAAATGCATGGATGCCCAAAAAATGACTGAGAGGGTCATGACAAAAACCCTCTGCATATCTAGCACTGTGCCTTATTTTATGCTAGTAATATTAAAAGTCACAAACCAAGTGCAACCATTGTTGCACTACTGTGCAAAAAAGTGAAACAGTGTTTCATGAGCTACACTTAAAAATAATATGCAACCTTATAAAATATATTTTACAATAATAATAAAAATATGGAGGTTTTAATATGATGATTCTTATTGTATGTCTGTGTCTTCTAAATTTATACATACATTCTAGAGATGGAGGAAATATTTAAGTATTAATGCATATGTACTAAGTCCAGGCTTCTGAACTTGAGCTTTGAAGGTGCTTTATCCCATACTGAAAATACTCAGGTGTAGAGAAACACCTGATACACATCTGTGGATGCACCTGGCCTCTTGCAAATTTGCCCAGCTCATCCACTCATTAGTGCTGTCTGGGGCTGAGCCTCCTTTAATGAACACATTTAATTTCTAATTGCAGGTACAACTGTTGGCTTTCTGGTCTTTCAACTTACTGTAAGCTTAATGTATTTATAATTAGTTACTATGTAAAGTTCTGAATAACAAACTCTTTTTGTATCAGCTGCGAGGGTGGCCCACAAACAGCTAATAATAATTATGTGCTTATAACAATATTACTATTTAGATAAAATCAGAATTCCAGAAGTAGAGAAATTCCCCTTTCACTGTTGTCCATCCAAACATACCTCCTTTTACTGACCATTTGTTTCTGTTGTGCAAAAACAAGCGTAGTTCAACTGGCATAGCAAAGCAAATTGTCACTATTTAGACATCATTTGCCATATTTGTGTGGATTTTCTAACGGAAAATATATAATTGCACATTTTAAAGTTGAGTACTGTTGAGAATAATGGTCTTGTGGATCCAGAATCTGTCATGATTCCTGAAATCTAAGTACCCACTTGGCACTTAAATTGTGGGATGTGCCTCACAGCCCTATTGGCTTATTCTGATCTCCCCTCTCCTGTAGCAGTCTCTATAGGTACTTTAGGTGCAAAGTCTCAGCTATTTTGAATGGCTGTTTAGAGTCATCTTACTTTGGCAAAATCTTTCAAGAAGCAGAAGCAACAGCAGGAAAACATGGTTTCTCCCTCTCTTCAAGCCATCCCGTAAAATTTGAGTGAAATCGCATGGCATAAATTCAAATAACATATTACCACCTGACTATTTTCTGCTGCTGGTTTGTAAGGGATGGCAAACCCACTGGCCTTCAGAACAGTTCTCAAAGTAAATTTTCGTAATGCAGTGGGAAGTACCCTCTGCAGTAGAAATTATCAACTTTTTTAAATGTTACGTCTCACTTAAAAAAAGAGATTGTTAATACCTATGACTGAATTGAGAAAATGGTATCCAGATTTACAGATTTCATTTGAAATTCTGTAAGTTGAGGGCTGGCGGTGTCAGCCTTTGAAGCTGATAATATTTTTAACACCTAAGAAGTGTTAGGATATTTATTTATATGTTTGTTGTCTTCTTCCTAGCATTCTGCTATAATAGGATTAAATGTCTGATTTGAATAAGAGTTTTTTTTTCTTATTCAAGGTGCTTTTTTTTCACCTGTCAGCCGTTATATCCATGACATAAAATCTAAGATATGCTACTGTCCTTTGCTTGCAAATATGCATGAACCTTGCTGGGGACTACAAATCCATTGTGCTGTGTATGAACACACAGCACCAAAACGGACTCTCTGTAGAGACTTGCTGCTTTTACTGTGTGTTGTGCTTGTCTCTGCAATAACTGAGTGCCTTCCAGTAGTGCACTGAGTAATGCAACTACCATCTGGCATGTGTTTGTTCGCTCACTGTCTCCTCAGGCGAAGAAGCGTGTGCAGTGGAGTGTTATGTTTCTGAATTTTCATACATAGATACAGACACGTGCTTACGCTGGAAATGACAAGGTCAAAATACATGCCTCAGACTGGGAATGAAAAATGGTGGTATTTTGAATTTTTCTTAGTTAATTCTATGTGTGCCAGCTCTTGAACAAGATTTCCCTGTTGTATAAGGAGACACATTTTTAGTTTAATGCAGCAGTTTCCCTTCTCGCATAGCCTCTAGTCACCCTCTGTCTTCAGTAAGGAGCTGCCAGGGGCTTCCATTTCTTTCTCCAGATGGTGTTGGGAGCTGAAGGCAAGAAAAGGGAAGAGGGAAAGTTAAATTTAAAAGTGTTCATGCTCACATAAATGAAATCTGTTTTTCCTGAGACAAGGAAAAGTCATGACACAACAAATTCCCCACTCATTCACATCCTGTGCAATCCCATTGAATACAAGATGCTGTTCAATGTGTTCCATGTACCATTTGGTCATTAAGAATGCACTGGTTCCCCCAAAACCTGGAATCAAGCATCATTTTTACATCTAGAGTATTTGCTGAAACTAAACAAAAAATTCTTCATGATCATTCAAATGGGCTCAAAATGGACAGAATAATTATTGAAAAATGAGTTGTTCAAAAGGATGAGAATTTTTTAATGTCCCAGATTCTTACATATAGTCTGTTGTTTTAGCTTAGCTGAAATGCTAGTGATGAGTATTTCTGATTACACAGGGATCTGTTTTTCTTCAGTTGTTTCATAACTCAGAATGATGTCTTGTGGATTATGGGTACTTATTCTTGAAAAGAAAAAGAAACCTCCTGCATGTTGGAACCCAGGGGGTTCCTATGATGCCTTTGGCCGACCCAAAACCTGGTCAGGAGGCTTTTCAGCCTTGCCAGAGGTGTCAGAGACCCTGGAATGATACTAAAAATACCTGTAACTCTGATTCTAACCCATGGAACAGGTTGTCAGCTTTGTATGAGGAATTTCAGGTCACAAAAACTTAGATAGTAAAATAGTAGTAGTTATAAGTAAAAAGAAGGTAATTTGAATGTATGTACAGGGGGGTTTAGGGCCCTGTACAGGGGGGTTGAAGATCTGTACAGGGGGGTCTGAGATACAAGATGGAGGATTTTTACACGTGGCATGTTATCTTGTGTTCTTCTTCATCACCTCCATCTTCTTGGTGATGCTGGCACTTTTGGATTGGTTTGACACAGATCTGGACATGGTAATGTGAGGGGCATAGATTGGTACTTAACTGTAAACATTTAATACGTAGTTTTTAGTATAAAAGATTACAGCTCACCCGGGGCGGGCACAATGTGTCTCTGGACGCGTTCTGTGTCAACCCTGGCAGGGCAGAGAAATCTCTCTTTGATAAGGACTTAATAAACTGCCTTGAGAACACCAACAAACGACTCCAGACTACTCCTTCAACAGCACGGGCCGGAAACCTGGACTTTTCTACATATTGCGGGGTCTCCTGGGGTTAAGGAGATCCCAGCATTTGTGGCGTCCCAGGCTGGGCAGGAAGACCACCACAATTAACGTCCCAGACTGGGCACAAGACCACAACACCTGCATACAGATTATTTCCTAAAGGAAATTTTCAGATGATTTCTGAAGAGGTCAACACAAGTTCACGAGTAATTATTCAGTAGCCCCTGGATGTGCTGCAATCAAGATATCTCTTCCTTTTGTGTATTTAAATAGATGGAATCACTATCAGTTTCCTAATTCTTTTCCTCCATAGTTGTTTTTTATTCCTCCTCAGCCTTCCTATGGGAGCTGCCTACTAAGCTGTGCTTTTCCAAAATTCTCCTATTCCAACATTTTTTTTCCCTGTAGATTTTTTTTTAATTAATTAAGCAGCAGAAATTGATGATTAACTCATTATTAACAATTTGGGAGTGGAGAGGTTGTGATCAAAAAACTATGATACCAGTAACAGAGCAGGTCACTGGGGAACAATACTTGAAATTCAGTCCTGAATTCTGTCAGTGATTTCCTATATAATTTTAAGCATGCTGCTGAACTACTTTGTGGCTGAGTTCACCCATCTATTCATGAAACATATAATTTTATCCAGAAGAGATGCTACAATGCTTAATTTTTAAATTAAATTACACAATTTTGGTTCTATAAATGATGGTTTTCTCTTAAATCTTTGCTGGGCTTTTAAAGTCCAAATTAATTTGGAATAATTTTTGTGATGATTTTGTGGTTCATGGTATAAGCTAGTAGCAACCCTTTACAAAGGTCATTAAAAATGCCTTTAGTTTACTGTGTAATTTTTACTTGTGATGTTCAAAATATCACATGAAAGCTCTTGAACCTTTCATCTGCTCTTGTAGTTAATGGTGGTATAAACTAGAAGGAATATTAATAACTTTGCTATGTCACAGAATATGTAGTTTCTGTAAACCTTTCTATGAATTGCACAAGATCATTCTTAATCCCAATTTAATCCCATAAAATTAGCTTTGTGATTTTTATTATTCATGGGAGTGCCTTTGTAAGTGCATGACTTCTTACTTATGTGATGGAAATAAAACTATTTTTAATTATGTATGATGGGGCATATTTCACAGTACTGTCTATAAGTAGTGTTATTTCTAATTTAGGTGGTAATGACAGATCAGTTGAAAAAATTCTAAATTATTTTCTGTTCTATTTTAATTGATTGCTGGAGATTTCTTTTTTTGGCTAATATAGCTTTGTCATGTGTGTCTTTTGCTCTTGTCTTGATGTTTGTCACAGGAATAATGGATTCTTCTGCCTGTCATCTGGTTGGACTGGCAATGGCAGTCTAGGGCTAGACTAATGCCCTTTTCAGATGCTGAACCACACAGAGATGCCTATGGTAGGCACTGGTAGAATCAATGCTTAGCATAGCTTCTTTCCCTGTTTGAACCTGTTTATTCCTCTTCCACTAAGGGCAAAATATAGGCAACAACATCCTTTGTGTGCTATGCAGTTTTCCAGTATCAAACTGCATACGTTTGAAACTGAATTTTGAATCTGAAATATGCAGATACAAGCTTGCCAGTATCAATTTCAGAAGTCTACAAAGTCTACACTGAAGCCCCATTCTCTGTTCTTTCCTCCTGGAGTTCTAATTCATCACCTCCTGCATGAGTGTATTGCACCTATCTTGGGGGTTTTAATTCCCTTTATATTGTAAACCTTATTACAGGCGTAGTTGGTTTGTTTCTTGAGTGTACAGGTATCCAGCCCAAGAGATAGTCAGGGGCTTGGGGATGTTTCACTGTCCTGGAAGTTCCGTCTTGGGAAAGTTTGGCAGACCCTCTGGTAGCCAAGCAATTAGATATGGGGAGTGAAATGATTTCTGGTTCTGAAATCTACAGTCCATTGAGTGTTTTACTCAAACCATGTTGCAAAGAAAATTGGATAATCCAATGAAGATAGCAGCTTAAACTATCTTAAACTATCACTGCAGAGGTGAATAGTGGCTAAAAGACACAGACAGAAAATAAAGATTACAAGACAATTTCATTCTAAGAGGGGTTGTCTTAAATTCACAGACAGTGGTAGAAGGTTCTGGAGAGAGATGACAAGATGTAAGGGTTGGCCCGAAGATCTCGTTTTGCCTCCCGATCATCGGGACAGAGACTGGGACAGACCCCACAAGACACACCCTGGCCTGGCTGAAGATGGTTGCTGCTGCGGTACAGTGCTTCGGGCAGAACGGCTGTAGGCACAGCGCGTGTGTTCACTGCCATGGTACAGCACATACTTGATGCTGATCAGCTACGGGCCTGCTCACAATAGGCCATAAATCTCCCTGCCTTTTGGCCAAATGCCACTCGCCTTGGAAAAAGACTTAAAACTGTGACTCTCTGAAGGGACTCTCGAGATCTCCCCATGGAAGAAGACGTGTCTATTGTCTGGGCCACGAGGACTTCGTCTCGCCATTGGTAGCTATATCCCACTTTCTCTCTCTCTTTCTCTCCCTACTTTGCTCTCTTTATCTCTCTCCCCTCTAATGCATAATTGAGTTGATCAGCACTCAATAAAGTGCTTTGTTGTTTTGTTGAAATTATAGTCCCTTGCTGTTTGCCTCTTATTTGTGCACCTCGAGATCCCTAGAACCATCACGATTTACGCCTTGATGTTAAAGCGGATCGTGACATTAAATTGGCGTCACGGACAGGATCTCTTGGTGCAAGAGGCAGGACTGTGTTGTTGA
>VXBU01014219.1:15400-32554 GCA_013400315.1 Bombycilla garrulus | reverse complement strand
GCTTTCAAACCAGCACAGTGTCAGTGACATCTCCGCCACAGCCTCTTTTGGTTTGTTTGGCAAGGGATGATCTGGTGGAACCAAAATGTAGGAATACGGTGTTTGGAGAGTGGCAGAAATTAAGTCAAGCTGCCAGCCTTTTCCTTGGGGATGGGAATTGATCCATGGCTGGATACCATGGAGCTTCCACAGTCTGATTATGGCAATGTGGCTTGTTCTGGCAATCCTAAAGAAGGAAAGACCTGCCAACTAACCTGATTGTGTAGCTGCTCTACATCTCTTCTCACATGCAGTAATATGGAAAATACTGCAAGTAGAAAAATACACACTGAAAGTAAATGCAGTTTTTGCTATGCATCTGTTCTTTGTCATTCTTGGTTTGCCTTTTTTCTCCATTATAGTAGTAAACATCTGGGTATTCTCCTTGACTGACTAGTGTTATGGTTGCATTATGCAGTTGTGTTGCATAGTTTTGTTTTTCTTTTTGAAGATGATCCAAAGGCAGGGTGTGTGGTTGTCTGTGGTGGTCTATGCCCATCCCCCAATAGATTCATCATTCAACCTTCCATTAGTATTTGCTACAGTACTTTAACATCCATCCCTTTTCTTTTTGTTTGAGCTTCAACTATCCAACTGCCAGCTCCCTTCCCCCAGTCTTTTGTCTGCAAAAATACTCTAATTGACAGGTCAAAGGAATCTCATCAGTGATCTCAATACATCAGAATCCGGCTGTGTCTGTGGCTACTGCTTTTGGCCTTGTCACCTTTAACCAATATGAAGTTGTTAGACCAGAGGCCAGGTCTGACTGGAGCTTTTATAACATTGTGGTTGTATTTCAGTGGAAGAGTCATTGATGGGGTAGGTTAAAAATAGGATTAGTCTTCATTAACTGGTTTGGATGGAGTGCCCAAATTTAAAATGGTCCTTTAAGATAAAGATTTTTTGAGAATATGAAAGAATTACTCTTGTAAGGTAGTTTTAAGGAATCTTAATCTCTTGTTTAAATATGAATCTATATATTTGCTAATTATTTGGGAATAATGTTCACATACAGAGCTGTCAATCATATTTCCAGTTTCCATAAGTCTTTTTAATCAATATACTGTGTCACAATTTCATTACTTTGGTGTTTTTTAATAAAAAGTTTTATGTTTACTGAGGGGAAACCTGTGAGAATGTGACTTCAGGTTCAGGATGCAGAAGTAAAAAAAACGCATGACATCTATTTGCTTTGATTCTTAATAATGTAAAGTTTTTTAAATGCTCTGTTCTTTATTTCTTTTAGTATCTTGTATTATCTGTAGAAGTTTTTGGTTTATTCTCTGAAAGAGAAGTGGGGGTATCAGAGCCGTTACATTCTTAAGAATTTGCAGGTAAAAGTGGGAAGTTTTGATCAGCGAAATGATGGATGTGCACACTCAGCTTGGCCAGTGGCTCAGCACAGCTGTAAGTTATTTCTGACTAAGGTGCAGTGCTACCTATGTCCCTGCTGATGGTGAGGAGCACTGAGTTCAGGAGAGATTGGAGGAAATTGCTTTAACTGGGAAAATGGAGCATATGTGAGAAGCAAATAGTGGGGGAGCAAGGCTTTGATAATTCTGCTGTTCATAGAATTTTTCTTTACTCCATTTTCGTGATGGCTCCTTGAATTCTTTTTGTCTGTTAGAGAGGAGCAGCTGTTGTCTCTGCACAGTGTCAGCATCAGAACTTGGCTATATTTGCATAAACATCAGACACATGCATACAAATCTGTATACATACATGTAGCTCTGTCTGCACTGCACCTAAAACTCTTGGGTTCAGGTCTGTTTGGTGTGCTGAGGAGGCTTCTGTCCTGTTGTATGTATTGCTTGTTACCAACCTGTGGGCAAAAAAATTTAGGTTTTTTTTTTCTAATAATCTGGTGCTTAACAATGAACTTACCCAACTCGTTTGTTAATTGCAACATAATTTAGGTATTTAGTGATATAGTCTGGGATATTTAGGAGCTTTATATACACACTGGCTACAGGTGTGCTTTGGAGAAGGACAAGCATTAAAAATGAGTAAGTAGTCATGAAAAAGCTGGTGGTCTTGGTTAAACAGTGGCCGTATTTTAACTCATTTCGTGGTGTGTTCCAGTTCTCATGGCAAACTGCAAATCTCAAATAAACTGCTTGTTGATTCATGAAAAGCCCAAGAGTAGATCTAAATTCATTCTGGTTGGAGCTCACAGTAAAGGCTCGCACAAATGCAGCTTTGGGTTTGAAGATTTCTTTTTCAAAATTCACTGCTCCCTCCCACCCCTTTGAAATGTATATATTTGAAACAAAGACAATTTGAAATGATCAGTCCAAGCTTGAATATCTGCTAATTTTAAGCAGTTTTAATTCTGTCTGTTTCCTTATCTAGAACAGTCATGGACCAAATCTAGTCAAAACCATTAAAATGGAGACTATGGATAGGGTGAGTGTCTGTTTTATCAAGCATCATCTGTTCAGCAATGACTAAGTAAATATCTGGATGTGAGTAAGAACATGGCAGTTGGACATCTCCCATTTGGCCATCTGTGTTTCTGTTTTCAACTCAGATCAAATTTTTGGAGAAAAACCTATTGATGAATCAGAATTTCAGATATTATCTGGGCATGCCTTTACTCAGTGTTAGAAATATGAGTCTTTACATATGAATTATAACACAAATTTATTTAGGTTGTATATTCATTTGTTTTTCACTAGCTTTTTCTCTCAGTTTCATTTGATACTTCTTGGGGTTGTTGTCATGGAGGACACAGTGAACAGTCAAACACTGAGCATAGTGTTTGAGATTATTTGCTTGTGACATAGTGTTTTCCTAATTTTTTTTTTTTTTATTTCTTGGTAATTCCAAACACTTGACAGCTTTGTTGGACAGCTGTTAAGATTATTTATTATATAATTCCAATTTTTTTCTCCCATGAAAACAGCAGCTCAGGTTCCTTCCACACAGTAACAGATAGATCGGAGTCCATATGCTACCTTTCCCCCTTCACTGTATAATGCTGTATCAATTTTCATTAATCTGTTAATTACATTTTTTTTCTTTCTTGTCCAGCTGCTCACTCTTGGGATTTTTCTGACATTCATTGGTTGTCCTTTGTCCTTACTCTCTTTAATAGCTTCTTAGAATTTTCTAATATCCTGTATAACAGATTGTAAATTAATTTTTAATCCAGGTGTTAAGGAAATTGGTTGAAGGAGAAAAACCATAGCCGAGAAGCTTCCTTATTCATAAAAAATGCACAAAAAACATTAAGTTGCTTTTCCAAATGAATTAATATAAAATTGCTGAATTGCTGTGTGAGATCATGTCAATGGACTCTGTAGAAGATGGGTAAATTTGCTGACAGTGAGGTATCTTGAATGGCAGGGAAATAAATGTATAAAATGAGTAAGTTGTGGAGAAGAACTCCAGCAAAGTGACGAGAAAATAGCCTTTAACTGAAGACATCCCAAACTGGAAGGTCTCCAGAGCATCTGGTGGTCAGTGATTGTGTCCTTCTATCTTTGCTCTGTTCTTTCACCCTTTCCATAAAAACCTGCTAGTGTCTGCTGATGAGGGCTACTGAGTTGGAAGGATCTTTGAATCCATCTGGCCATTGCCATGTTCTTATGGCACAGGGTATATAGCAGGTTTTCACCAACCCAGAGTATTTTTGCCATATCTCTTTTTTAATATAGATGCCTTCTCTTGGAAGTTGTGTGTGGAGTGGAAAGCAAGAATTGGTTGTTGCTGCTGCCATGAGGCATAAGAAAGTCTTTAAAATACAGCTTTTTTCTGGCTTTATTTTCTATATAGAGTCTGGATGTCCTTTGTTTGATCTGTGTGCTCAAAGAGGCTCAGTAGATCTTAGTGTTCGATAAACTGTTTTTGTAATGTCTATAGACAGCACCAAAGTCTTTGAACTGCATTGCCTGCATATTTTACAACAGCTGTTACCTTTTTCTGAATAACTTATAATCAAAAGGAGAAAGTGTATTTCTTACTACATCGTGTCAGTTCAGAGTGGCTGAGTACTTGCTGAGATTTTTTTGGTGTGTCTTTATATAATGTAGTTAAATCACAGCTGGTGGCAGATGCTTGTCAAAAAGCAACAGGTGTGTTATAATCCTTTTTTCGTCAAAATGCACAGCACAAGCTACTTCTGCTTCTTGGAGGCAGGACCCCAGTCCCAGCTGTCAGAAAAAAAAAGGGATAAATTAGGAAAGTACAGGTTTCCCCTTGCACAGAGAATAGCATGTTTCTTATTTTATTGCTAGCTAAGCTACAGAGACAACATGCCACTTGTTTATCCAATTAAGTGTTCTCTTTCGAATCAGGAAATGGAGTTCACTTGGCTTTGGAAAAGAGATCAAAAGTCTGAGAGTAGTAGCAGTTCAGGAGAGCAATGCCAAGGAGAGTTATGACACTAAATGACCATTACTGCACCTGTGAAAGCAATCCAGCTCTAAGGAGGGAATGAAACTAAAGAGCATAAATTAGCTACGACTAACCACAAAGCCTCTGTCTGCAGTAGCAATCGCTGCCTTCCAGGAAATTGGTAGCCATTGGTTCAAAGAATATAAAACTTAATAGTAATATTTTAGTAAGATGAAGTAGAGATAACATGAAATTCATTAAATGTCATGCCAGATCATCAGCTGCAGTTATTTACACAGGTGAGGTTCTAGGGTATTAAATTTATTTTGCACCAGTGCTCTGAATTACTTTGGTCATTAGAAAGGAGTATTCTCTCCAGCCCAGTTGTGTTACCATTTTGGCCATTTTCTCGTAATTAGGACATGTCATCTTCTGGCAAGGCAGCGGAGCAGCTTTTGGCATAGTCTCTTCATGTTACGGCTGTGAATGTTGCTTTATATGGTACTATTTCTAGTTAAGCTGATTATCATAACACTTCTCAAGAAATGTGTTCTGTAAAGGACTGAATGTGAGTTAGATATTTCAAAATATAAACTAAACCAAGTTTGTTTATGTCAAGATCTTTATGAAGACTGGAGCTAGCTGAACTGAGTTGCATTTTTTCATCCTTTGACAAATGTTCTGTGTTTCCCCATTACTAAGAACTTTGGTTCTTTGAACTATAAAGTCCTGTGTAACAATTGAACTGAAAGCCATTATTCATCCAGACAGTCCAGTGAGAAGACTCAAGATGCAGAACTTAGAGATTAAGTACAAAGTCTGTAAGTGGATAAATGGTGTGCGAATTAGAAGCTCAAATGAGAAAAACACATTAGGCATAATAGCTCAGATTCTCACAGTGTAGTATTTCTGTGAAGTGTAGGAATTCCTGAATTGTCTATCTGCCACTGGCATTCTTAGTCTTCCCACAGGCTATTTTTGTGTACAAGTCAAGAGATCAGAACGATCTAAATTAAAAATAAAAAAGCCCAAAAGTTCAAAGCAGAAAACCTCCACGAACCCACCTCCTTCCCCCCAACCCTTAAGCTTCAACCAGGCTTCTTAGGGCCTTTCTTTTTAATTTTTTTAACCTGATTACAAGACAGTGTTTCTTTAGGTGTTTAACCAGAACATGGTAGATTGACCTGTTTATCTTGTAGGATCTGCAGCAGTGCCACAGAGAATAGAGTAGTATTCTTCACTGTCATTTGTCATTCCACTGTAGACTTAAATCAGGTCACTAATTTGTACTTGCCTGGTCAATTTACCATTGGTGAAGTGCCACTGTGACATTGCTAACTGGAGTGTTGTGAGGCATTTGGGAGCTGCCCATCATCCTCCCTACCCACCTGGCTGCATCCAGGTGCAGTTAGCCTGCATCCAGGCTAATAACATCTGGCAAGGTGAGTATGTGTTTATTTGTGTGTAGCATTTACTCTTGAGTAAGAAGAATCAAGGGTGTTGGTGGATCTGGGTTTCGGAGCACATATGGGGTGACACATTGCAGTTCCATGGTATTACTGGGAGAAAAAAGACTGTTCATGTGGCCCCTTATATCTCTGTTCTAGGACTGCTTTTATTTAAAATTTTCATTGATACTCATGGTAATGAATAATGTGCAATGAACTTTGCTCAGGATGTAGGTCTAGAAAGTATCATCAGTGGGGGAAGGACCAGGATATTGTATCATTAAACCATGATACGGTAGATGTGAAGTTGAAGAGGGGAAAATTTAAGTGTCATGGTGTGGAGTCTAGAGTCACAAACTTAGCAAATAAGTCTAAATCTGTGACTTAAGGTTTTAAGGTCGACATTTCTACCTTAAAAGCTCATCTGTTAGAAGAGTGAGGCTAAGACTTGAATATATTTGCTTTATACTTTGTGGATTTTTGGGGGTAGCTTGTTACTAGAAGAATGTTACCTTGGAGAAAAAAAAGACAAAAGATCCTATGATTTGAGCAGAGGTTAGAGAAATATGGGGAAATGTGACTAAAGATTCACTCAAGATACAGCAGGCATTTCTCATGACTTTGTTTGAAAAGGGGTGAGAACTTGTAGGAAGTACCACATCTTATTTTACTGTTCCCCAAATGTTTGCTTTCAGCACTTTTGAGAAGTAGGATAGACGTAAGAGATATTGGTCTGAGACAGTTCTTTTCTTCTTACGTAAGATTTGGTTTTTGTAAGGTAGAACTGGCAACTGGATTTGCAGATTTAGGGTTTCCCTTCTTGTCTTGTTTCTAGCTGCCTGAATTCTGTTTTGAACATTGAGACCACAGTGATTTGTGAGGATTCACAGTCTCTTCTTGAAACAAGCAGGCTGACATCCTTGGGAAGACCTGCAAAACTAAGAAAACATTAATAAAGTTTTAAATTGGAATATAAGAGATGGGGTAACAGTGGGAGATGATTTAGGCATACCTGGCCCTATGTGAAGGTGAGCTTTCAAAAAGTCCCCTTTCAGCACTGCTCTAAAATCTGATCGATAAACATCTGATGGTGTCCTTCATGAGGGGTCTTTGTTCACGTCAACCTTACCTTTCTTTTAAACATATAAAGACTAAAATGAAAATAATACTCCAGATAATACTCAATTGTATTTGTATAGGTCTACATAATTTGATTGATGTAAATAATAAAAACAGTGCTTTTCCCAAATAGAGCCCTCTGGTTGCCCAGTCACTTCTGAACCAGGTGAGATACTAATATGAGCTAAACTAGCACATTTGTGGGTGATACAGGAAGGCAGGGGAGACAAGAAGTAAAGGAGAGAGAACTTCAAGACAAGGGGAGGAAGAAAAGAAGAAGGACAGGGCGTTGTTCATGCAGTTGATTGCAGAGGAAAGGTCTTGGCAGCCATAAAGTTCAGTTGTCTGGGAGCTGTTAGGCACGGAAGCTGAGGCATCATAGGGTGCGTACATTCATAGGAGAGTGAGCATGGCAGTATTCCTGTAGGGCTTGCATCAAGGGGGGCTTTGCTGTGGTGTAACTCAGCTTTGCAGCTGCGCAATGTGGCACAAGCTCTTTGTGGCAGAAAAAGTTGTTCTGGGCAAAAAGCACGTTTAAAAAGGGTTTACTTCAGGGTGTCCCACCTACTTTCCCATCTGAGGCATTTCTGTTCCTTAGTATTAAGTGTTTCTCTACTGATCACCACAGGCATACAGCAAGAGAAAATTAAGTGGATCCTGAAAACAGAGTTTTCATGAGGACTGTGCTCTGGACCCCATTCCATATCATCCTTTCCTCCTCAGACTTTTGCCCAACCTCTTTCCTTTGGGGGAGCCAAGGACAGTTTACTGGGTGGTTTGGTTCAGAAAAGCAGGGGAGTGCGTCTCAGAAAATTGGTATGAGAAATGTGTGATGCCCACAACAGCAAGCACTTCATGATTTGTTCCTGTTAAAGGAAGAAGACAAGCATGAGGTGAAAGCAGGGCTTGGAATGTTTTTATGGCATCCTTCTTTGTCCCATTCTGAGATCAACCTACTGATGCAAATACATTTCATACCTGTCTGCTGTAAACAATTCACTGGGGAGCAGTGATTGTATCACATCTTCTTGGCCACTCTTGTTTTAAGTAGAATCTCTCTGCAAACCAGTGAGGGTTGCTGCATCATTCAGGCAGGATGCACTGAAGGACATGAGTTCATCATAATTGTTTTACCAATATGTAACAGGAAAAGAATTCCTCTTAAATTTTTCCTTTTGCTTTGGTCCTACTGTAGTTGCTGTGGTATTTTGTATCTGTTAGAGCCTATGCTGTCTGAAGCAAGTTAACATTTGTCTTCACATAACCTTGTCTTGAGATCCCTTTTGTCCTTTCATGGGTGACACACTGATGCTATGCTGCTTTCTGAGTGCAACTCTTTAGTGTAATAGCAGCTTTCAGGTGTGACTTCTCACTCTGCCCTGTGGGGTGTGGCTCAGCCCTCTTCTGTTCTTCCCTTGCTCTGGCTTTTGTTGCTCCCTCTGACCCCTGCTTGCAGGTGGAGCCAACTGCTTGCATGACCTCTCCAGTCCAAAAATAAGGATGCATTGGATTTGGAGGTAGTCTGGGCACCCCTTTCCCCTCCCCCCATTGGCACCCTTTTATTCTCTTCAGCAAAGTGCTGTGACACCTTTGGGCAGTAACAGAAGTACTTGATTGCAGAAGGCTGTTTGAGAGCAGAGGTCCCATGCACTGAGGGACTGTGAGGATGATGGGGTACAAGTTAGTCTAAATACAGCCCCTGACTTTTTCAATTAGATAGGCTCCAATTATTGCTTTCCATCCTTTGTTGGTGTCTCCTGGGGCTTTATCCTTGCTTGTCAGCAAGAGTGAGGAAACCTGGGAGTGACAGGAGGTGCTGCCCAGAGTGCCCTGGAGCTAACTAACCCTTTGTTCAAAAGGCTTAATAGTGCTGCAGTTTCTAAGACTATCATGTATCTTTTTGGTGTTGGTTTCATGGAGGATTCAAATTCATTGCTTTTCATTGCTGAAGTAAGATATGTTTTGTTACATGATCTCAGTGCACTGGAGTTGCAGAGAGAGAAGCCTGGGCATTCTGTACTTGCATGCTAAATTCTGCAATGTAAGAACCAGGTTAACTCTTCAGAGAATTATTTGCTGAGCAGTTTGCCAGGGCTGGAAAGGCTTTTGGGGGGTCATCTTTCACTTTAAGAAGTTCATGAGCAAGTATGTGAGGCAGCAAACTATTTACTTTCTGGCTGGGATTCTTTTCTGCAGAGACTTGCACTGGTTTTAGTCAGACGGCAGACATGGTGCTTACTCTGTAGTTTCTGCTTTTTTTAATCTATGAAAGGCTAATTTTTGCTCCAGCAACTGTATTAAAAACGGAGAGGTAAACCTGATGGAAACAACAAGAAATTCTAATTGTTTGACTCTGCATAGGTGTTCGATAACATCATAGAAAATACACCCTTCTACTTCCAAATCTGTCTTGTATGGAGGCTGAGGCAGAGACCAGCTCTTCTGTTTTACTCTACTGCTGAAGAATGAAATGTACTGCCTGCCTTCTGCTGCAGTGTAAAATTCATGGCTGACTTGTTACACAGTTCTGTGTGTTGTGTTATGTATTACCAGAGCAAAGGTTACCTAGAAGGGCATTTTTATTCTGTGGGTACAGTTGGAAAAAGGAAAGTAATCCCTGGTTATAAAATCTGTTGGTTTTTACTCATTAGTTGTGCCAAATTTTTTAAATTTGGGAAATGGGTAGAACTGCTCCCACTAAGGATGAGAAGAGATGTGTGGGTAGACCTGGGGTGGGTGAGTCAGTGTGGTGGGTGCCCACCGCATGGAACCCATGGGTGCTGCTGGAGACCCTGCTGTGTTTTCTTGTCTGCCTCTGTGGGCATTCTCTGACAGGTTCCTTCCATGAACTGGCCAGCTGGCTCCTCTGCCCAGCCAGCCAAGTGGCTGCTTGCCCAACTCAGTTGTGAAATACAAGTTAAAGACAGTATTTAAATGCAGAGGAGTTGGTTTTGCAGATGAATTTACTGCAAGAGGTCTTATAGTACAGCAACAGTTTGGCATAGTGTGTCATGGGGCATTTGGAGTATCAGAAGAATGGGGATTTTTGTTATAAGCAAAATGTTTTTTAAACCATAAAAAAAAAGATTATTTGCAAAAGTCAGTCACAGCCAAGGCCAAGTTCTGCTCTTGTTGCATAGCCGAGAAAAGGGTAAACACCAGTGTGATGTTGAATGTTTTTGTATGCTTTGAGAATCTTAGATCTTTGAGTATGTTGATGCTGATTTCCTTGCATATAATGAAGCAAGGATCTAGTGCTTTTAGAAAATGTTGCCGTTTTTACAGGGTTGTTAGGCGACATGAGGATCACACAAGAGTGGGATCTATAATCTGTTTTAGTGAAGAGTATAGTGTCAGCATCTTCAGTGCAGCTCAGGTTACTTGTGTGGTTTTGTCAAGAGCTGTGTGCAATAGTAGTGTTGCTATCTAGTGGGCTTTATTAAATATAGTTCAGTATCATTTGAAAATTGAGGTGTTGCTTAGTAGAAGATTTGAAGTGAACTACTTGTCTCTGTAACTACTACTGGTAGAAGTAAGGCTACAGGAAAGTTTTCAAATCTGTGAGAGAAATGCTGGAATCATGTCTGATAAACATTGTAAGGAACTAGAAGAGACAGATGTGAAAGGCAAAGGATGGAAAGCAGCAGAAGTGGGAAGTTTGGGACCAGCATCTTTGTCTGGGGGCAGTAGTGAGAGGTGCAGGTTACCAGTGAAAGAGATGCCTATGAGAGCTGAAGTCTGCTTCAGAATGTTTTGTATTATTGTGTCTCATGAGGTGTAAACAGCTGTGGAAATTGGATGTCTGACATGAAGAAAGCAAGACGAGCACAGTCCCAGTTTCTGGCCTGATGTTATCAAAACAACTTGCACACATCCACACTGGTTGTTTTTTTTTTTTTACTTGTTTGTTTGCTTGGGGGTTTTGTGTTTGGTTTTTTTTTGTGTTTTTGTTTGTTTGTTTGGGTTTTTTGTTTGCTTGTTTTGTTTAGTTTTTTTTATTAATCTAATATATTTTAATTTCAAAGTAGAAGACAATCTCATTGCATACAGAAAACTACAGCAGGCTGCGGATGATACTTATTGAAATAACAAGCTCATAAGAAAGAGAGGAGGCAGTTTGGAAGATAATCAAAGTTAATTTTAAAGCACTTTTATTTTTTTTGTGTTGTTCCTGCTTGCACTGTAATGCTTTCAAGCTCACTGGGAAAAATAGGAAGTTCATGTCCTTAGGACACGATGGACTTGAGCCTGGCTTAAATTATTCTTTGCTGCCACACATCCCTTCCTTCTCCTTTTACTCTGTCCTAAAAACGCCTTTTGTGTGTCCCTGTGGAAACACATATCAGAGAGTTGTAATTGAAGGTTTGGTAATGGGGGCAGGTTTAGACAGTTCAGATCATTGATTTTTCAGGAACCGTGTGTGCCTTTCAAAGAAAGTTAAGTGCTGCATTGGATTTGCCAAAATAGAAGGATTGGAGAGAAGCAAAGCAGTGGCAGTCACTGTGCCACAGAGAAAAGTGTGTTTCTGAGAAAATGTGAGTCTGCTTATGTGAGAAAATCAACACTGACAGATGAAAGAATAACAGGGTGGCAATAAGTATATCTTGAGTAACTTAAGCTCCAACTGTACAGACAGGAAGACCATGGAGAAAAATATTAAATACTGTGTGGAAGGTAGATAGCAATGTGCAATTTTGAAGTGAATACCTTTTCCTTTAATTTGGTGTGGCATCTCTGAAGAAAGAAAGCAAGTCTAGTCTGATACATGCTTTCTAGCAAAGTTCTTCTGTGCTGGGAAAAACCTGGATGTTGATGAAAATAGAGTAAATGTATTGCTTAGGCAAAACAGAGGTGTCTTTGCCATCAGAAGAGATGTACAGCGGCACTTGAAACAAGAGATGTAGTGCCAGGAGAGATTCCCAGATCCATCGTGCATCTCCCAAGATTCTGTTAACCCTTTTTACTGCAGACGTGTGTTAAGGACAGTTTTCAGCCATCCTAAGGTGAAACCAAGACTCTTGGAGTTTCTGCTTCAAAGACACAGCCTTGTTCCCAGAAGCATAATTTCTCTTTCGTGTGAATTTTTGTTTGAACATGTAGAAATTTCGACTGTTTCCTGGAGCTCAGATTACAAATGGCAGTTGTAGTTGTGTGTCTTATCACCTGTCTTCCTGAGAAAGATGTTTGTACTGTTCCTGCAGTGTTTGTACTGTCTGTAGATGGGACCAGGAACATTTTCATGTTGTCTTTCAGGTATTTGTACAAATGTTCAGTGCCAGAAGGGAGAAAATTGATAGCTACAGAGAGTTTTGGTAGAAACATACCTGCTTGATAATGGCTTCTTATTTATAATTGTAACTTCAGCTCTCTCAGTTACCATGTTTTGAATCAGAGGAATGAGCATAGCATTGCTTTGCCTTTTAAAAAAAAACAAACATTAGTCATAAAAATGTGCCAAGACAAATGCCTTAGAAAACCTAAATGTGTCATAAACATATGTTTTCTGGTCAAACTTGCAATCTAATTAGGAAATGTGATTAGAAAATGTAAAAAATGTAATCTCATTAGATAGGATCTGTTGGCTTTGGCCATACTTCCTGCTGTTAATTGTTTACCAGTCTGGTTAATATCAGCTGTCCTTCCTTCTTTCCCTTTCTGCCCACCCTGAATCATGTCAAGCTGACACGACTGTGATGTCCTGTGATGTGCTGTGTGCTTCCAGTACATAGTATGCAAGCACCGACTCTTCTGAGTGCTTGGAAAAATTTCTCTTGTTCCAGAATTCGTTGAACACCACCTTAAGTTCGCAGGTGTTCTTGAACTTTCCTTTTACAACTCTTGGATACTAGTTATCAAAATTTGCTGACCCTAGAAATGCAAAATTTTAGGGACCAAGCTTCATTCTTTAACACTTTTTTTAGTTATTTTCAAAGTAGGAATAGTATGACTACATTGCAGGACTGTCTACCCATCTACAAAACAAGAACACTTGGCTTAACAATTCTGGTTTGGTTTGTTTTTTCTTCTGTGTGTCAACAGTTCAGTCATTTCTATTTAATAACAGAGGTTATATTCTTCATTTGTCATTCCCAACAGGTATTTTGTATTTGTCCTTCACTGCCTGTGTAATCAGTGTCTGAGGGGTAGAAAGGGTGTAGACAAGGTAGGTGACTACAACAGTTGAGTTTTTAAATTCTTCCTCTCTGCTGACCTAGGCATCTGTTCATTTTCCCTGGGGACACTTCTGGGGAAATTTGTAAATACCAATCCTTGTTTCTGAGCCAGGTAGCGTGACTAGTTCATGCTCTCAATGGATGTAGGTAGGTTCTGTTTATTAAGGGGAGGTTGAAAGGACTGTATCAGTTAAAATAACACACCAGCATCTGGGCAGCTTTTCAGGCAGGTAAGTTATTGTGTTTACACTCAAGTTTGGACTTGAAAAAAGCTCTAGTGGACAAATGCAGAACTGTTGCTTAGATTTATCAGGTTTTGATTGCAATTTGAGCAGCACTGAAAGAAACAGACTCTTTAAAATAGTGCTTTCACAAGTTTAGTTTAGAGCAAATAAAGTTATTAAAATTTTGCCATCTGTATAAGATTGATCCTTTAAAATACCTAATAATAAAACCGAAGAAGTGAAGACCTGCACATCTATCTCCCTGAAGGTTTTATTACATCAGTTTCTTCTTTTCAAAGATTTTTTAATTTTATTACTGTGTGACTGTATCATGTTTAAGGATGACTTTGTTTTGACTTTTCATTTTTAGTTTCAAAAACTAGTGTGAGGTAAAAATACAAGATAGATAAATTACATGAATACTAAACATTACAAAAAATTTTGTTTTTTAGGAAAGGCAGAAACGCTCTAGTAATGGCATTATGGCTTGTGCGTCAAATTCTTCCCTGTTGATGATAGCTTATGTTCACCCTCTTGGGTCTTTTATAAGTTTTGCTTCATTGTGCAGGCTTGTAAATCTCAATTATACTAATGGGTGTCATGCTTTCACATTATAGGAAAGAAGTGCCAAATACAGCCCACAGTGGGATGCCCTCATCCAGCAACTAACTCTTACACTATGGAGCCTTTCTCTTAGCTATCAAAAACATTTAACACTGGGGAAAAGAACATTAATACAGCTTGTATTTGAGTCCAGGGACAATGATCTGGAAAGCAGTTTGCCGTTGTGTCTGGCAGGCTGTTGCATATTGGAACAAGAGGTAAAACAGTTGTCATAGGAAAGGAAGTAAGTGGCATTTGCAGGGTTGATCTTCAGTTAATTATTGCTGAAAAATACATAGCAACTTGCTCTTGCTCTTTTAGAGATGGTATTTGATATGCTACCCTCATTTACTGAAATGTCTTGTAAAATAATTCTTTGCTGTGAATTAGAAGGCCAAACATTTGTGATCCCCTGTTTCTGAGAAACCGGTTCTCAGAAGGGCATGAAACATAGGTTGACACCATGATATGACATTTTAATGAGGCCTGATGTCCTGTCTCTGTTTTGAAAGAAATCGAGTCACAGATGTTAACTGTGCTTTCCCAAGGACTGCTGAGTAGGATAGGTACTGCTGGGTAGCTCTCTGTTATCGTACTGCTGGTTTGGTTGCAGCATTTTAAAAAGAGACTGACCAAAACCATGTTCAGAGTAATATATGGACTGGTTTTAGGGAGTTTTGATGCTTTAAATCAGTGCTGTTAAAACAGGATTCATAAGGGTTTATTTCAGACACTTTTATGGGTTTATTTTAGATGCTTACCCAGAGCATGTTGAGGTGGGAGCATTTTTGCATGGGATGGGGGTCCAGTCTGCTAAGGGTCAGAGTCATCTTTACGAAGGCCTCTAAAAGTGTCCTTCAGCAGCTGAGCTCTGAACTCAGGTTATTGGTGCTTCACAGCTTTGAAAAGGCCTTATCCAGCACAGGTCATGTTTATTTTTCATTAATAACTTCCATAGGTATATCAAGCAAAGAAAATTATGGGGAGGAAATCTGTGATGTTATCTTTGTTATCTCTAACTTAATCAGGGGTTAAGTCTGCACATTCAAAAAGGAATGAAGTTACTACAGGATTTTTGCATTGGCTAATCTGGTCTTACTCCTGGTTTATGTCTTACCTAGAGGCTCCTAAAAGTATACTCTAAATCCTTGCCCTTTGACTGATTTAATGAGATATTTTCTCTAGTCAAGGCTCCATAATTTAACATCATCTCTTAACAAAATGGTGTATCTTTGACTTTTTCTGTTTGTTACGCTTTATTTTCTCCATTCCAGCCAAAACAAATTATCTTGACAAATATTTGACCTCACTGAGTATGCTTGAGACCATAGCAGAGCTGATGAGGTTTTCGACTCTGGGGTGCAATAAACAGATTGACACTGGAGAGATTAATGTTCTGGCTCTTAACATTCCCTGAAAGTCTCTGCTGCAGGTGATGCAGCTGTTAGGATTTCGTAGAATTTAAAAACATGTGCAAGCAAGACAGTAGCAATACTTAATATGGTGGAGTAATGATTTCATATTATAAACTTGTGACTCAGAGGGAAAACCATCTGGTTAAAAATATGTGCATTCTTCTCATTTCAAGTATAGCCTCAGGGTTGTTCTTTCTCATTTTATTTCTTACTGCTTTTGATTTGGTCGAGGAGCTAGTTAATGATGTGTGGTGACCAAAGTCATCAATAGCTAACAACAAAAATGAGAGTTAATTTTGGAATACTCTTGTCTCTCACTTCCCTCTGTTATCCAGTAAAATGCTCAATGAACCTATTATTCTTTATCTTCAGTTATTAGAATCAAACACTGTGATTTTTCATTGGATTTTTTTTTTTTGGAGGGGTTGATCTTTCCATCAATGTCTTCTACAGGTGTTTAATATGTACGGTGTGGAAATATCCACAGATGCAAGAATAGAAGGATGTTAAATGAATAGAACTGTGACTTCCTGCTCTGTTTATAAATGCTTTTGCATTTTAAAAACTGCTTTTATAATATCATTTTATTTTTAATAGAGAGTGAACGGTCTCTAAATGTGTATGTAGAAAGCACCGGGTTTCATAATTGAGGGCCAGTTGTCACTCTTGATGTAACAGATGTAAGTCTGCTATGTTCACTAATTATTTCTTCTCAGGTAGCTGTAATGAAGGAAACAGACTTTGTAATGATATTCCAAGAGTGACAAGCTGGACGGGGTGAGAGGCAGTAGGGCTGTTTAGGTGCTACTCAGGTGGACAGGAGAGTTTAGTGACCTTCTGTGAAGTGTGGGGTAATTGAAGGAGGGTATCACAGAGATTGTGTAGCAGCTCACCTCGTCTGCACTTTGTGATGCGAATATCAAGGTGCATGAGCAAGGATTGGGTGACCTCAGGTACCAGGAAAACCCAGCTCCAGCAAACTCCACCTCCTGAGAGAAGCCCAGACACAACTTTCCTGTCCTGGACAAGGTGAATTCAACACCAGCTCTGTTGTGTTTTACCCATTGCTGCCTTGTGCTGTGCTGTAGATAAATACAGGCCTTGTTGTAAGTCTTAAATGAGAGGCAGTTTATTGAAATCTAAAAATACATAAAATAACCAGGTATCCAGGTTTATTCTTGTTATCAACAGCTGCTAAGTTGCCATCTAATGATGCTGGTTGCTTAAATATTATCACTTAGCTGAACTTTAAAGGTGGTGTGGAACTTCAGTTCTGACTTGAATAAACATTTGTGTTCAAAAACTTAATAAAGACCAGAGTTTTCTCTCTGTTTTTTTGCCTGCTTTGCAGCTCTGATGTGTGAAAGTAATAAATCAAATTGAAATGCCTTTTTCCATGTGGCTCTGGGCAATAAGACTTTTCACACCTGGTAGTATATAGGAGTGTCTTTGAAATAATAACTCATCTTTTTAGAGAAAGTGGAGGGATGTATGTGACTGACACAGATGGCCTTCCTTCATATCATCTTCAGTGAAGTTTTTCTTTATTATTTTTCTTGTGGGCAAAGAAGAAGTGAAAATGAATCTAGAGAAATCGCAATCTCCCAAGCATTTTTATAGTCTGCATCTCATAGTTGTTGGTTTGGGTTTTTTCCCCTGGTCATAGTCCCCTATGTGCTGAACTTACAAAAATGGATGAATACTCTTCAGCTTGCATGGAGAGGGTATGTATGAGAAGAGTGGATTTTCCAGCTGAAGCATGCTTTAAATTCTTTTCAGGCTTTTTTTTTTTTTT
>VXBU01014219.1:0-15380 GCA_013400315.1 Bombycilla garrulus | reverse complement strand
TTTTTTTTTTTTTTTTTTTTTTTAAGCCTGTCAGATCTGAGTTTTCAAATATATTCTCCTTACAGAGTTTCAGGAGCATAGACTGTCCCTGCAGTTGTCAGTGATTGTGTTTCTCTTCCTTTGGTGTGGCAGCTCCAATCTCAGTCACTCCTCCTTTCTCCTGTGAAAGCAGTATCTGAAAAATACACATTTGGTGGTGCATGGTCACCCTGTGTTTCATACACTCTTATTCTGTATAATAGCTGTGTAATTCTGTTCTATGGTGAACTTATGACAAGTGACTAATAAAGAGTTTTGGACAGCAGTCACTTCTGTGCATTGATAGTGCCACATTGGTGACAGAGTGAGGTAAGGAATTTTATTTCAAAGGTATCTGTAATACCCAGTTGGAATGACTGTTAGTAGTTTTGGTGGATTCCAGACATTACCTACTTTTCAAAGTGGTATTTGCTGAAAAACCTATTGCGTTCTGGCAAAGTTACTACAACAAGTATTTTCATTCAGTCCTGCTGAAGGGAAAGAGGGAGACCAGACAGATGGTCCTGAATCCTGCTCAGTTTTTAAGACAGCTGTGTAAAATCCCACACAGTCCCACGAAAGGATTCAGGTTTATGGATCTATCTTACCCTGACAGCTCCCACACACCAACATCTCACCTGCAGCTTGGCCTCAGACACAGACTCTGGTGAAGGCAAGGTTAATTGTAGTTATGGCAATGGTTTTGGGAAACAGCATCTATCTTTTGTGTTACAACTTACTTGGCAGAATATTGGGCTTAGTAAGGTGGGCCATGTCAAGGCTTAGCTCAGGAGGTTTTCATTTCTCCCTGGCACATCCAGAAAATGCAGGACTTACTTTAGCCTTGGATCTCTACTATCTGTAATTAAATGCTTAAGGCTGTGGTGTATCTGCCTAAATAGCTGACTAAGTTGATCCCATCTGAAGTATTCCAAGTCACTGAGCTGAGGACTTCATTGTATAGCCCTTCCCTGACACAGACCACATGGATCTTAATGTTTGCTTTTTTTCATTTGCTTTTCAAAGGAAGATCTTCAAGCTTTCAGAATGTAAACATCCCAGAGACAGAGAATTTTATTTTTTAGCCTTTAACTCCAGCTTTTATCTGAATGTCTAGCATCAGCAGCTGTACACATGTAAGCAGATTGGGAAATGAGACTGTTTTTCTGGTTTTGACCATAGATTACTTTAGACTTTGTGGTGCCCAGCCCTTAAATATGCAATTGATGGGGAACCAGAGCAGGGGAATGATCAGGAAAGTTTTGCTTTTTCTTTCATCTGTATATACAGAGCTCAGTTCCTGCTCTTTTTAGGGGAATGCACACATTCTTTCTATGGAAATGAAGAGGGAAGAGTAGCCATTTAAAAAACCCAGCCCCTACCCCTACAAAGAAAATCAAACCAAATCCCACAATAAAAAATCCCTGACCAAAAGGAGCTGGAGCTGTGCATGCTAAGGAGAAGCAGTTGAGACAGTACAGTAATAAAACCAAAATGGATGATGTGCAGCTTTGTCGCCCAGATTGCTGAGTTTGGCCAGCTCAAGTATGTGCATGTCACTGTGGACACGTTCTCCTCTGCTATGTGGGCTTCTGCTCACACTGGAGAGAAGGCCCGTGATGTCCTTGCCCACTGGAGGCAGGCCTTTGCCGTTCTGGGCATACCTTCTGCTGTGAAAACCGACAACGTTCCTGCCTATGCATCGCAGAAGGTGCGGCAGTTGCTGCAGTTGTGGGGTATCTCACAAAAGTTTGGTGTCCCTCATTCTCTGACTGGTCAGGCTATTGTAGAACACGCTCATGGTACTCTGAAGCGGCTTCTTCAAAAACAAAAACGGGGAATGCAGGGTGAAACCCCACACAGTCGGTGGGCAAAAGCGTTGTGCACAATCAATCATCTCACTGTGCCGCAGAACTCAAATAACCCTGTCATTTTGAACCATCATCTCTCATTGCAGGCTGCGGACGAGGCACATCAGCCTCGAGCGAAGGTTCGGGTGCGGAATTTAGTCACCAAACAGTGGGAAGGTCCCTATGACCTTATCGCTTCGGGGCGCGGGTATGCTTGTGTATCCACAGATACTGGGGTACGCTGGGTACCTTCGAGGTGTGTTCGCCCTGACCTGCAAGCGCAGAGACAGAATCCGGCCAATGGACAAGATGGAAACCGTGACCAACCTGAAAGGCATCAAGAGGGTGAATCATTGAGTGATGACTCGGATGCAGACGACGCAAGTGATCACTCCGATGATTCTTCCACAAATGGACATTGAACATTGTTCATGTTTGTTTTTAGCATTGTTCATTTTCTTTTCTCTTTTTTTTTTTTAAACAGAAAAGGGTGAGATGTCGCCCTGATTTTTGTAAGACTTTCTAAGCCTTCTGATATTTACATATTTGTGAAGAACTTTCTCACACACTTTCTGTAAACACCTCAGTGTTTTTGCATTCCTTCATAGAGGAGGAGAAAAATTGATGGACTGTTTGTCTGTCCAGTGTCTTTGGAGAGGTGGCACTGCCACCGTCCAATCCACTGTCACTTTTGGAAAACTATAAATACTGGAGTCAGAAAAAATAAACCCTCTTCTCTCTTCTGATCACCTGAGCTGCGGTGTGTGTCTGTGTTCTTTCATGTCCTATAGCGACACAGCTTCTTTTATTTTTTTTTCTTGATGCTTTAATTACCCAGTGTGCTAGACTTGAGAAAGATTTGTGATGTTCATAAATGGCAGAGATGGGTCAAAATGCCATTTGAAAACAAGTACCTTACAATCCTAGCTGGTGTGGCTTTTACTGAAAATCTGACCAGGCTGTACTGGAGACTTAATGCCATTTACTGCCATGCTGGTGAGTTTGGTGTATAATAGATTTACATATTTGCCTTTTCTGGTATAGACAAGAGTGCTTTTGGCTTAATGGATCATGGAGACTTTAATTTAAAGTCTTATTTTTCTATCACTTGATAAATGTTGTTTATGTTGGTGTTGTACATAGTGATTTACGTCTATTATTAAAAAAAAACTCTTGTGTTTTTTTCTTCTATCTGAAGCTTTTTTGAGCAAACTAGCACAGATGTGAGCTTCCTGTTTTGTTAAAATTCAAATGTGTTACATTTGAATTCTGAGTTTTATTGTTAACCAAGTCACATCTGAGCATTACTTCTAAAAAAACCCGAACTACAAGCATGGCAAGCAGATGGACTTGACATTTTTCTGAGATCTTTTGTTAATTTGAGTAAATACTTTTTTTACAGGAGCCAGCCATTATACCTTAGCTGTATTTTTTGAATTTGTGAGCATGCATTGTAAAGTTGGGAAAACTGGGTAGTCCCTAGTGTTCCTCTTGTAGGCTGCCTGCTTAGGCAGGAAAAATTAAATGGAAGAGTTGAAACTGAGTTGAGGTCCTAAATGGATGAATCCAGCCTACTGCTCCAGGTTTAGCAATTTCAGAATTACTGTTTTCAAACTCATGCATGCAACATGCTGTGAAATTACTTACTGAAATGCTAGGGAAACTGTGGGAGGTGGGTGTTTTTGTTGGGGTTTTTTTGTTTGTTTTTCTTTTTGGCTCAAAGTAATGCCAATTGATTCATGGGGCCTACAGAGAAAATACAACATATCTACTTGAATTAAGGTATCAGACTCTTACCTTAAATTTCTCTCATTTAGACATGTTTCGGCAGTGTTTAACATTAGGAAGCTAAATGTCCATGTGTTACTGATGCAGAAGGGAGACCAAGGACACCTTAAGTACCTGAAGTCCCACAAGTGCAGGAAATTGTTTGGTGTCTCCAGATGATTCTTGTAAGTTTGCTGTGTTGCAGAAGGTGGTGTTGGTTCCTTTCAAATACTCCTTGACAGTTTGATGTGAGGAAGATCCATCCTAATACCACAGATGGGAGTTAGTTTCATCTTCACTATTTCTGTTGGACATCTAAAGATAACATTTACTGGCACAGATTTTATTCAAGTTTTTTCAGTCTTTCTTCCGAGTGTTGTTATTTCTATGTCAATATTCAAACGTTCAGTCCAAATATGTTGGCCATACAACAGGAGAGACCAAAGGTGTGTCATTTCTCTGGCAAATGTAGAGTTTGTGGGTATGTGGTAGCTGGTTATAGTGATCTCTTGGATGACTGTGCTACTTACTGAAACTTATCTTTTCCTTTCCTCTAGTTAAGATTGATAAGAAATCTCCAGTCATGCAAAATGTGATTTTTCTTTAGAAAGACCATTAGAGATGAGTAATGTCTCTATTTTCAGTGGCCTTTGCAACTTCATTGTTGCTGTAGGTGCAAGGTGGCAATTCTGTGCAGGTATTCCTTCTGTTTCCACAGTGTTTAAATGAGTGAACTAGATGTATTTTATCCTCCTGAGCTTGTGTGTTTCTTAGTCAAAGGCAAATTTTCATCGAAGGCAGTTTCTCTAGGATTTTTCCACAGCAATATGCAGCTAAAAATTTGATTAGGCTGTTTCTGAAGGATATTACCACAAGAGATTTTTCCAGTCCTTTAGCTGGAGTGCATTTGCATCTGACTCATCCCAAATGTAAGCAGCAAGAGAGAACTGGTTTGAGTTTAGAATTGTTATCTTCTGAGATCTGAAAACATTTGGATATTCTCTTTCTTTCACTAAGGCCACCTTATCCATCATCACTGCTTGTTCTTTAAAAATCTTCTTTGGTGCGGTTGAGAAAAAAATTTTCTTTGGTGAGGTGTACAAATTTACCACCTGTCCTTCTCACTGGTGGTAAATTTGTACAGAAGCGTACCTCACGGGCAGCTGTTGTAGTTCCGGGGAGAGGAGAAAGGACCAGGGTGTATGTGGTTGGGTGGTACAGTCTGACCACTGGAAAAAGTGTGCACAAAGAAAAAAGGTGGGAAGATTACATGAGCAATACAACAGTGGGTGAATCTGTTTCTTTTAGATCAGCTTTCGCTTGCTGGAAATTCTTATTGAGGACTCCCCTGGTTCTGATTGTGTTGAAGTAAACTGTGTTAAAGAGCTGTAGCTTAATCTGGTGAGAAGAACTGCTTCATTTTCTTCTTTAGGAGAAGTTTTATTGAAAGCTGTTAGGTGCCCTAGAAAAACTTCCCTCAGGTTCCAGGAATAGGATGCTGATTACATGCAAAATAAATTAAGAGAAAAACAGGTCCAAAATGGCAACAAAAAGGAATTATTGCATCCAGAAATTTGTTTGATATGATGAATGCCTAGTTATGTCTAGATATTCATTCAAAGTAAAAAGTTCAGTCTCTAGGAAGCAGACTGTGTCCTGCATCCTTTTGAGCTTTCAGAAATAAGATTTTGCTGATTTTGTGTTTTTGCGAGTAGCAGGTACTGGAAAGCCATATGTATGATCTTTTTTACAATCCTGTAATTCTATTACTGAGAATTAGAGCAGTTGTGTTAAAACACTGTTCTTGGTGGGTCGTGTGTACTTTGTTTTCTTTCTTGTTTTGGTTTTGGTTCTATTTTTTTTTATAGTTGGCACTCCTTGCCACGCGGTAATTTCCATTCTGCTGTATGCCCTTTATTATTGGTGGAAGATGCTTTGGAGCAGTAAGCATAGTGTACTTGCCAAATATATCACTCCTGCAAAAGATGGCAATGTATGGGAAGAAAGCACAGCAAATTAAAAAGAAGAAAAGGGTTTTAATGAGGAAATCCACCTTAACAGCTTTAAGGTTGAGAAATGCCTGCTGCAGTTTCTGTTACAAGTAGTACTGAATCAAGAGTGTATGTAGTATGAGATCTTTCAAACAGTTGGTCATAAATGCTTTCTTGTGCTGCTTTCTTTCAAGTGTTCGTAATTATTCGTAATTATTATTAAAAAGTTTCTCACTGCTTACTGTGTTTTGTTTGATAAACATGTTTGGGTTTTGGGTTCTTTTTGTGAACACACTTAGGCAGCTCTTTTGAGTTTTTCTGTGGTCATCAGTGTGACACACAAAAATGCATGAATTTTTCACAAAGCTGAATTGGGTAACATGGTAGTACTGTCCTGTTTTATATATACTAACTGAATGCAGAGAGATGAAAATCAGATGTGCTCACTGCTTTAAAACATTTATAATAAAGTATCAGAGAGTTCATTTATTCTTTCTCCGACAACATAACATCACAAGATTTTGGATGGACAGTTCCTGTCAGCTTCCACTGCAGTTTGATATTAAAAAAAAAAAAAAAAAAACCAAAAAACAGATATGTTGTCGGGGTTTGCTTGTGAGGTTTTAGGTTAGTGATGTGCCCATGAATTGTATGTTGATATTTAAAGAAATGTTAGTTAAATACTTGCACAGGGCTTGAGAAACTGTTGATTGTATTGGGGAAAATTGAGTTATTGCAAAAAACCAAAGTGGAATGTGCCCCTGCATTTTCTGTTCATTTTATTACTTGGCTGACGAGGAGGATTTTATTCAGAAATAGCCTATAAGCATACTGAAATGGTCCAAAATCTGGAGTGCAATGCCATATTAGGTATAGCTGCAGTAAGCTGCAACTTTGTTGGAATGATTACACATGGGGACTGGAATTTGGAACATGAACAGGATTATTAGCACAAAAATGCCATTCTGGTGGTTATTTAGCTCTTAATTGTTTGGATAAACTACACTTCACATTAATGGAGTTTCAAACACTCTCCTAGTATCTTCCATCACCAGCCTGTGAAGTTGTTGCACCTGCGAAGCAAAGCTCACATAATTTGGGCTTTAAAAATTGCTGTTCTCAGGTGAAAACTCTTAATTTTGACTAATGGAGTTAGTGGAATTCAGGGGAAGAATTTAAGAAGTACCCTGGAAAGTCTGTTGCATGCAACTGGCAATGAAGACCTTGTCACTAAACCTCTGTACAGTTTTACCCATATTGCTGTTTTAAAATCAGCTGGAATTCCTAAATAGCCAGGAAAGGTCCCATTTGTCTAATCAGCGCTGCTACTCCAGGAGCAGCCAGAAATTCAAGGCAAACATAGGCTGTGTGGGACACTGCATTAATCCCAGTTTAGCTGCTGTTTGCTGTCTCCAGTTTGCAGTTACTGGAAGGCTGATAGGGAGCCTTAGCAAGGAGCGAGGGAAGATGGTTTGAAAGAGATAAATAAACATTAGGTTCTGGCTGCTGTTTCAACTGTCTAGGAAAGGATTCTGCAGGACAATAAGGGCCTGCAAGGAAGGCTTTGAGGAAATGGTATTTAGCTCCAAAGTATTTTTACAGCGCTGCAGAACTCAGTGCATGAGAAAAGAATTATTTTTATCTGCTATACCACATACTACTACATAACAGCTTTATTGACCTTATAGTTTGGAGGAGGAATGTGTTTGTGTTTTCCACTCAAATGAAACTGAGGATTGCTTCCCCTTTTTAATGCAATTGTCCTGCACCCAGTTAACAAGACTGTACCTCGCTCCAGGCACAGGCTATCTTTGCACTGGAAAGCACTTGAAGAGTTCTCTGTGACTGAATTGCCCTTCACCCATGCACACTTTGAAGAAGGTCAGTTTTCATAAAGATATCATATTCTTCTTGGCATCTGAGATAACAGCATTGGAAAACAAAAGCAGACAAATCTCAGATTTCATGTTTCAGCCTTCCAGCAATCGCAGACAAATGAAAGATTCGTACAGACTCTGGCTGTGCTTTCACAGTCTTGCATGTCACTTATGTTAAGAATCTAGCTTTAAGAAACTGAAAGGTCTGAAGGGATGACTTTATCTGCTTTATGGGGTCCCATAAAGCATGGTGTCCCATGCTTTGAGAATTGACATAGTATATGTAGCACTATGGGCTCTAAACTGTTCCAAGAGGGCACAGATTACATGACATTGTTTCAGGGTTAATATCTTTTAGTGTTTATGCAGTATCACAAGCTGCTTTGTTATGTTTTTATTTCATTACAGCTACAATTTTCTGATGAAAATGAGCGCTGTAATTCAGCTGGATTGGAATGGAAGAATTAAAAGTCTTTAATTCTGCTTTGTGAGGTATAGGAATAAACACAGTACAGGGAGGTAGTATTCTTTGAGAAGTGTTATTCACAGCAGCACAAATTTACACAGAGGCATAAGAACCACACAGAGGGTAAACTGTCTTTTCCAGTATTTTATTCACTGGTATTGCCACTGTAACTTCAATATTATGAAATGGTCATCAAAAGGAAGTAGATGGAACTAATGAATTCATAAAACCTAGATTAAAAGCAGAAGAGATCCAAAAGCTGTGGAGAAAAAAAATCCACAAAGACATTCAGTTGCGTAAATTAATGAGAATATTTAGATATGTGTTTCCCAATTAAATACTTTTTTATATTTTCCTTCTAGTGCTTAATGGTTTTAGATGTTTCATTAGTTTGATGTATTGAGGAGTACTGCAAATGATTATAATTTAGAAATTAAAAACATATTCCAGAATTCCAATCTATTCCTCATGTGGTAATAAGAATATCTCTAGGTGATAGAGAATATTCTCAGTACTACTTGTAGGGCTGCAGTGTTACCTACACATGCCAGATTTTACATAAGTTAAATGAAGATTTTGTGCCCTAGGTGTCTGAACTTCATACAGCAATACAGACTTGGCAGCACTCAGGTTTTTACAGCTGAGTAGAGGTGGTGTTCACCAGAGTGACAGAAAGAAGGCTGCAGTGGAACACAAAATACTGCAGTGGAATCCCAGGTCACTGTAAATGAGAGGTATTGGATGGAATATGACTTTGTCCCCTTTGCAGCTTGTCCAGACCTACAGGGTCAGTGAAGGACCCTTGCAAGGCACTTCTCTGTGTGCAGTTCAACTAATCCCAGGTCTGATTGTTCAGACCAGATGAGCTTGCCTGTTCTTCAGTGATGGTGGAAGAGATTCTGAAGGCACAATCTTAAGGGTATATATTTACATCTGGTCTGATGAGTTCCACGTCTGGAATTTGATACTGACCTTTAATACTAAATTTTGGGTGGAGCTGAATGGCCCCAATCAGCCCAGTGCTAGGAGGGTAATTAATTTTTTGTGTGTTTCAACTTGGAAGAATAAATTTAACATCTGGGGTTAATTTTTACCAGCTTTGCCAGACAGTACAGGGATGGGGAGGGAATCCAAAGGAATAAAATTGACAATGAAAAGCCTCCCAAAACGTAGTCAATATGTGGCCTCTTTTCTAGTGCAGGACATCAGTTTACAGGATTAAAGTAATAGTTTCCTTGATAGTTGTTATGTAATAATCTAGCACATAGCCACAAAATCAGTAGATGCTCCTTGGTTCTGCTGTAAAGTATCTTCTCAGTTACTTAAGAGCCGCTGCTGAAGACTCTGCAGTCACCTTGCTGCATAATGTGGCTGATGGAGGCGTGAGTTCCTTTCCTTTCAAAACCAGTAATCTCTTTTCCCTTTCAAACACACTTCTGACTTGTGTCTCAGCTTGGGATCACTGACCCTTAGAGAGTAGTCGTGAGTCCATTCACCAGAGTCCAGTTCCCACTGATGGGAATTTACTCAACAAGATTTATAGTGAACTCCCTCAATTTACCGTATAGCATAGCTTAGAAAAGAATCAGAGCATAAACAAGGTCATTCTTGCACAATGGCTGCTTAAGTGTGTTTGGTCAGGGTTTGAACTGGTGGCCAGCTGTAGCCAGGGAATATATTTCCTTCTGCTGTAGTGCTACACATAGTGACCCCTCATGGTGTTCTGGAACTCCTTTTTGTTTCATGTCTTTGCTGGAAGCTTGGTAATGCGGCGTAAGAGCAATTGATTTATTTTAACTCTGTCTGTTATTCATTACTGCATGTATTGCATCAGAATGCAACTCAGATTTGTATAAGTCAGAATAAAAAAAAGGCGTTTCCAGTATTGCATTCTGTGTATTGCATATTAAAAGAAATTAGTGTCTTTACCTCAGACAGAGAGCAGGTGCTTCTGGTCATGATGGTAACAAAGGATTTGTCAGTGAAGAATAGAGATGGGCAAACATGACTAATCAATACCAGAAGATTAGAGATCAAGCTGTTTATTTCTAGTTCAAGAAGAAAAAGGCAGTCTGTGTTTTGAAACTTTGTGATTTAGTACTCCCCAATAGGTGCAAGCAAGTGGGTTTTGGTACACTGAACTACCATGAAAGGTTCTGAAACTATTTTTCCTCATGGATATTGACTGAATCCATTATTAAAAACAACCAAAAAAATCCTCTTGAGGGAACTTTTTCTATCCAGCTAAATTGTTCTATTTGGAGTCGTAATTGGGTCTTTGTCTCTTAAATCTCGAACTCTGAAAGTTCAAGGACATTCCACGTACGAGGCTCAGTAGTTTCTCAAAATTTCAGAGAAAGACCTTTTTTCAAAAGACCTTCCAGACAAAACATTTTGCTGTCCTCCAGTGCTGCAGAATTATGTGGAAACCATGGGCTCGTCTGTTCACTGCAGGTTGCAGTAGCCTCACTGGGTTTTTCTTCAGGGAACCAGCAGTGGAACTTCACATGAACTCAAGGGCTTTGTGTAGTAGCTCTTTCTGCTCCCCTGCCCTCTCTGTGGGCTTGACCATTCGCATCCTTTCCAGTCCCTGAATTTTCAAAGATGCTTTGATGTCTCAGTGAGGAAAGGGTTGAGTTCTGCTAAGCCTGCCATATTTTTCAGCAACATTCAGTATCAGAAGGAGCAAAGTAAACGTGAAGGAAGGAAGAAAGAAACATTTTAAGGTTATTTCTTGCACATGACTTAAACATTGCCTTTTCAAAAAGTTAGAATGTTCCTGGCTTATCTCCAGCTTGAAGCACCATTTACCACCCCACAGCAATTCAGTCTGGAATCTCACATAGAGCACTGACCCCAGAAGCATTTGGGAAATGCACCAGAGATAAAAGGATGCCTGGAATATCTGCTGGAACAGAACAACAGAGCCCTCTGTCAAGTCCCATCAGAGTCCAGATCTCCACCATTAGACACTTGTCATGAGGTGACCTGCCTGAACAGTACCTTAAATCACCCTGATGCTTAAAACACTTCTTCTGTGAAGGCTTTCACAACTTCATCACATCAGGCTGTCAGCCCTCAGAATCAGTCCTTGTCCTTCCAAGATATGTGACTGAGGTTTAGCTCAGCAGATGGTTTTAGGTAGCTCTTGGATGGCAGACTCAGAGGTGGAATTCTACTGCAGCAATCTTCAAAGTGAATTGAGCAGAAGCACAAACTTTGTTACTTGATTCCTGCCTGTAGCCCATGAAAACAAAACATTGGCAATACCACTGACTTCCCCAACCTTTTCACTTGGTTAGTCATGTCCCAATGGATGACTGAGACATCCAGTGCAGGTGAGAGGGCTGTCAGAAGGGTAATTACACCATGAGAAGGCATACTCACAAGAGTACTCACCTGGACACAGAATGAAAATACTGTGGGGTGTTTTTCACCAGGATCTTTGAGCATAAAGTTTTCTGTGTGCTCCTCCAGATACTGTAAAATGACTTTCTTCTTTGATGGTGAATTACAAAAGATGCCATCTATTAAATGGATGTGTTTTTGAAATCCCAGATGTTGGTAGAGGGATGCTGTGGTCTAATTGGATAGGTCTGAACTTGGATAGAAATCTAACAGGAATTCATCCAAATGTACTTCTCATTTGGATTCTGCTTGCAGATTCATTTTGCCTCTGGGCTTTCCTATTAGAAATCAGTCCACAGGCTGTCCTATTAGAAGTCCCCTTGGAAGCCCTTTTAGAAGGTGGAACTGTGATGAAACTCTTACTGTTTCACTCCTTGCAGAGATGCCTGCTGTTAATTATCCAGGAAAAGATTGTGTTTCATTTGCAGCATGGGGATTGTGAAACGTTTCTGGGAATATAATACTATGTTTGAAAAGTAGTAAATGTTACAAAATAAGAATGAAAAGGTTTACCTCAGACTTTGTTACAGTTTGGGAGGCGATTAATAGATTACTGTTCTAGAGGGCCAGAAGTGCCCTGGATCGCTGCATCTGTGGATGTACAGGCAGACAAACTTTAATACACAGACAATTATCTCATTTATAGACTGGCTTTCTCATGTGCTTCTGATTCCTCTGTATATTGTGTATCTGTATATGTTTAACAGATCCTTGACTCCGGCAGGCATTAAAAAAAAAGAAAAAAAGGAAAAAAAAAAAAAGAAGAAGAAGACTTAATTGGTTGCCATTAAGATCCATAGAAAGCATGTTTTTATAATGAACTGTGCCTTGGTTACCACACGAGAGGTGGCCCATAACATCATATATCTTTGGCTGTAACATGGATTTTTTTGTTTGTGAGATCCGCAGGGAGGTCTGTAAATCCACATATGTATCCCATTGTGGCAAATGAGTGTACATGGTATTGTTTATTGGATTTTTTTTCAAGCCATATTTCTATAGGGAGCCTGAATGATAAAATAAACCTTCCTCATGAGGGACATTACTCATTTTTACTGTTATTGTTATACAGAGTAATAATTCACATAGCAGTAGTGCTGTGTGTCTGAGTCCCAGGCATTGTGGTAGGTTCTGCATAAATACCGCCAAAAACTGCTATGAGACTGTGGGTGTAGAATAAAAGGCAGTAGGATGAGTGCAGAATGGAAAGGGATATTTTTCTTGGGAAGATGTTATGTTAGACATACATTTTGCTGTTCTAAATTTTCCTTTCAGCAGAAGGAATGAAGTTTTCTGTTTGATTCTGAGAGTTTGTTGAGCCTTTCAGTTCAGAAACCCAGCTTGCGAATGTTGGCAATTCTGTGAGTGGCCCTAAAATGTGCAGATGGTGTGTGTCGCCAAGGAGGCAGTGTTTGCTACTGGGAATTAATGTCACTAGTATTAGTGTTAGAATCTTTTGTTTGTTGTATGTTAGTCCTGCAGGTAATTTGGAGTTGTGAGTTTCACTCTGTTGTCCAAAAATCCATGTGGATTCCTTGTGTGAAGAATCTGTATTAGTGGATCAGTAATACTGGCCGATACTCTCTCTCTCTTTTTCATAACAGGCACACACGCAAGCAGGAATATATTTCATGGAAAACAGTTTCTCTACGGATTGAGAAGAGCTATTATATATCCATATTTTTTCAACAAATATTCCATCTGAAGGACTACAAATCTGACTTGTGTTGATGCATTATCAGTAGAATGAGACAAAAGTCAGAGGGTTTGTTGCAAGTTGAGAATTGATTGTGCTAAGAGGTCTTCCCTCAATTCTAGTGCAGATGTAGTGCACCAGTTGCTGAAATCTGTAATTGTAGGGATCATACTGAGATGCTTGTCCATTGTGCTTCTAGTGTTTCATGTTTTCTTGATTTCAGTCTCTTTGTGTGTGTAACTATCTTTTGTTTATCCTTCATTTGCTTGCTTTCTCTGCTACACATTGCTGTGGCTGAGAGCCGAACTGGTTTCAAATGCTGGAGCTAGAGCTAATCTTTCACTTCTTCAGCTGTGATGTAGTATTCCTAAATTAGCAGGATTATTGTTTAAGGACATCAGACAATCAAATCCCAGCAGCTTCCCTGAAGCTTCACAAAATAAAGGCTGAGACTTGAACTGTGGAAGAAAAATACCAGAAAAGACTGAAAACTAAGGAGAATGAAGACACATCTTATATTTGTATATTTTTCTAATGCTTCTCAGTGAAAGGTAATCAAGGACTGTGCTCAATTAATGGGATCACATTATGTGAGGAAGCCAGACATGGGGTTTTGGACAGTTTGGGCAGTAAATGCAGAGGGAAGTCTAGAGCCAGAGGAAAAGGGATCTGAGCAGTGTCTGGGCAGGCACATCTGTTGTCCTCTCAGCAGCAGTGGGCAGACCTGTTGAAACTGTAAAAAGATTCATGTGAGTCTTGGTGTTCTGAAGAAAATCAGGCAGAATCCAGAGATTTCCTGCTCAACAACAAAAATTTTTGGCTGTGGAAGGACCAAAGAAAGTGTATCCTTGTGTAGGATTAGAGGGTGTAGCTACTGGAAAACAGGCAACAGCACTGGGAAAGAAAACTCCCAAAAGAGATTTTTAACTGCCAGTTGCACTAAACCAGCCCTGTGATTCTGGCTCTGTCTGGCAGAATCTGTCTTGAAAGTCTTCTCGTACAAAATTTGAGCTTGGGACCTGTAAATGCTGCTATGTTTTGAGTACTGAGCATAGGGTATGGTCAAGCATATTTTAAAGTGACAGTAGAAAGGATGGGAACAATGCATGTGTTTTCATCCAAGCCTAGAGGGGATTATTCATTGCTATTGGAATCCACATGTAGTTTGTTGTGTGCTGTAGGCTGTCACGTCTGTCCATTCCTGCTGCAAATAAATCAATGAGGTTGAGAGCCAGGGATGTATTTTTTTATTTTCTGGTTTTCATTGTCATAGAGGAGAAATAAAAAAGGCTGACAAAGAAACACAGCAGCTTGAGAAAATTTTGCCTGAACTGTTTTGGAGAGGAACACGCACATACGCACACACAGAGAAAAAAAGCTTCCCTTCACTTAGGCAAAAGTATTGTTTTTCAATGATGGCATTTCCATTACTGCTGCTTCAGTGGAATTGTCAGGATCTGGCATCATCCTATAGAAAAAAAAAAACAACTCGTTTGAGAATGTGTCTTTCAAAAGGTCACAGTCTCATGTCTCAGTTGAGAAGATTTCTGCACTAAAATTCTGATATTTTCCTGTGCAACTCCAGCTGATAGTGAGAGAAGAATGAATTGCTTATTGTATGTACTGTTTTTCTAAGTTCGAGACAGGTAAATTGTGAAATATTGATGTTTCAGTCCAGAATTCCTTCATAAATTTGTTTGGAAACAGTTCTCTGACTACACAAAAGCCTGTTAGAGGTTATGAGTCAAATACACCTTTCTTTTAAAGAGCTATTAAGTCTTTTGAAGTTCTGTCGGACTGCTTGTGAACTAATATTCAGTATCTTCTATTTCTTCCCCTTATTATCAAGTTTTTGAATTTTTAATATTCGTGTATTAGTGAGAGTCATGCTGAAGACGCTTTTTATATTTTGTGTTTATGTAAACTTCTTTAGTAAAACATTTTATTGTGCAAAACCATGAGCATGTCTTGAGGAGCATGTGTCATTTGCAGACAACATCTCTCTTATCCGTACAAAAATTATTTTCTTATTCCTTTGCATATTTCCCTACATATCACTGTATCAGTATCATGTAAAAAGTATTGGAAATCCTAAGGGAACAAACAGCTGAATTCTTAGAAAAGCTGAACATCTGTGCCTTTTTTTCAAGTTTAAAAGGGTGTTCATGGTTTCTGAATTCCTGGGAGGTACATCATGAGGATTTCAAAACATGTTAATTTTAGAGAAAAAAATTTAACATCCTGTGAGCAAAAGAAGACAATAGAACTTTAACAGAAAGAAAATTAGTCCTTTTATTATTATATATA
>VXBU01014214.1:52962-63215 GCA_013400315.1 Bombycilla garrulus | reverse complement strand
ATGCAAATGGAATTTATTTCTGTAAAAGTGATGGAGAAAATTAAAACCTGCTGTACAGAGCCAAGGAACTTTCTCCCAGCTGTTTATTTATTATACTCCTATTCCTTCAGTTAGAAAATAAACTGGGTATTTTCTATTTAGGAACCAATTTCATTATCTAAAATTCCTTGGGCTGTTCATTTCCTTCTGTCACCTTAAAGAGGTTCCATCCTTTCCTCAAGAATATCATAAGTTCCATGAATTCAAAGAAACAGGTACAAATTGTGTTAAGCTAGTACTCCAAATATATATTTTGGATAGTTTATACACGGTGGAAATTGACCTATTTTCACTACCATTATATGAGATACATTTTCAGAGGATCATGATCCTAAAGCTTTGAAAAGTAACTCATTGACAGTGCAGAGTAACAATTAAAAATATCTTATTGGGTTGGAATGACTGATTTATAGCAGCTTTGCTCAACCTTTTAATGATTTCTGACACAGTCTTTCTTTAAATCTTTGATACCTCTCTTGGTCAAACAGACTGCTAAAAGCTTGCAGCTAGAAAGAGCAGAAACTATTTTTCTTAGTTCATGAACTGCCACAATAGGACCATGAACTTTTTTTTAGCCAGTCAAAAAGACTTATTTTACTACTTGTATAATCTTTGCAGGCCAAAGCAGCACATCTGTTATATGAAGCTGAAAAGTTATTCTTGATCTATTTAAATATATTCAAGATGCAGTATGTATTATAAGAAGTTCTGGTGTAATTATAATAGAAATTTAAATTATCAAATTAATCTATAAAAAATAAAAAGCATTATTAATATCTTTAGTTTGTTACACAAAAAGTTTTGTATAACTCTGTTTCTCTGGGATTCTGCTTGTACAACCAATGCTGTCCTGAGGGTGTTATTTGAAATGGTAAGCATCCCAATTCCTTCTCCAGGTTACAGATTCTGCTATGGGTATCCAGATATTGGCAATGGGGCTTTCTTCCTCACTGTTGGGATCTGTTTTGACACATTGGGAGTACCACATTCTCTCTTTGTTGCTCTGTAATTTCACACTACATCCACATTTACTACACATGCTGTGGTTTATGCGATCTAAGTACCTATCTTGCTCTCTTTGTTAACCCCTGAAACAGATTCTATCCATCTAACAAGGGTGCACCCCTTTAATATTCATTAACCAGCAACTGCTGACCTTTTCTTAGACCTGAGGCTTTTGATGCTGTCATGTGCACATGCTTACAAGGCTTCTGCTATCATCCTCTGCTCGTACTCCTCTGCATCCCACCAGTATTTTAGGGTAATAGATTCTACACAAAATACCTTTTATCAATGTAACAGAAATGAATCAATGTTTTTGTAACACAGGACATTGTACCTACTATACAAAATTGTACAAAGCTGAGCAAAACTAAAATGAAAAAAGTAATATTCACCTGGCTGCTGGACAATGGTTGTTAGAGAAAAGCAAGCTAAAATAAAGTGCCAGAAAACCCAAAAATAAGCCCAGACAAAACAAAACAAATATTAAGATATTCATTCATGAGATTTACAGAGTTAGTACATCCTGTGGCCTGTTAAATCAATGACAATCCCATATTTTCAAATTTACAAAAGTCATAGAAATCAACTTCTTAAGAGGTATGCTGACAGCTGGTATTCCATACCTCCTGCCAACATTTGAGTCATGGGGGTGACAGCCAAGCAGAAGTCAGCTTGTGCGTAAGGTTAATTTTAACTGAAAAAGATCTGTACAAAAATTCTATATCAAAAAAAATAGTCTGGATGCAGAGACAGCTGTGAAGAAGTAGATCTATGCTATGAATTGCACCTTTGCCACATCTTGCATATAGACAAATTTAATATATTTAACAAGATTAATGTCTTCCTGGGCATCTTTCTCCACTCTTCAGATCCTTGCTCTTGAAGAGGATGATAAAAAAATTCAGATAGCAGAAGTAAATTTATATCCGCCATGGCCCACTTCTTTAGTCTTTAGTTATCAGCAGTTTCGGTTGAATAGTCTGCATTTTTATTTGGAAGCCATCTCAAAATTGCTCCCTGATCAACTGCAATTAAGTGGAAGAAATTTTCAGTGTATACATGGCAACCTTGGGTTCTCTTGGGAAATTTTAGTTTTCATTTCTTTATAAGAAGAAGAGGGAAATTATTTCCACTCTGAATATAGAAAATGGGAAACTATTGTAAAAATAAACCTCCAACACAACTATGTCATTAGCAGAAGTGGTGCTTAAGCTCCTGTGAGTACTTCCTCATTTCTTTTACATATTGAATGGATCTGACTTGTTATTTAGTTCTCCATAGACATCTGTGAGACTTATGGGACCTTGAAATCATGGTCTCTACACCCATCAATTCTATGAAATATTTTTAATGTAGCTCTTACAGAGTCTTGCATATAGTTTAAAAGCACATGAGTGTATGAGGCTAATGAAGGACATTGTCAACTTCATTAAATTTCACTGAACACAGCTGTGTCAATAAATATTTTTGTGCAAGTGTTTTGTGGTGATTTGGCAGGTTCTTGACTGAAGTATGATCCAATTTTTCTGCATTCCTCTCTTGTTCTAAGGCTGAAGAACCAAAACAAAGTATAAAGCTGATACAAAGGAAATAACATTAATTATATTAAGACAATCTGCCAGCATTCAGGGTGGATTAGGTTTTTTTACAATCAGGTTTCACCAGTATGAAGCTCCTGGGCTTGTTCCACTGCATGGCCGAACAGCTAGGTAGGTAATTTGTTGCAGAACATAAAAAAATTTAGTCTTTTTGAAGCAGGAAATCCAAGCCTACAAGACCATCAGTAATTCATACTATAATTCCATCTTTGCATAATCAGAGAGATTAGCTGCCAGCAGCCTGTTCATGTGCAAGAGCATAGAAAAATCTTGCAGTTAGTTTTCCTTGTAAGCCTATAAATTTTTATGAGGTTTATATATTTCAGTCAGCAAAACATATTTAGAGGAGGAAAAATTATTTTTAAGCTTTTTCTTAATTTTTTTTTGTGGTGTGGATACTGGTTTGGAATTTTTTATGACAAGTAGACAAAAGCAAATTTTGCTCTCTTTTTCTGATTGGTAGATGGGGTAAAAATCTTTAATTTGGAACTTTAAATGCAGATGACTACTGAATGAATTTGTATTTCAGTGCTTCAATCAACTCAGCTGGAAAACTGGATATTAGAAGGATGTGACTGGAAAACAGATGTTATAGCACAACATATACAATTTCCATAAACAAATCACAGCCTAAAACTGTGTGAAATTACATGTAGTTACTGTAAAGCAGTATAAGAAGAAATAGAGTTTTGATATTTTTAATTGTATACATGAGGGACAAGCTCAGAGATATCTTGTTATCCTTCCAACACATCTTTGCAGTGAGACGTTAAATAACATGACATTGCATATTATTTTGAGGGGAAAAATAGTACTTGAAATCTGGGAGACCTAATGTAATAGAATATCATCTAACGAAGGTTATATTTGGCAGAACATGGTCAAAATTATAAGGTGAAATATCAGATATCTTACATGTTTTATTGGAATTTCAAATAATTAAAGAAATCCTTTACTACAACTCATATTTATAGTCTTTATATCATTGAATCTTTGCTGGATCTCACACATATTCCTATAATATATTACTTTCTTGAGTCCAGTGCATCATCTTTTGGTTTTCTTTCAATCAGTGATGTTGTTTCATGTGGTATAGGAAGAAATATTGGAACAACTGAAGGAGCCAGACCCTTCCTCTCTGTAGAAGAGGTTGTTAGTAAGGAATGTCTTATTGAAATTAAGGATGCAAAGCTCACTAGCTTTAATTGTGTAAGTGCATCACAATATATGTACCACCAAGAAAAGTTTTTTCTTTAAATCCCAGTGGTTTGCATGACTGAAGTGTTGTAATGAATAGCTACATTTTTTAAGGAAAAAGAGGCCAGTAAAGCAAAGTGGTACAGCTGCCCTTTTTGTCAGAGAATTCTGGAATGTCTCTTGACAATCTGGAGTTCTGTCCCAGAGAGAATGATGAGCGCCCCTTCCAGCTTAACTCATTCTATTTTTCTGTGATTCTGTGAATGGGTCTCCAGTGCCAGTCTGCACTTCTGCCATCTTCCTCATCAATCTGTGTCTGCACTTCTGAGCTTTGTGTCCCTTGTCCTCACTTCTCAAGGCCTCTGTTACCATGCTGGATTCCAGTTTAGCTTCCCTGCAACACTATGGTGCAGTCATAAATATGTCATTCTCTATAGAAAAACTGCTTGTATCCACTATCTATAAAAATCCATATTTGTATTATAAAAAGATAAAAAAAAAACGTTTATCTGCCAGCACAGTTGAAAAACCTCTGTCACAGCTAAGCTAAGTAAAACAGCTGTAGGCAGGTCAAGGTAACTGCAGACAGAACAAGTCAGACAAGCCTCAGCTCTGAGGCTGCACAAACTCAGTGTAAAGCTTATGACCTGGTAATAGTCATGACAATGCAGCATTACAGGGCTACATGGTTACACCTCTTTACTCCTAAACTTTAGGATGCTTAGTAATTTTAAGCATGAAGCCAAACATGCAAGCAGAGGTAGGATAGAGTGATTCAAAGGTCTTAATACCATTGCTTTGATTGTTTTAGTGTGTGTGTGTACATACACAATATATATCTCCATATAAAATTTTACTCCCTATATACTTTCTGCTAAGCAAACTTGGAAGATTTTGACCTTGTGTCTCAGGCCAAGAATAAAATAGTTGTGTTTCTGCCTGAGTGGAAATCTCTTTTAAACACAATTCTTCTTCTAAGGGAAAAAATATAAAATAAAAAANTCTCAAATTTAAGTCTGGTTTTAATGTATATACTGTACACAGTATATACACATAAATACCTTATCTGTACACAGATAAGATACTTATATGTAAATAATTCAACTCTTGTTTTGCAACTTGGAAGAATATATTTTTGCCAAAACCTGAAAAAACATGATTGAGATTTCCCTGGCATTATTATTTTCCTTACAGGTAAGTAGAAATAGTCAGATATCTTAAATGTATTTGAACACCCCTGTCTAAAGCTTCGTAGGTCATGGCACAAGAGCGAGACCTCTGCAATGCAGTAGAATGTATGTGGTAAGATTTTGAAAACTCAGTTGTGTTTTCAGGTACATCTATAATAATTGCTTTTGACTAGAGATTATAGGTCTCTGTGGGTAGTTCTTCTGAAGCATTTCCAGGCAGTGATAGACATACTGCAAAAAGCACTTAAGACAGTGTTTATGTGCAGCCCTAAAGGTACTTTGAAAGGCTCAGGTTTTTTTTGAACAGATGGTGTAATTTGCTCCCTGTTGGTTTTAAGGGATGTCTTCCTTATCCTGAGGAATTCTATCATACTCTTGTGCAAATCCTATTTGTCCATTGCAACTGTTTTTGTTTCTTTATATTAATTCTCCTCTGACTTATCTTTCACTATTATTGTGTAATAATTTTTTCAGGGGATTACTGGACTAATAAGCCCAATGTAGCCATGAAATATGTACCTAGCAATTTTAGTAACAAGGCTCCTTCCTCTCTTTTATTATTCTGAAATAATACCTTAAAAATTGCTTCCCTGAAATGATAAAAAGTTGCTGATATAATGTAATGATAAATACATTATACCATATTCCCAGAGCTTTGTGTGAAATTAACCTATAGCAAAGATTAATTAAAAAATGCAATTTAATATAGCCATTTTTATTCTTAGAAGACATGGTAATTGTGCTCTGAAGAGCTGTCCACTATCACTACTGAAGAATAGAACCCTTTCCCTTAGAACTGCACAATGCTGAGATAGCAATTCTTGAAATCCTTCACAATGTGATACTTTTCCAAAAAAGGGAATGGAAGTCGGGGAGAACAATTGTGATTCTCTGCTGGAGAACACTACAACCAATCAGGGCCACCCTTTTGTTAAACCTTCATAGTGCCCCATGATCACAACAGTGGTGGCTGTCAGAGATAGATGTTTATGCTACCCCATGAAACAAATTAATTCTGTTACGCAGACACCTTTATTATTTTCTTTATAATGATAACTGAAGCCCTACTTCTGAAATGGAGGAAGCAAGTTCAGGGGCAGCCCTGCATAACTTACTTAAACTGTTTTACCATGCTTGCTTGCAGCTGCATGTTTAAGGAAATTTAATTTTGTCATGTGTTAGAAGATACAGACTTCTCACGACATCTCTATTTTCCTTGTTTTCTAGATCCCTGGAAGAGAAACTGCACAATGAAAACATGAATTGATTGGCTGTGGGTGACTTCGAGAATATTTGCCACAGGCTAAGGGTGTTCATCTGCTTAAATATCCTATGTACTCAGATACAGGCAGCTGTCTACTGAGCCTTCCAACACCGAGCTGCCCAGTCATGAATCAGCTCCAGCTCAGAAGCTATCTAACTTAATTTGTGAAATGCAGTGTCTCATCTAAAGTTGTAGCTGTAAAAATATAGAAAATGAAGGAAGTACAGATCTGCTTAGATCCCTGTCTTAATTGTGATGGTGAGACATGTAAATAGAATTAGGGTCATGAGCACTTGTGATCATCAAAGACTATACAGCAGATTGTACTCAGCAAATCTAATTAGGATAATTATTAACCTCCTACTCAAATGCTTTTTTTCATCATGTAAGATAATTTAGGCTTTTTCATCCTGTATTAGTGTTGTGGTATATGAAGCAGTAGCAAAGTTTTACTTCAGCTGAGACTTGTATTTTAAGGAAATATTTCAGTGTGGACAATATACAGTTTGTTAATAACCTTCATGATGAAAGACAAAATTGAAATAATGTTACTTGCTTAACATATTTTTGAACTGTTGTTGTTTGATACCTAAATTTTGTGTTTAGCAACCTATGGTGGAAACCACAGTAAACCACAATGAAACACTCAAAAGCTCCTCATTTTTGTTTCAGTAATGGCTTTTCCATAACATAGCAGCTTTTTATGCTCCTGTTCCATCAAGGCTATTTCTAAAATAGTGGAATTTTCTTTCAAAAGTGTACTGAGATATTCTGCAACTATTTTTTAACATGTGGCATGCAGAACAAATACACAGCTGCTTTGTTTTTTTTTTTTTTTTTTTAAATAAAAGCTGGGCACTTCAAATGGAAAAACAAGAAAGGGAGAAACAGATGAAGTTACTTCACATCACAGTACAAATAATGATAAAAGGAATGAGTGGCAAGCCAATTTAAATGCAACTGAATGTAGCTAATATGCTTTCAGTAACTGATAGAAGGATAAGTCAAGGACATACTGTACTCCTCATTAATACTTAAGGTCCAAGTCTTGTAAGTGATTTCACTAGCTCATCAAACAAACTGAAAAAAACAAATCAAGTAAAAATAAAAAAGATTAATTTTTGTAATATTAAGTTCCCTCAGAAAAATCTAAGAAGCCTAAAAATAATACTGAAGTGTTATAAATGTGTCAGTCCAACCATCACATATCATTTTAAAGAAGACCACTTAAAATTAAATATATCTTTAATGAGTAATGCTACTCATTTAATTCTTGCACCTCAATGCTTTGTAAAAGACAATGTTGGTGTACTTGAATAAAGTTTCTTTTAAACCATTTTCTATAAACACAAACACCTGGGGAGCACTTGGAACAAAAATAAACTGATCTCAGAGGCATCAAAAGGGTTTGGTTTTTTTCAGGTTTATTGTAGAGCATGTCACAATAAAAAAATGATGGGTTACATAAGACTATTCTCTTCAAACCTGCATACCAATTATACATATGTACTTCTGTAGAAAACACATGGTAGTTTCTGGACATTCTTTCTAAATATTGCTTGGAAAAGATACTTGTGAAGACAGTACAGATCTCTTTCTTTCCCCCCTATTCCTCAGGTGTGAGAATCTGGTACACCAAGGAACAGTGATGGACCCAGGAGAGAGGGAGTTTAATTTAATTGGGTCCCCTGAATCGCTGAAGAAATGTTTCCATTGCTGACCTTGGCAACAAAGGTTTACTTGCTGAAAATGACAGTAAGAACTGTTCAGACTTAAATTTTTTTTTTTTTTTAATCTAAGATAGAGCAGGTGAATCTCTTACTGTGTTGGCTCCTACTGAACTGCATGTGAATGAATGAAATGAACCACCTACCTTTCTTCCCTGATTTTGCTTCCCTAGAAACATGGTTTCATTAACATGCAGAAGTTTCTGACCAGCAACTGTTCCTTAGATTGATACATTAGAAGGAGACACAATTGACTGCTGCTCAGTCATTGGACTAAATTATAAACTGTAGTGGTTTGAGATGTTGGAGAGGATCAATGTGGACAGGTCAGGGTGATAAAATCTTTGGCAAACCTGGTTTCAATGGCTAATGTTAGTCAGCATGGGAAGTTACAGGCTTGTAACAGTTGGCATGAATACAGCCCCATCACTATGGTCCTTCCAAGCTGTATGGATTAGCCCTGCATAAAATGCAAGTTTGTCTATTAAACAAGGTTTTTCACAATTCTGTTGTGAACAAAAGCATTGCTGGATATCCTGCTGAATCCCAGCACTGTATTAGTAGTGACTGACAAGTTACCTAGTGTCCCAAGAAATCCTTCAAAGCAGGTACATCAGTTCTGCCTGCAGTTATCCCCTTTGTCCTCTCACAAATGTCATAGTGAGTCACTAGGCTACCCTATGTATCACCTGGAGAGCTGGTCTTCCTTTTGGTGAAAAAGGGAAAAAAATCTTATGTTAAGCATTGAGAGCTAGTCCCTTCAAGGACTTATGGATTAAATGATGAATGAGTGTTCGGTCCTGCTTTCTTCTCTGATTGACAGTGTACAGAACTGCACCAGCAGTCAGATGGCACCCTTTAGAAAATAAAGTTATGTAAATAAGTGAAGACACATCTGTGATGCAAATGGGAAACAAACTATAACACAAGCCAGTTGGTGACTGTCTGACACCAAGTGCTAATGAAAGAAGAATTTTGATGCATCTTAGGAAGACCCTGCCTCTGTACACTTCAGCGGGGAAGAAGAGGATAAAGATCATCATGATCATCTGGTTGCCTCATGTCAATAAAGGAGTGGCATATAAATTCACTTTATTTTTTATGTACTCATTAAATGATGCAATCCTTGCATAGAATTTTGTATTGTATGGGTAGAATTATTTTATTTTAATTACACATATTTTTCATTTTCATATAATTTTGTTTGGACATACGTAATCCTCCACCTCTCTCTTCACTTATATAAACTTAGATATCCCCTCTTCGTGAGACTTGTATCAGTACTAAAAGAAAGAACAAAGTCATCTGCTGAATAAGTTTTAGTATAACTTCTCTTTGCTGAGGGAAGAAATATACAAGTACTGAGTGTGTATTGTTGGAGAGGCTTTCTATTCAGATTTCAGAACTTAAAGGACAGAGAACATGGGGTGATCCTTTGTGTGTCTGAGCTTGTCCTACCAACCCTCCTGGCCACTGTGGTTATTAGCAGGAATATATTGTATAGGTTTCCTAGAGAGAATGGAAGAGGAAAAGGAAATTCATTAGTTCCTCCTTTTTTTATTCCTGGTAAAAGCATTCCATTATTTTGGGCTTTTTTTCTTTCCCTCCCAATGCAATGCACTGTCTTGTCCAAAGACCCCAACATCTCAGCAGAGAAGTAGATAGGTGGCCTGAGATAACAATGTGGTGGAGTTGAGGCTTCTCCTCTCCTGCTGAGAAAAAGTAATTGGGCAGCCTTTAGAGCTTCTGCTTCAGGATCTGTTTTTCTAAGAGACACCAAAAATATGTGCTGTCAAAACTTTTTGGAATACTAGGGAAAGAGTGAGTGAAAAGTGCTGGGATGCTGTTCATCTTGCCTAACTTAAGCTCTGTAAATCAGGTATCTAGTCTAACACAAAGTTTTCACAGTTGACAGAGTGAAACAAGGGTGTACTCCAGAGGCTGTCATCCTATCCAAGGGTATTTTACAGGATTAAAGTGTTCCTTGGAATTGCCTGATTGCATTAGATAAAGAAAGAACCTACTGAGAATGTACAAAATGCTTAGCTTCTAGTTGGTAAAATTTGAGTGGGATTAATGTAGCTTCCAGTATTCCTTCAGATTCTCTAATTTGCTTGTCCTCATAATTAGGTATTAAGATTAAATTACTTAATTTTTTCCAAAACTTCTTTACTTGCATTACTAATTTATATCCATGTGTCTTGGGTTGAAGACGGGTATCTGCCGGGAAAGG
>VXBU01014214.1:41415-52636 GCA_013400315.1 Bombycilla garrulus | reverse complement strand
CAACAAATGGGACAAAATTCTATAGGTAAAGAGAATGAAAGGGACAACACCCCAACCCGCCACACCATGTTATAATATTGATACTGGTGACAACTTTGGAAAAATAAATCAAACCTTGACTATAAAGGTGATGGGTCTCTGTTGAAGGCAAGCTAGTCATTACACACCCAAAAACTCACCTCCTCCCTAAAGGGATGCAAACCTAGCTGAGCAAAGCACTCTGGAATCTCAGGAAATGGGAAAATATTTGGAGTCATTAGTTATTAATAGTCCAGTCGCTCCCAGATATCTAACTGGAAATATTAAATTCAATATTTATTTACTCTCAAGGGTTTTGGGTGATTAAACTGCATTTCTTTTTACATGGTTGAAAACGTAATACCTTGAAAAGTAGGGAGGCCCTGAGATATAATAGCTATGGTTATGGAAGACAACTCTAAAGCAGACTTTTATACAAACATAACCTTCTGCAGAATAGGAATGACTGTGCTGATGAATCACCCATCACACTCAAGATACTCACAAAACTGATCAAGATATTAATTTAAATGTTTAAATGTTAACATCACAATTGACCATTTAATTATCCAACTTGATCCTAATATACCAACAGCTTTATTCTTAGCTGTTTCTCACTAAAGCATACACTCCAGAAATTATTTCTTTTCATTAGTTGATGCCATCAAGAGATGACAAAGACACTATTTCAGTTTCTTCCAATTGTTAATTACTCTTAATGCTAAAAAAACCCCAAAACAACAAAAAACTACCCAAACTGTGTTACTTCAATATCTAGTTCTTGGGTCATTTAAGGATTTTTTTAATGCCATTATAAAGAATGTTTCTGTATTCAGTATTTTTCCTCTCCAGAGACACTCCACTTACTATAATCAAGACATTTGTCTTGTCTTTGGTCACCTAAAAAGAATAATTTCCTTTAATTTTTTCACTATATGGAATAGTTCTCCAGCTTGTGAATCATTTTAGTGTTCATTTCTTCCTTCTCTCCAGTCTTTGACATTCTTTTTTTTTTCCCCAGATGCACTTCTTGCCTAAGTTATCAGCTGAGAGCAGAGTTTTTGATGCAGTCTGTCAAATGAATGAATCTCCCCAAGCATTTTCAGAAGATTATTTATAAGTATTGCCATGTGAGCTGAAAATCAGCAAAGCATGCATGGGTAATTAATGCCCATTTCATATGAAATATGAAGAGTAAACATCATTAATTTGCTTTGCATAAAAACCTTTAAAAATCAGCATAAGTATTTAATATTTTTCATCCATATAGAATTTTTTTAAACTTTTCACCTTTACATCTTAAGGAATATGTCATTCAAGAACATATAAGGGTGCATAAAAGGGTGACCAAATAATAAAAAAATGACTAGTTCTATTTTCTGTAATGTATAGCAATGAATTATTCTTCTGTAATCCTGAACTTCTAGAGGAAGAAACAACACTGCTTTTCACAGAATTTGTTGATATTAAGAGTATTTCACTTCAGAAACAGTCAAACCCTTATAAAATTAAGAGTATGTAGAAAATATTAGCAGAAATAAAGACTGACAGAAAGATGAATAAAAAGACAAAAACATGATTGCTTCAATTCTTGTAAGAATTCAAATAATTTTCACTGCTTGGATGTTCTTTTAAAGGTAATTCCAAAAGTTTGGATGTCTGTGGAATTGTTCTGAGGAAACTATTCCCCCGCAAACCTACTCTACTCCTTTCATGAATAATATGGATCACACTGAAACATTACAAGCAGAATTGACTTCTGCCATTCTTGAGGGGCTGTGGGATAGGAACAATCTTTCCTTTCTCTCTGGTCACTTCTCTTGATGCTGTATCAGTACAAGCAACATCCTCAAAATGGAGAAAAAAACTGGACAATTAGAGTGAGAAGCACTCGTGCAAAGTAAGAAAGACAGTACATTTACTTGTTTTCTCTTAAGTCTAAAATTCAAAGGGATTTTCTGAAGCATGGCCAGTTTTTCTAACTTTGGAGACAGCTGGGACAGAGCAGTGCTACACATATTGAAACCTGCATATTCTTCAAAACTCCTGGCCACATTGTGTCTTTTCTGCCTCCCAGGTTGAATAGGTATTCCATATGCTTAAGTGCTTGAACTTCCAGCCTTTATAACCTGACTTAAAGATACTTCTTTTTTTGAGTATGATAAAAAAATCACAGAAGTCTTGGACCTTGATCTAGCTAAGTAAGTAAAAGCCTGGATTGATGGTGGACTGCTGTATGTGGACTGCTATGTTCAAAGATGGCAGGAAAGGGAAAAAAAGCCAGCAAAGCATTAAAATACGCTAGGAGACTAAGAATGTTTTGTAACAAAAACAAATGAAAATTGTTTTCAGAGATAGAAGCTATATTTTGCAAGAGTCTCTGCCTTCAACTATTTCCCAGCTTCAGGCAGTAGTTCATCAGAGATGTAAATTTTGAGTCTTATGGCCACAATATGCAAATATATTAGGCTTGAACTTAATTGGAACTCATTAGAATAAAGTCCAGAAGTGAATAACATTCAGAGGTTTTTCAAGGTATTAAAATGTCAATTTAATTTCCAGCATGGCTAGACCTGTCTTACCCTTTCTTGGCACCTGCAAAGGGATCCATTACTGAGGAAATAAACCATCTTATACACCTACTACGCTAACTTTCCATGCCTGTATTCTGTTTCATTCATGCAGTTATGTAGGAGAAGCCATCAGTACCCTTGTTTGACTATGTAATACTGTTCTGCTGGATAGGAATGGGATACAGTGATGTTTACCTCTGGAAAAAATATTACAGAATTAGAGAATTCTCTGTATATTATAAATAGCAATAGAGACTCCCACCAGATGCACACCTATACTTCAGCCTCTGAGTTCTGCAGCATTTCAGGAACCACTCAGCTTTCTGGAATCTAGTTCATGGAATCTGCTGAGTTCTTTAAGTGAAGCCCTGTATTGCTATGGTGGTCATCTCTTATTCCAAACACTGCATTGCAGGATGCTAAACAAAATATTGAAATAGTAAATGTAAATATAGGCCATTCTAGTCCAAAATATGAGAAAGGTACAAGTATTTTTATTTAGTCATTTGCAAATAAAATTATTAATAAATGTAAANAAGCATGTGCAATTCTTGTAGTTATATTTTTTCTTTCTGCTTTTATTTTTGGTAAATGTCTGAGTATACTAACTGAACTGTGGAATTCAGAGATGTTGACTCTGTGCCTGGAGCACAAAACAGAGCCAGTAATCCAGTAATGGAAGAAACTACCCTATATGAAAGACTCAGTGGGACAATGTTTAAAATATTTATCTTTTGTTTCCAAGGATTTTCAAGGCAAATAAATTAGAAAATGGAAAAGCAGCGATCTCAAGAATAGGATTTGTGAATAACCTGCTTCAGATGATGTCCTTAAGGTCACCAATCCATTTTGGTCAGGATATAACAGAACACATCCTAGCTCTAAAAAGAACACTCCCTTCACCTCTCAAATTTTACACATTTTGCTAGTGATTTATTTATTTTTTACCCTCCGAAACATCTGCTGTAAGAAGTTGTTGGAGAAAGTATCCTGGTTTTGATAGACCTGTCATCTGTTCTGCTCTGACTCATTTTATGCTCCACCTGCTTTGTCATATAGAATCACATTTAGCATCTTTTTGAAATGTTGCTTAAAAACCATCCAAATATGAATCAAAAAGTGTACAATGAAGGTGTTTACCTCACATAAATGCAAAACTGTAGAAATTATTTTATGCAAGATCTAGAAGTTCTTTTTTTCAGAACTGAATGTGGCATATTCCTCTTTTTCATATATTTCCAATAAAAGTTGTTTTTCAAAGAAGATGTAGCCATTCTAGCTGATATGTGGAGATATTGATATGCTAATGCTTTTATTCTGAAATAGGTAGAAATACAGTGTTAAACCAGAGAAAGAATAAAAAAAATAGAGAGAGATTTCTGTGCAATTAACTGGTAGAATGATGTTTCCATTTATTCTGAAGAGTTACTAGATCCTCAAGTTATTCTAAGTTAATGGATTTTTCTTCAAAGTAGACTTCTACTGAGTCAGAATAAGCATATCAGAATTCAGCTCTGAATGTTTTGACCATTTTTTAAATGGAAGGGCATTTATTGTTGGAGGGTAATATTCAGTATTACAATGGAATAAAATGTCAGATCAGAACATGTGTATTTATAGACATTTTTATCCAGGGTGACACTATTTTTCATGTATCCTGTCTTCTTGTAAATTCTTTCTGGTACTATTATTGTAAGTGCCTGGTATTTATTTTTTGTGTCTTGCTATATCCAGTGTCATATGTCCACATTGTTCATACTCTGCACAAAGATAGGAACATAAAGAATTTAAGTCAAACCCAAAACAGCAGATATAGAAAAGCAAAGCCAAGAAGGAATCCCTTCCTGCTTCTTATCATCAAGTAACAAATTATCACTTTGGCTTTTCCCCCTCATTAGAGAGGCTAAATAGCAGTACTTTGTTGCCAACGGGTAAGTAAGAATTTAGTCTCACTTTACAGGAAGATGAAAAGTAAAACCACTTTGACATGATCCAGGAGCTGCATCAGACTAAATAAAGAATGAGATAAATAATGCAAGCCACCTAAACTAGGATTTCTTTATTAACCACATTTAAATATTTTTTGATCTTGCTTTCTGACTCCTGCTCTCAGCACCGTGTGAGAGACTGGCTGGGGGAAGAGTTAAAGATATCCCCCTGAACAAATAGATTGCAGTGATCATGGAATATGTTAGCAGGTATTCTACTAATGTGAAAACTTGCACAACCTTTAGTCTCCAAAGTCTTCATAACAGGTTATGTTAAGCGCAGAGTGAACTGTAGCAGTTTAAGTGCTGGATAGAAAAAGAAACAAAGATGTAAATTGTTTGGGTTTCCTCAGGCTGTCTAGTCATGAAATACTCTTTACTGGGGTGGCTTTTCCTGGTTTGCTCCTGATTTGCTCATTAGTGTGTGCTGAAAACAGCTGAGTTTCTCACCTGTTTCTTAGTGGTTGTAACTTTGGCTCCTACTGTCAGAAGATCTATGCCATGGATCTGTTGCAGGTCAGACCTTTGCATATTTGCATCTGCAGAAACGATAGCAGCACATGATCAAACTCTTCCAGGACCTGGATCACCAAAATTTTCTCCTATTCTTCTATGGAGGATGGGTGTTGATTTTATTTCATTTCTCTTTTTCTTAATGACCTGGGTAATCTAGATCTAACATAATCTTACAATATCTGGGGGATGCTGTGGTAAATTCTTGACTTAAGCAAGATGTATAGTATAGCAACGATATTTTTGCATATCTTTTTCCCCTAGGAGGCCATCTTCTATTTTCTGTTTCTGCACAGGATGACTAACCTGATCTTTTGAGCAATCTTCATTACTCAGAAAGGAAGTAACAGAGCAAATCACACTACCTTAGTTGGAATACTATCTGCAAATTTGTGAATAGTGGGAGTGAAGGGGAGCAGGGACGTCTTCTCTTATTCTGCACAGTTTTCCTCTAACGTATTATTAAGTACATAGAGATTATTGTCTCAATAAATACTCTTACAGTGTGAAATGTCATGGGTTTTTTTCATGTACTTCCTGTTCAGTAGAGAGTATTTGTATTTACACTGGTGGATTGTTTCAGAGTTTATTTCATTGAAGTGTTTTGTAAGAGAATTGTTCCAGAGATGGAAAAGCAGACAAATACCTATTGAAGGCTACAAGGACATTACCAGGATGTCCAGAGATGCAGCTAGAAATGTAAATGCTCAGTTAGAATTGAAATTAGCCAGAGGTGTCACAACCAGCAGGATGCTAGATTCTATCAAAAAGAGCATCAACAGCATAGATGAAAAAGAAATTATCCTACTCTACTCAGCATTTGTTAGGCTGCATCTGAAATTCTCACTTCACATTTCATCCTCACTATGCAAAAAAACCTGCAGACAGGCTGGAGAGGGTCTAGATAAGGGCCACAAAATGATGAAAGGACTCAGAAATCTGGCATGTGAGGAAAAGCTGAGAGAACTGGGTTTGCTCAGTCTTGACAGAAGAAGGCTTAATGGAGACCTTATCACCCTGTTCCAGTACTTCAAGGGTGGGTCCAAAGACAGAGCCTCCCTTTTTCACAAGTAGTCACAGAGAAGACACAAAAGATAATGGAAACAAGTTACTTGTGGAGTGATTCTGATTGGAGAGGAATTTTTTTTTACATTGCAATGCCCAGCCATTGTAGTAATCTCCCATGGAACTGGTGGGTTCCCAAATGTTGTATACTTTTACAGTTCAGATGGACAAGGTGCTGGAACATCCTGTTTAGACTGCTTTTGCCAAGGAAATTTAAATCAGGTGGTCCTTGAAGTCCTTTCCAACCTGGTATTTTATGACTGCAAGATTCTGTAATGAAAAAGTCTCATATGAAAAGTTGAAAAAACGAAGCTGTCATGGTTTAAAATGTTTTATGCTCTCATGGGTAACTAGTTAGATAAAAAATAAGAAAGAGGCAAAAGGAAAAAGAAACAAAAAACAAAACCATAAATAATTTTTTCCTGGTCCTATTCAGTATATTCATAAATTATCTGGAAAAGGGAGTATGTAGTAACATGATATTGAGTGGCTGGTAGATAAAATATGAGAGGAAGTTCAGTGTCAATAACTACAAAATAATGAATATGTGGGTAAATAATATTTATTATATACAAAAACCTGAGACCTGAATTATCTATTACCATTCAGGCAAGAGCTCTTGCTGTCATGGTGAATAGCTCTTTGTAAATGTTAGCTCTTTGCTCACTGGCACTCAGTAAGGCATGCTAAGAATTATTATGGAAAGATTAAAGAACACAAGAGAAAACAGCATTATATCAGTGGATAATCCCAGGATGAGTACACATTTACAACTTTCTGTGAAGGTCTATTCAGGCTTCCATTTTCATAACTTCAAAATATACAAAACTTGAAAAGATGGTTTGGCAAGGATGATAGGAGATATGGAAAAAATTCTTATGACAAGAAATTAAAGTGGCAGGGAGTGTGTAGCCCAGAAAATAGAAGACTGAGCAGACTTTTGTGATGAAGGTTTGTAAAGTCATGAATGGCATGAAAGCAGTAAATAGCACACGGATTGGAGGCAATTTCATCAAAATTATGATGAAATTACCTGACTGATTTTGAAGAAAGATCAGGAATTACTTTTCCATACAATATAATAAATAATTACACAGTGGAAGTCATTGATACGAGATGTAGATGTCAAAACCCTCAAGGGAGTTCAAAAGGAGTGTCAGACAAATTAATGCAGGAAAGAGTTATTCTGCACAAGGTGACAGAAATACATTAATCTTAGGAATCCCTTGTTTGCAGAAACTGACACTGTTAGCAGAGGTGATATATCAGACCAAAAATATACCCAAAAATCTGTATTTATCCTAACCTCATGTTTTTTTCTACTGATATCTGTTATGTTGTCTCTGTGAGACAAAGGAGATTACAAAGCTATTTGGTTTAATCAGTACATACATGCCCATATTTCACGGTCTTATAGGCTCTCTCCATTCTTTCTGACACTGGCTGTGTGACAAATCTGTCTCTCGGTGACTCAGTGCGTTTGGAGTGGTATCTGTATCATTCTCTTCAAAAACAAAATGCATAGCTTTATGACTGTAGAGTAAAGGCTTTGTGAGGCATACAGAGTTTGCAGAAAGAGGTTAATGCATTTTTTTTAGCTTAGAAAAGACCATTTGTTTTCCTGTATCCTCTGTTCTTTCCACCAACCCTCAGTATCCGAACATGATTTCAAAATATAAATCTTCCCTAGATCTCTGTTTATTTTGAGCCTTCAACATTTTCCATTATAGTTTCTTGCCTTTATATTATGGACAAACTCACTATTTAATAAGTACATTACATGACTCTTAATGACGGCCTTTAAGAACCATTTCTTCTACTCCTACAGGCTGATATGTTGAGGTTAATATTAATTTATTTTAGAGAGATAGAGGAAGGAGAAAGACCTCTTGGGTCCTGGGGTTACTTTATGGTTAACTTAGTATCAGTCCTATCTCTGCTGCTGTCCCAAAGATGGAGCACAGAACTATGTCACAGGTAGCCCTGTCTCTAATCCCATCTCTGGCCCTGTATTCAGCTGTTCCAGATGAGTCACCATGGGAGGACCCCAGACATGACTGCTTACATTGATTGTCTGGCACTGTGCATGGCCCCTGTTGCTGACCCCGCAGCTCTGCACCTACCAGTGAGGGCAGCATGCAGCCTATCCCAGGGAACCTTGGGCTCCCAACTCATCCTCCCTTGGTGACCTGCCCCACTCATGCTGCTCCCTGAAATTTAAGTAAAATGAGAATTAGCCTTGAAAAAATCCTTTAAAAAAAAAAAAATATATATATATGTTTATATATGAGTTTGAAGTTCAGCACTTCTTTTATAGAGTCTTAATACTCACTACTTTGGATTTCAGGTGAACAAATTTTCATCTTGTTCAGGGTTCTGCTTGAAAGAATCACACTTACCCCATGAGACTTGTTTAATTTCCAGTAATATTAACCCACAGTATATAAATTTTATCTTTTTTTTTTTATAAGCTTATGCTCTAGAAATGCAGAATACAATATTTTCTTTTCTGGCTTTTCTGTTTACTTTATGGACACCAAGATCTGAGAATGTATATGGAGAAGAAAAAGTATGGTCTTCATATGGCCTTTCAGATTTTACCACTAACTGCATATGATAGTATGAAACCTTAGTTTATAAAACTTATTTAGAAAATGGTAATAAACTGCATAAAGATCACAGAGAAGAGGCTGAATGGGCTAGAGGTAACTAACCTGCTTTGAGCATTAGAAGTAAAGGACAATTATGAAATCTGTAAAGAAAGGGATTGTATAAACACAAAGATCAAAGACAAACAAACAAACAAAAAAAAAGAAAAAAACAGGGGGGGTAAATTCTACCGAGACTTTAAGAGTTGCAAAAAATATATTTATATCGAAGAGAGGGAAACTAGAAAGGAAGTTTGAAGTAGAACAAAATTCATGGGATTAAGGCAGACACATTTTTTTTCTATTTTTAAGGAATATAATGTATACAGTATACTATATTTAACAAAACATAAATCTAGAATGTTCTGGAACACTTTCATATTTAAGTTACAGTGGAATTAAAAATCCCTTTCTGTTCAGATAATTTACGTTTCCCCCCATCTGCCTTTCCATCTTCCCTTTTCTCCCCTTTCCTTCCCCATTTCTGTACCCTTTGTAATAGATAATTTCCTCAATTTTATGTTGGTGATTTATGTTTATTGATTATCAATATGGAAAGTGTTGTTGTGAATACTTGTGAATTTCAGTATTTTCCTAATAGAAAAAACACAAGCAATTCAATTAATTTAATTTCCGTTTTGTGTAAATAATCATGTTATCAAAGACTTGAGGGTCATCAGGCAAAAGAAGAAAAAAAAGCAAAAGAAAGAAGAAACGTTTTCATTTATATAACATAATTGCTTAGAGAATTTTCTTCTACATTATAGGCTTCAGTTTATTATTTACAAGCACTTTTTAATAGATTTTTTTTAATGTCAGAAAGAGCATATTAACTATAGCAAATAAAGACTGCAAAGAGTGCAAAGTCAGAACATACGCAAGCATACACAGAGAAAGGATTCCTGAATTATTAAAAAAGAAGAAAAGCAACAGGGTAAGTTAATTTGTGTCATAGCCAGGTCACTGTTCTAATCATGATTTCAATCCCATGTAACGCTACCTCTTACTTTATTGACGTGGTAATTGTTACTGTTCATGCCACAGAGAGAACAATAGTGCCCATCTAGAAATGTGAGCAGTCTAGAAGCAATGCTAACTACTTGCTGTCAACACAATTAAATAATTAAATGTAATTTCAGATACTCTGGTTTCTAGAATGGTTTGGTCAGAGGTAAGACAATATTAACTGCTCTGCAAAATCAGAAGAGAAGGTAATTTTCTACTTTGGAGCAATAATAGACAAAGTTGCTTTAATTCTTTTTACACTTGCTGTAGTTTCAAAAAAAAAAATCCAAACACAAAAAACCTAAAAAAAATAAAAAAAAACCAAACCAAAACAAAACCCAAACCACTGTTCAGCTGTCATATTTGCTCTAAAACTAACTGGCCTTTCTTGAAAAAAGCTGTCTTTTTAGGCATCTTGCAAATATGCAGCAAATTAGACATGAATACTGGTTGGTCTTGGAGTAATTTGCAAGTGTTAACAGAAAAGCTGAATTATGGTGGGTGCTAGAATGACACACTAAAATATAGTAATATTCATCTTTCCCAAGGTGTACATTTTATTTTCTGCTAGTGAGAGGAATGCAATGTTCTTGTCACTGCCATTGTGAAAGTTTTTGATGGGACAAGTAACAACAGCACTCCGTTTATTTTCATTGCTGTCTATAAATATATAGTATGCTTGCTGGAAGTTCCCTGATGCAAATTATAATAATTATTTGATTTGAGAAGCACCTTTCTCACTATGCTCTTCAGCACTAGTTATATAATACAGTAATTATGACTTTAATGTCTCTTTGTGATAAGAGACAAGATGATACATTTTGCATATGATGGAATACCTTCCATAATTACATTGCCTCCTATCTAAATCTAAGGTCTAGTTCAAAAAAATGAAATGTTTGAGGTGAGTGCAATTGTGTTACTCAAATATCATTTTAAAGACAGAAAAATGCCATATTACTACTATTTGATAATTTATACAATTACTTTAAAATAACATTTTACATATAGGTAGAGCTGTGCAGGGAAATATTTTCCTGCACAACGATACATAAGTGAATGAACCATCTCACTACCTTTCTGTGGTTTGTATTATTATCTTCTTATCTCAGAAGGATAAGGCAAGTTATCAGTAATCTATTCAGAATACAGCAACAAATTATGAGAAGAATTGGGATTACAATTAAATCTTTCCTCATCCTTTTTGAAACATCAGACTATGATTTTTTGTTCTCTTTCTTCAGAAGATATAGTCAGAAACCAGATTTTAAAATGTATTTATGTGCATGTCATGCTGAGTGTATCATTCAATATCAAGTTTAATGTTTTTAAAATTACAAAATTATAAAAAATAACCAGAGGCAAGCACTGTAACAGAGACAACATTTATTTCAGCAAGATTTGCTCAAGA
>VXBU01014214.1:0-41383 GCA_013400315.1 Bombycilla garrulus | reverse complement strand
CTAGAACCACTGATTTTCCCATGGATTTTTTTTTTTTTACTCTGGTGTTTGGGTTTTTGGGGCTTTTTTTGGTCTGGTTTGATTTGGTTGTATTTGGTTGTATTTGTATGGAAAGTTAAGAAGAAATTTACTCATCAATAATCAAAATAATTCTGTGGAGATGGTGACAAATATCCATTGGGAAAGTTTTAGTAATGAGATATTTGTTCTCAGAAAATACCATCTTCCCCAAACCAATCTTTTTCCTGTGATGAATTGGTTTTAATGAGACACTCTAGGAAAGGTTTTGCAAATCTTGGATAGAATATCTCTTAAGGAAGAGCAAGTAATACCCCAGAATAATAAGTAGCCAGGTAGTAAGAATGTTTAACTGAGATTTAGAAGACCTGGATTAAACTCCTTTCCTAAGGGATTTAATACTTTCTTACTTTATGTGTCCTATCAATTTAGTTATTCAGAGGCCAGAGTCACAGTGCAATGTATCTTTACCACTCAGGAATTTTTCTAAAATTCAAAATGCTCTGGTGACTTGAAAACTATTTCCTACTCATTCGTCCCTGTGAGGAATGAAGGTAAATTTTCTTAGAAGATTAAAAGTGACAGTAGACCATATTCTGATGGATTTAATATGTATTTTAAAACACAGAGGAATTTTAAAATTAAATCTGATTATATGAAACTCCTTCCAAGGAGCTGATCATGCAGGGATTTTTTGTGCAAACCACATATTTGTTCCTTGGCCTTAAAACACAAGAGAAAGAAGAAATCTCATTTTATCTTGTTGTGAGTAGTAGATAACTTTAGAATAAAACCTGTATGTTCCTGAAATCCTATGACCTGAGTGAGATATGTTGTTTTTTTAACCTGAAGTATATTTAATCAAAATAAATTTGTTTTGGCTGCAGGTAGCAGCACTACACTCCATCAATTTAATGAGGTCACGGTTGAACTTAATTAATTTTACATGGATATACTCTTTCCTTTGAAACTTCTGGTACCGCTAGTGAGTAAAAATAGCATTGATGGATGATAGATGCAAACTTTCTAAATGGGCTAAGCAATAAAGTTCAGTTGTAAATTGATCCTCTAGAGAGCAATTTAATTTTTAATTCTCAGACAAGTATCAAGATTTACTAAAAACCCCACCCAAAATAAAAAAAAAATCACCTCGAATAATAACCCAGGGACAGCACCTTTCAAGGTGAAGAATTTACCTGAATTTCTGAGGTTTTAATCTGCTGACTAGAAGGTTTCATTCCCTCTGTATGAGATTAGGTTATTGGTGTATCCTAGTTCAGTTATGTCAGTTAAGTACTGATTTCATTATAGTCAGTAGGAATTTCATTGTTAAAACATATCTCCTTTGTTTGGGGTTCTTTGTCATTGCAGTTGCAAAACATTCAACAACAAAAAAATAAGAAAACATTCTAAACATATGGAATAAACAAAGGGATTTGGGAATAGGATTCAGACTCTGTAATTGTAGAGATCTCAGTCTGAGTTGCTGAGTTCCCTCTAAAGCAAGTAGAAACACACAATTTGAACGAATTATTTGACTGACCTATTCTCGGTACCTTCTTCATCAGGTGAACTGCACCCTATGTGCCTAATCCTCTTCGTTTTAACTCTACTGGAATCTAGACTGCTGTAGATGTTGCCATGGTGAAAAAATTTTAGGGAGCTCTCCAATCAGAAGAGAGCTACCTGGTTGCTTTTGGAGATGGTCATTGAACAGAAATGTTTTAATTTGCAAGTTTGGATTTAGAGGCGTACATCTCTAAATCTAGTTAGCATCATGTGCCTCAGCTGAATGAAGCTCCTGTTAGAATTTTGCCTAACTCAGAGGTTCTAAATAGATGATTTAGAACTAAAGTATGGCTAGACAGGAATGGATTTTTCTATCACCTTTAGTCCTGTCCAACTTTTAGATTAATTCACTTCTAATTAGTCTTAAATAGCAGTTAGAGTGAATGGACTGGCTGTAAATCATCTGATTGTTAATGGCTCACAGAAGAAAAGTACTGCTAAGGGTAAATTCAAAACTTAATTTCCTGTAAAGCTTTTATAATATTACCTCCTCATTGTAATGCCTTATCTTGCACCTTTATTTTTCTCCCTTGGATACCTGCCTCTGCTGATTCAGTAATTGAAGAATGTCATTATACCATGCCAGAGGGGTTGGAATTAGATGGTTTTTAAGGTCCTTTCCAGTCCAGGCTACTCATCTAGAGGGTGGTTGGACACTGGAACAGCCTAAATCTGTCTGAGTTCAAGGAGTGTTAGAAAATGCTCTCAGGCACATGGTTCTTGAAGTGTCCTGTGTAGCACTACGAGCTGGACTTGATGATCCCTATTGTTGCCTTCCAAATCAGCATACTTTACAATTCTATTATGATATTTACAATACATTGAGATCATTAATTTCAAATATATTGATTTACAAAAGTTCATAACCAAACAAAAAAATTACAAAGAGAATGTGATTTTTGAAGCATTTTTGCACACTTTTCAAGATTGAAAATGGGCATACTTGGAAAAAACTTTTCCATTTTTTTCTTTTTTTTTTCTTTTTAAAGATTAACATAGTATTTGTGAAAAATCTTAAGATTAACAGGACTAGAAATTTTGCCTACAAAAACTGCTTCATAGTTTACATCTGTCCCTTTCTTAAAAAAATTGTGTGCATTTTTAAATCATTAATTGGTAACTTCTAAATTTATATATAAAAAGTAAATACCTGACACTTTAGCAACTAAGACTTATGCTGAAAATATTGAATTGAATTACAATTAGGTAAATATAGTAGTTCATTAAGCAAAAGGGTCAATTTTAATCAACTGAAAGAATATGTGAAAACACTGTGATATAACTTGGATGATGTGTACAGCTTGTAGGTGGTGACTGTGATGCCAAAGGGCAGAGTTTAAGTGGCATCAGGTTTATGAACTATAAATATAAGAAAGGAAAAGAAGATTGTTTAAAGAAGAAACCTCACTGTTTCTTTCTTTTGCATATGAGTAATGGAAAATTCTACTTGTATCTGTAATTTCTGACTGATAAACCAGAGTGCCGTACTACTCTGATTCATATTCCCTTCAGGAAAGAAAGGAAGAACTCATAAAAAGAGGTTTCCTCTGACTTTGTGACCATATTAATTATAGAAGAACAGGAAAACAGCTGTTCCTCTGGTATGTTTCACCTGTCCTCTAGTCCACAGATCTGTTTGGGAGGAAATATGAACTAAATCCACTGAAGGACATTTAAATCCATTGTTTTCACATGGGACAATCCATTCCCTAGCTGCTCTGCTCATATCCTTGAAACTACAGCACTGTTCTAGGTTTCTAGAATATGCTGGAAAACCAGGATTTCAGTAGTAGAACACACTAAAATCTAAAGAAAGCATACTATGATTTGCATCCCCTGATCAGAATGATGAATTAAAAATAAAAAACCTTCCTCTTGTCTTCATTCAACCCTGGAAGCAAGGCCATGAGAATGGTGAAGGGCTGTGAGGGGAAGCCTTGTGAGGAGCAGCTGAGGTCACTCGGTGTGTTCAGCATGGTGGAGACTGAGGATGACTGATCTCATCATGGTGTTCAGCATCTTCATGAGAGGAAGCAGAGGGGCAGGTACCAATATCTTCACTCCCATGACCAGTGACAGGACTTAAGAAAATGGAATGAAGCTGATTTAGGGAAGGTTTACTATTGGATATTAGAAAAAGGTTCTTAACCCAGAAGGTGTTTGGGCACTGGCATGGGCTCCCTAGGAAAGTGGTCACAGCACCAAGCTTAACAGAGTTCAAGAAGCATTTGGACAATGCTCTGAAGCACCTCGTGTGATTCTTGTGATGTCCTGCACAGGGCCAGGATTTGGACTCAATGACTTTTGTGGGTTCTTCCCAAATCAGCATAGTCTATGATTCTGTGAAAGAAAGAAAATGTGAGAGAAGCTTCTTAGAGTCCATTAGCCAGATCATTCACTTTAAAATCATTAAAGATCTACATTCTAAACCAATTTCTTTTCAAATCTAATGGAGGGATATAAGGTATCACAAAGTTTTGGGCAGCATATTTGGGGCATACATTTTACATTTTGGTAGCTAAACAGACTAAGGGAGAAAAATCTTTTGATGAGCCTGTCTATCAGCCAATGAATAGGTACACTTCTAGTTAACTACTTAAAGGAAAATACATGCAGAACCAAGCTGCACCCACCTAACACTGTAGAGGATGATGGGGCTCAGAAACTATCAGATCCTCAGCAGTTCTCTACTTACTTTTCTTGGCACACGTATGATTATACAGTGTCTTACAAAGAACTCTTACATGCAGGACAGTAGATGAAGCACTCCACAGTATCTGCAGATAGACGTGTGAGATTGTGGGATTGCGTCCTCCTGATTTTTCACCAAGTGTGAGGTTTACTGATTACACAAGATATTTCTATTTGATGTAAAAAATAGTTATTACTGTTATTTAGGCCTTAATTACTCATTTCATTTTATCCCCCCTCTTTATCTTAACCTTTTCATTAATGTTTTCATTATTCCTTCATTTAGAAAAATCACTTAATATTCCAGTCTGTAATATAGCAACTATAAATATATTCCTTTATTTATCCAACCACAAAGGAAGAATCTAATTTCATACAAAAATCAGCTGCAAATTATGAGCTTTCACTGTCCTCAAACAAAGGAACAGGAATGGACAGGCAGATAAAGCACCTCATTATTACTATTCTTTCCCAGCAGATAAGACATCTGAACTCTGTTTAATATTTAATAGTTTATTCAAAGTACACAATCAGTAGAATAGATTAAGAACACCCAGCTATACTAAATAAAGTGGACATTAGGTCACTTTCTTTAGATATGGATTTAAATGACTGCATGCAAAAAAATAATATGAATACAGGTCTTCCACAGAGAGACAGAAAAATAAGTAAATAGGATAAATAATGAAAGAGAATATTGTAACATACTCTCTCCCATTAGTATTCCCTTGCTTCCTAACTTGTTCTGAAAGAAAACAAAACTTCAATCTTCCATGAGCTCTGAAATTATTGTTATTGTGTTAATATATATTTGTGTGAAAAATTGCCTTTTAATTCTAGGTCTATGCAAAACAAAATTTATAATTTTTAATGTTTTTCTCAGCTTGCCTATTAAGACTTCAACTCAGGCAGATGCACAGCTGTTACCACTACAGACATGGAACTGTCTATCCCTTATCTTCTTTTTCTAAATGCATCTTTTCTGATTTCTAGCATTTTTCCCCAGCTAATGCAGTCTGATAACATGATCTTTTCCTCTGGAAGACCAAATCTTTGTCTATGATATATTGCGGATACGTGCACTAACTTTAACAGTATGACTGCTTTCAGCAATGCTGTCTAGTCTTAGTAAGAATGTGATTACTGATAATTAAAGCAATACCCTCAAAATTATGTTGTTTTATTTTCAGAGGAAATAAATCTTCAACTAAGACAAGAAGGTTATTAAAATCTATTGGAACTCTGTATTTAGAGGCTTTATTATTGTTATAGGAACTGGGAAATTTTTGGCATTTACATGGGGATGTGCCCATCCCTCCCCCCAATGTGCTTCTGATAACTTTTTTCAGGCATTCTTAATGGATATACACATTTATTCTTGACAGGGTGTGTAGGAGAAGGGAGAGAACTTTCTGGCTGGTTGGTTTGCTGATTTATATTGTTTTTTTGTTGGATTTTTTTTTGCAACATTCCTTTTTTATTAAACCAAAGTAATAATGCAGTGAGTAAACCCTGCCATAATCTGAGCAATTTCTAGAATGCATAGCAATTATTGTAAATCACAGAACTGCCTGATGTCCTTCACAGACCCAAGATAAACCAAGATACACACTTCCATTTGAAAGTGCTTATCACCTTACTTCCTCAGGTTCCCAAGTCTTCTAGGAAAATTAGAGCCCCACTGTTCACCTACAACACAAAGGGAAGCAAATTGCCTGTTACAGAGATCAGCCATGAGGGTGGCACAGACTGAAATGAAAATAGTTAAGAGCTGGCCTTCTACAATGAGTTTATTAAATTTTAAATCATTGCTATAATAGCTCAACAAAAAGAAGACCTGGCTATATTTTATGTCAATTTAAAACCATTATTTATCTTCAGTGGATAATAGGTGAGCAGGAACAAGATTTTATTGTATAACTGCAGCCATTATCTTCATTTGAAACTTTTGAGGATTGTCAAAGTATTTCAGAACAGCTAAAGGGACAATGATAAGGCCAGTACAGTACTGCTTGTGGGAGAAATGGCAGTCCCACAAGAGCAATAGCTGGATATTGGACCTATCACTTCTGAGTTAGTTCAGGCCAACCAGGTCAGTTACAGAGAGCTGCTTAAGTTCCTCTGCCTAATATACCCATTCATTGTAGTCATCTGCCCAAACTGAGTGTTAAGATTCCACTGAATTTTTCAGTGCTATTAACTGTCCAGTTAGATGCAGTTGAGAGGAAATTATTTTCCAATCTATCCCGCCTTGTTTTCCCATGTAATACACCAGTTTACTTCACCTACAGAGTTGAGAAAGAAAAGCTCTTTATGAGGTGCTTCCGCATGAATGATCAACAAGAATCATGGCTCTGATCCTCCCTCCTCTGTACGGGGTCCTCGATGGCCTCTGTTTGAATGTCAGAGTGGTTCCCCTCAGTTTAACCAAGGTAGATGAAACTACCAGATGGCCAGGCTGGTCAGAAAAAGTGATTTAACTATGGATTAGCAGTAGGAGAATTGTTTGTGCAAGAGACAAGGCTTCCAGACAGACTAGAATAAAGTTGTACAACTTTAATGCAGAGTTGAAATATATGTCTACAATTTAGGCTTCATGCCATATAGTTTTCATATGTGTCACATGTATGTATGTTTGCACAACTAAACATGCATGAACATTAATGCTCATGAGACACCTGTGCTTGTACTTTCCATTGGCTAATTTCCACAGGGTTAGAAGAGACAGAAAGAGATTACTTGGCTTAAAAAATTAAATAAATTGAAAACTTCAATAATATGCAAAATTATATTGACACATTTGCATTCAGTTTACTTCTCTAAAAGTAGTTCTACATAAGGAGACCAATTATGGAGAAAGATCATTTTACACATGTACGACAAACCATGTCCTTCATTATTTTTCTATCTTACCCCAAGGAGTTTTCTCAGTGATTCATCTCTTTTTTCCACTGCCCACATTTTTTTACCCTAAATATTCAATAATTACAATGATAGAGGATTGTTTAGCTAGTAGTCATATAAATGAGTGAATATATGAAGAAAGGGTACTCACTTTTTAAAATCTGTCCCTATAGTCTAGACAACCATAGGCTTTATTGTGATTGCTACAGCTCAAAAGTAATATCAAACAACTTGTAATAAAGTGGTTTTCTTTGAAATTCTTAAAAATCCTCGATGGCCTCTGTTTTTCAGGTACATTAACAGATAACTTTAGTTTGTTCATCTAATCATTCCAGTAACATGAGGAGCGAAAGAGGAAAAGAGGTGAATTGAGGCAATATAAAATCAATCTATGCCATAGTTCCAAAAGGTCTAGCACCACATAACTACATCTAATCTGCCCCTTGTTCATCAGAAAACACAATATTTAATGCACTAGGTATTTTTTTAATATCAGTTAATTGTGCCTGACTGTTTCAGATTATATTTTAGAATGTCATTCAGCTTTGATCTAGAGATACCAAATGCCTACTTTTACTCCTTCGTTTTTTCTGCAATAGAAAGTCTGTTGTGTTTAGAACTTCTTTTCAATGCAATCAGTCCACTACTTCCTTTAAGAAAAAGAATAACTCTCCAGTCTCTTAAATTAATTCATTTTCTCTCAATTTCAAAATAAATTTGTGACTTATCTACATATCCCCCATTTTTAAATGACTATTTAAAATATAACAAAAAATTGGATGCAATATTTCAGCACTGTTCTGACTAAGACCTTGTACAGAATAATATTATTTCTCTATTTATGATTTTACTTTTCTGTTTATAGAACAACAACAGGAAAAAAAACCAAAAACAAAACCTAGGGTTTTTTTTCTTGCTTTTTCTTTTTCTATTTCATGTCGTTATGGCATTATATTGGAGTACAAATGGACTTTTATTCATTTGGGTTTTATTAATTAGAAATTAATTAACTAATTAAATTATTTAAACTATTTTAGTTAAAATTAAAAAATATATCCACAGAATCTGTCCATAAAACCCATCATTAAAGGACATTTTCCCACTGAAGACTTTTTGTCTGACATCTGTCATTAAGGGGTAGTAACTTCATTAACTTCAGAAATTTCTTTACTTGTTTTATTGAAATCACACAATAATATTTTTTTTGAAGTAGGCAATTAATGTAAAAGTCAAATATCTTATACTAGTTTGATAGTTAAACTGACTTCACAAAATTTATAATTTAATCAAAGATTAAATTCAGGTTCACTATGTTGAAAAGATGAGCTTTTCACAGGATCATTTCTACTTTGATTTATTACTACGTATTCTTATATTTTAATTCACAGATTTCTAGATTGGTTTGGGTTGGAAAGGACCCTAAAGATCATCCAGTTCCAACTCTCTGTGAGACAGGCAGGGACACCTGTCACTAGACCATGCTGCTCAAAGCCCCATCCAACCTGGCCTTGAGTACTTCTGGGAATGGAGAATCCACAGCTTCGCTGGGCAGCCTGTTCCAGTGCCTCACCAGCGTCACAGTAAAGAATTGCTTCCTAATTTCAAATCTAACCCTATCTTCTTTCTGGTTAAAGCCATTCCTTCTTGTCCTATCACTTCATTTCATTGTAAAACATACCTCTCCAACTCTCTCGTAGGCCCCATTAAGGTACTGAAAGGTGGTCTCAGGTCTCCTCAGAGCCTCCTCTTCTCCAGGCTGAACAACCTCATCTCTCTCAGTCTGCCTTCATAGGAGAGGTGCTCCCGCCCCGTGGTCAACTTAGTGGCTCTCCTCTGGACTCACTCTAATAGATCCATGTCCTTATACTAGAGGCCTCGGTTCGCTACCACGTTAGTTGCAAAACAACTTTTTCTTTATTTCACCTATGTTTTATATGTTATTTTACATGTATTTACATTTATTTGGGACATCACATCTAACCTTTCTAAATATTGGTATAACATCTAGTATAACATTGGTATTCCTCTAGTTACTCTGAGATTTAAAGGAATTAACCACCAACGAATCTAGAAAAAAAAGGATCAACTCTGGTGTGTTGTTCAGTATTCTGTTTGGTATGGGAAATAAAGTCTAATCCTTATGAAATAAAGAATGTTATTTTTTTCCCACTTGCTCATGCTCAGATGAATGAGGATTTCTCTCTCCACTTCAATACACTTCAGTAGATAAAGTATTCTTTTATGGAAAAGCAGTGGTTCAAATCCCTGATATAGAGACTATGTTCAAAGACTGCAGATGAAATTGAGACACGTTATTAAAAAGCTACAAGAGTACCCTGTAGTATCTCCATACTCTTAGGTGGAAAGGAGAACCTGTTTGTCCTCCAGAAGTTTTTCTGGTATCTGTGCCTTAAAAACCACTTTTCAGACTAATTTATTTTACAAATTTCAGCTAAATTGAACTTACAAAGTTTAAAATAATAGCTGGTTGTCCAAACTCACTATTTAGTAGTTGTATTCTCAAAGGAAAATGCATCTTGCTGGACCCAGGAATTTTCTACCATCACTTTGTTGGTTTGTTTTCATTTCATGGTCTACTGCAATTTTATTAATTGGTCAGCATTAAAATTAATTCATTGAATTTTTACAGCAGTGTCTTTAATCTATTCTAGCTACATGTCTCAGCTCTACCTGTGTTAACTCTCCCATATGTTTCCTTGTCTTCTGGGATCTTCAGTTCTTAAGCATATGCCAGAAGTTTCACTGCAACACACACTTATCTTTCAATCTTCACCTATTTTTGTTGCCAGCAAAAGGTCACAATCATCTCATTAAGAAATGATGAGCGATCATACCACTATACATCAAAGAAAAATACCTTTCTGTGAAATCAAAGGAGTGTGAACATATTAATGAACTAATATCTCGAACACTTGGAACTGAGGTGATATTCACTCGGAGTCACAGGCATCAGTTCTATAAACTAAAGAAAAAGGAGAAAATTCTTGTGTACCTGGTTTTGTAATCTTAGGACCTTTTTTCCTCTCTTATTTACATGTGAATTCTTAAAAAACTATTTTTTTTCTTTTTGTGTTTCATTTCACCCACAATTGTTCATCTGATAGGTTTTGTACCTTCTCTGCATTAATTTCTGCTGATACTCTTTCAGCTACTTTTTTGGCCGCTATGGCAACTTGTTTCATTGCTCCCAGGTATATCCAGTTTCTTGGTATTTTTTTATTCTTGTAAATATTTTCCTTTTTTTCCCTTCTCTTTTTTTTCTTTTTTTTTTTTGGAGAGGGGAGGAGGGGAGGACAGGGAGGTGTATCTGCCTCAATAAAAGTTATTAGCAGCTCCTTTAAAACATCTGTAAAATATCTCATGCATAAAAATTTCAGTTAAGCATGGCCTAATGCATATTATTATTTCTAATTAGTAATTTCACTTTGACCCTTAGTGGAATGGCTTGAAAGGGCCCTTCCTTTTATTGTTTTTAATAAATTTCATATAGTTCAAATTCTTTACTATTCCCATTTTTTTATTTTTTAATTCATGAAAATTGATGGAAAGTGCCAAAATCCCCATAACACTGTGAAATTTTCAATTTTACATTAGCTTATGGTTAATCATAATCTGAAAAGAATCTGTAAAAATTGCTTTGAAGACCGGTTTCACATATCAAATTGGGTTTTTTAACCCAAATCACCTTGTAGAACACTCAATTCAAAAGTAGTCTGAACTCAATTAGATTATTTCTAAACACTGTTTTGCTCTAAAAGTAAAATGGCACACCTAGTTTTCGCCTAGTGCTTTCTCATACATGCTGAAGAGGCAATGATGTATAAACTGTTGTGCTCCATTTGACCCATGCAACAGCTCAAAATCTTACCAGTAATCTGTGCATCTTTATTAGGCTAGAAGAATTTTTTATTTACTCCCCTTGAGCAGATTTACACACAATGAGTTTGTAATTCCCACACGATATTTCTTATCACACACAAACAACTTCCATTGAAGAACTGCGTACTCAGCACACTGCCATCTATCACCTGCAGACTTGAGAAGACAGAGTAGGAAAAAAGAATCCTTTCCTCCTTGCCTCTATGCCTGCTATATTTCATTCTTTTTGTAATTTATGGGTTTTCATTTTTTCAAACAGCACATGACATGGCAAAAATCTGCCAGTTGCATAAAACGCAGCTGTCCCTACCACTTAAAAAAATTTACTTCCACCTTACAAAGATTAAATAAAAAAACCAAGGAAACACTAACGTAAAAACTTTCATACTTGGAAAAGGAAGCTGTCTCACCATGTACAGAGATTTTATACATGGCAGCACTTCAGGAGTGTTTCTCATCCCTTGTAACTGGGAAGGGGAAATATGATACTTGGTTGTCTCTTGTTCTAGTACACAACCTAGATTCACTCTGTTTAATTTCCGATATTTAATGGGGGTGCCTTTGCGAGTGCTCTGCTGTAATGTCTTTCTACTGTGAACTGAGTAGACATATGTCATAAGCCACTCACTTTGCAATAAGAGACTTGTAGAGTTGCCTTGATTAGAGAAGCATTCTGAGATGTGTGTACTCCCAAATTGCATATACAGAACTATGAAGTTTGGATTACATGAATCTGTGTTGGGAATCACTCATGACTTGGTATTTCCTGATGTTGTTAATACTGAAATGCCAGCCTTTAGCAATTTTTAATTTCATTATATTACAAGCTGAAGTCTAAAATCTTATTTAGAAAATGACAAACTACTACCAGGCTCTAAAAAAATATTAGGAGAAAAATCTTTGTATGCTCTGTAAAGGTCTTACAATTCCGTATCATGGCTGATAATACCAGAAAAAAAAGTATTGCTTTTTAATAACATAATTTTTATTCCAGAAGATAAAATAGGGGGAAAAAATCTTGTGGATTTTGTTTCAATATTTTGCAAGTGATAAAAATATTGTTGTTTAAGCTGCTTGTTGAATACATTCAGTCAAATAAAATTACTAGTCAACATCAAAGACAATAGGAAATGGAATGTATAACCAATATAAATATTCTGACCCTGTAATATTTAATTTTTGATGCCTTCAAAGCAGTTGTAAAGGGGATGGCCAGTATAATTTGGTTTGATTTTTTTCCATATTAAACTATAGTTTAATATGAATACTTGAACACTTTTAAGCTGGGTTTGCCTTGGTGAAAGATGAGGCTGCTCACCTCTGAAAGGACTGCTGCAAAGACTCTGAGGGTGTGCCCCATGTGCATACAGCTGAAGGGACTGAATCGTTTTCATTGTGTCTGAGCAAACTGAAGAACATCCTTGAGAAGTTTAATACATTAAGTTATCTTATGTTGAACTTTCAAGATTGAGTGCTACTCCAATACTATTCTTGTTTCTGCATGCTTCCTTCCTTTACTGCTTTTTCAGATATTTGCGTATCTACTTTTTAGGTGCCTAACTTTATATACGATGTTTAAAAATTCAAATTCAAAGAAAAGCCAGTCAAAGACAAGCATCCTTGTGTTTTTGATTCAGCTAAACTTAGCTTGGTAAACAGAAATAAATAAAAGAGAGCACCAGTACAACTGTATGGCCTTTGCTTTTCTCTTATGACTTATAACACAAAACCAATATAATAACAATACAGAAAAGCACCACAAAAAGAGAATGTTGTTATCATAATAAAACAGATGCTTTAAAAATATTCTACTCAAAGCCTTGATTTCTCTGCACGATTGTGACCTGCTGACAATGTGAGTCAGTTTTTAATGTATTTGGTGTTAGCTGATTGTGTCAGGAGGTCCTAAAGTTCTGCAAAAAGCTCTCATCCTTAGAGGTTAAGAAAAAGGATGAGTGATTGCTGAAAGGAGATGCTTAACACTTCTGATGATACACAGTAAATGTAGTAGATCCAGAATAATAATTTTTTTTTCTCACCACTTATTTTTGTTTCCCACATGCAATCTTAAAACAGACCCTTTCATTTTTACTGCTTTTATTTATTCTTTCTGTCTTCTGTTCTTTTCTATTTTCATCTGTCCTGAACACATCCTGAGAAGCAGCTCTGCTCTGCACCCTGTCAACCAGACCCTTTATTAATATATTCCTCAGAAAATAGAGCCTTAGTTAGAGGATGACCAACCTTTATCCCATAAATGTCTTGAGGCTGTAATTTTAATAAGATTACAGCACAAGTAAAGGAAATAGGTTTGAAATAATTCTGAACTTTGAGGAGACTATTATATCTGAAAAATACCTAAGGTAACTGTTTTAAAATCCTCTCATCAAGGAGGAAAAAGCACAGAACTGCATTTTCCCTGATTTTCTCATTCCTCAGCTGTCACTGATTGTTTAAAGCAAAGTTTTGAAAGTTTTTCAAGGCTAAGTATCTCCACTCCCATGGAATGCTTCTCTAGAAGACAAGCATGATTGTGTCTCTTCAGTCTTGAAAGATTTTGATATTTGAGTCTTTGTATTAAAAACAAGGGCTCAGTTTCCAAAAGAAGGCTAAAGAGTGTCCTTACCAAGAGATGTCTTTAGCATCAGTTCCAAATACAGAAGTGAAAACACTTGAAAAATAAAATTCTCTTACCTCTACAGCAGTTAGTGCTCTGCCATCATATGAATCAAAGGTACACCTTCTTTTACTGTGTCCTATAGGACTGACTTGCATGCAATACTACATTGAATGAATTTAGGTTTCAGAGCTTATCAGTCAGTTATGATAGAGTTTACATTTTTGGCTTGTGGGTCTTTCTTTTGGCTCTGATACTAAGTATCAGATGTCTGTGATGTTTTATGTACCTGTTATAATCTGTCAAGCTCTGCTCAGCAGAGCTGAAAGGTTGATATACTCGCTGTGTCACCACCATATGTGGGATGTGCGTGCCTATCCACAGTTTTCTCACGTCACCTTAGCTGCTTTGCTCTCCTGGCACCTAGCTACTGCTCTGAAAAGGTACAAGACCTTCCTGACAGCACTCTGCAGAGTTTTGAGATGCTCAAGGGCAATCTAGATAGCACTTGATACTAATTTTCAGAGCAGCTAAACCTTGCCTGAATTCCCACTTTAGAGAAAACTGAAGCACTCTCTAGTTCTATTGCCTGTGCTGATGAAACTCAGGTTATAGCGGGAGCTCAGACTCCGAGCTCAGTGGTCAATACCTGTCTGTAGACATGTCAACATAGATGTGTAAATATGGAGATTAATCACATCAATGACTCAATTCAAAGCACATTTGCATTTACTGAACACCTTCTAAAACAGCCAAAGCATCTGCACTGAGCTGGGATATCTGATAGCTCATTGAGAGATATCCTGCACTCCTCCCAAGTAGCAGCTCGAGGCCAGGGGGGATACCTTAAGGCATGCCAGGTAGCCTTAAATGCTGACACACAGATAGAGAAATCAAGCTGTCACTTCTGTTATGCACAAAGAGATAAGAGTTCTCATCTCACTGGCTTGCTCTGAGGATGAATACTTAACCTGAACTTTGAAGATGGAGAATGGGACAAAATAGTTAATACACTACATCAAATCAATACTGCCAGGGCTGCTGGGAATAGAAAAACATCCAAATTGATACTTAAAATTCAAGTCCTCTTGATCTGAACAGTTGAAATAGTTCCTTACAATGTATTTCAGTTAAGTGTTTGCTACTTACTAGCAAGGTTAGCTAGCAATACGAAAACCTGCAACTTCAACATGTAACCCTATATTTGTTTTTACAAGCAGTGGAATAAATGACTGAATGCATTATAAATAATTCAACATTTCTTCATTCAGAACAATGTTTTCTTAGCCCCTGTTCAAAGGATGCTCATCAGAAAAAAATAAGAGCTGAAATTTGGCCTTTAAAATTCACTCTGTAATGAAATTGAAATGCAAATCTAGCAGAAATCACTGAAACATTCAGATAGAACTTATCAGAAAGATTATGCAAGATACCAGTCTGTGGTATAGAAGTATTTTTCTCATCCATAATGTGAAAAACAGAGCTGTATAACTTTACATTTGTTTGTGAGCTGAAATCCTTGAATCCCACCATCTCAGAATGCAGATGACAGTTTTATCTTATCTGCTGGTTCAGTATGGTACAGAAAGTTAAAAGAAAATAACAATGCTGCCTGCACAAGTATTTTTACATGTTTTAACTCAGAAATCTGAAAATTCTGACATGTTAGAAATAACTTTCAAATAGTTTCCTCAAAATATTTCCCACACTATAAAAATAAAGCATAAAACTAATTTCTGCAACTTTTATCTCATTGAGCAACTACTACTCATATAAAAACTATATGAACTTACTCTATAGGAAATGAGGGTACAAAATTTGCTTATTTCCACTTTAAGTTTCACTAGACATCTCCTTTAAACTCAAATTATTTTGGTAATGGAGATAAACATGCTTAGCTCCTCAAAGTCCAGATCTGAAGAAGAGTGGTCTAAATCAAAGTTGTTATTCAGCTAGCCAATATTTAGTAATTAATTGTTTTGGATTGTTTTTCTCCCTAAGTTACAAATGTGAGAGGAATGTACAAAGAAACTAATGTGTGTAAGAAGATGCTGAGAAGCACAGTATAGGGAACGTGGCAGTCAGCTTTTAGCATGGCTCTGATAATGCACATGGATCATGAAAGGAAACACTCTGCATATTAAGCTGATGACTTCTTTGTGGCAAAGGTGCTTTGTGTCTCCTTATGCCAAACTGCAAGGTATTTTTGTGATGCAGGCTCCTGCTCCCAGAAAGTTCATTGCTTTGAACCAGGAGGTGAAATATTAGTCATGGACTATCCGTCACATTCATGTGTTTGAGTATTTTAATGCAATCTTCCCAAAGCAGCAGTTAGGGGAAGAAAATTTGCAATGAAATCCCAGCCAGTAATCAAAGGTTTGTCACTGCAGTCAGGGAGGCCAGGTTTGGCTAACACTGTAACTCTCCTTGGATGTCCTGCTAAGAGAGTGGCAGCTTTTTACATTCTCGGTGGACTGTGGCACAGTTGCGTGTTTGAACCCTGATACTGAAAAATGGAAATAAATGACCATAAGATTAATTGTTTTCTAAGTTTTGACACAAGAAAAAGCAAATAGCTCTAATTCCCTTTCCTCTCTTTTACATCTCATCCTTTATTTATATTAAGCCAGGTGTTAGGTTAGTTTTGCATCAAAACAGTAATTTCAAAGAGTTCTTTTAAAAAGAATAAAATTAAGGAGAAAAGAAGACTGATTTTCTCTGTCCACTGCCACTGGGCTCACTGCCCATTTCTTGTCTTTCATTTTTTAACTTGTTAATTCTAATGAAAAAGTGTTTGCATAGCAAGTTCAGGAGATTTTGGCAATACAAAACTTAGGACAATCTCATTTTTTATAAAAACAAATAAAGGACATCCACTCTAAGATTGATCAGTGGATACTGTAAATGAATGAGACATTTATTTTTGTGCCAGCTCAACTACCAGTGTCAACAAGATTTGCATATATTTTGGCAAGTGCACCACACAAGGTGGTAATAAAATAGGCCTTTTATATCTGAGTCTAATTTACTTCAGTTATACTCATTAAAAATGTGTTTTCATGCAAAAGGAATTTCAGTAAGGGATACTTTGGAAACAGACACATCATAGAAATGTTTGCTATATAGGCAGTATCAAGAATTTTACAGCTGAGAAAGTGCATTTTTTCGGAAAAATTCCCAGGTTTTATGAATGTAAGACTCCTTTTTTTTTGCATTTTTTTGGGTTTTTTTTCTTTTTTTAATCACAGTTAGGCTCAATATTGCGGATTTAACTATTATGTTTTTTAAGTTACACAAAATATGGAGTAAAAAAACCAGCTCACTGCATATTTTGCCATTTTCAGTGACATTACTCACAGAAGGCAAAGATTGTGCTCTATGAGGTTCTTATTCAGTATAAATTCCTTTGCACAAGTAAATGTTGGTATGGCTGAAGGTGTTCCTTTAAACCCAATTTCTTTAAATATGTAGAAAATTATGAGTGAAATACTTAACAAGCAGTACTTTGGCTTTAACAGGCTCGTAACACTACATTTTATTGCGCATTAGGAACATGCTTCATCTAAACAAACAAACAAAAGGCAACAAGAACAGCATGTTTAACCAAAGCTTAATCAAATATGGTCAAGACTATGTCTCTGTTGAACCTCAATAAAAGTGTCTGCCCAGTGTTATATGAACACACACTGAACGGATCAGGATTATTTTTTATTGTATTTTTTAAGTCTTGGGTTTGCTCCTGTTTAAACTGTCTTGAGAATATATTCTACTACTAATTGAAATAAGAGAAGAGCAATGAAAAGAATCCTGTCTTTCAGTTACCTTGCCTCCTTACTAAACTAAAGAGAAAAATGCAGAGGATCTAGCTTCATCACCACAGCAATACACAGTATCTGTAATACTGAAGCTATTTCCAAAGACATAATTCTGTAATTTTTCTTCAGAGATAAGAAACAATGTCTTCTTGTGGCAAATGCATTTCAGGGATGCATACTATTTTTATAATTGGATAAGATGAAAATAAAGGAAAAGAGGTGATTGACCACAAAGCTCTGACAGGGCTGAATTAAATTTCATGAACCATAGCTATCAAATCATGCTCGAACAGAAAACATTCTAATCCCCCCCAAAAAATTATTCTTCTTACAGCCAGGGTGGCAAAATTATGGGTACTATGCTAATACTGTTACTTTGACTAAGTACAACCAGTATCTATTAGAAGCCCTAACATTTCAGTAGGCTCAAGGTAAAGTCCTGTGCTAATCTCAGAGAGAAAAATCAAAAACCATCTCAAATTGTATTCCCTATTTTCAAAGCAGGTATGAGCTGCCTCACCACTTTCCTCATCAGTTATCTTTGCTGGTAATTTCAAGAACTACAGCATAAACTGACATTAATGATTTTGAAACATACTAATTTGTGGAAGTATTATGACATGTCAGAAAAGACAGCCAGTACCTAAGAACTTGTGAAAAATGCATTTCTTGTAACTGAAATAATATTTAGCTTTATAATAAAAATGCTAGGAGAGAGAGAATAAGTTATTATGAAAATATATAGCTTTAATTTGCAGACATATAAACACTTTTGGTACATTACAGACATATGATGCGAGAAATCAAAATAATAATTTTAAGCATAACACCAATTTATCTTGTTCACACAGAGAAATTTGATGCAATCATCATACAAAAGATAGTTCTCAGCTCTTAAAATGAAGTGAAAGTAATACATCACTGATAAAACTGCTGCTTGTTGCAGAGGATACAGCAAAGAATAAATTATCAAAATATGCCACCAGTCTTACAAGTTAGATTTTGGATTTAATCCAAAATCAAAGCCAATGAAAAGGAGCCAGGAATGGTCGCCAAAAGTCAGAAACAAGATCTTTCACATGAAATACCAATCAGAAAGGAGCAACAGTCAGAATAAAAAAAAAAAGTCCTACAATTCCTTAGTATGTGAAGTGATTTTTGCTTTCATCTGGCAGATCAGATTCAGAAGTAACATATAACAAAAATCTACTGCACAACCAAATAAATGAAGTACTACTGACAGATTGCTCAAAGTACAAAAAAATACCACCACTTTTGTGACAACTAAGGATTTAGCCATTTCCTTGCTTCCTTGCATCTGGCATGTTTATGAGGATGAGAATGGGACTTCTATTTGCTTTAGGAAATATTAAATGTAATTTTTCCATAAAAATGACCAGCAGATTGCTGGAGCAAATCATAATGAGAGTGGAATCTGGAGAAAAATGAATGATATGCCACAGCAGTTCAGATTCTCGTTACAATATCTTCCATTCTTGCTCAACAGGAATTGCACTTCTTGTTAATGCCTCTTCTATCCTACTGTATAAGCTTTACTTGTGAGGTAATAAACATTCTGGTTTTCATTGCTAGTGCATTTTAACATATTTATTCTTTTTATTATACATACATCGGGACAGACATTTCTTTTTTTATTTTTTTTTTGTGGTTAAATGTCTGTATGCCAATAGGTATTTTATATTAAAATCAATATATTTAAAATATATTCTGTTTATTTCATGGACAGTACGTCAAACCGTTCCCTGCTCAGGAGCATCTGATGCCCTCTCGTGGTTAAAAGACTTTTAAAACTTGAGTTTAAAAGAATCATCTTACCTTCACCCTTTTTATATTCATTGATCTTATTGATTTATGAAAGCTGGAAATGATGTCCATGTTTTTATAGTCAGGGTGCTAGCTGTTAGTTATTAACATTTCATATAAAAGCTGTACACTGAAATTGAATTTAAAAAACTGTAAACAGCTATTTACAATTATAATATTATTAAGTTATAAATTAGCAGTCCTTCATTGCAACCTCTGTCAATACAACCTACAGCTAGGTGTTTTAGTGTCGTCTGGGGTTTTTCAGATGTTGGACTCACACACAAATAAACATCAAATATTAGAAATCTCCATCGGTTTCTTTTCCAACATGGGCAGGTTAATTCTTCCATTTAATGGGATTTGTACTTCCAAATTTTCGTCTGCTCTGTGATGCTTTTTCCCATTTCTTAGACAAACGTAAATTCCCATCCCTGTTACTAACACAATTGAACCCAAGCTTATTATTGAAAGAGCTACCAAGGTAGGCATGCAGGATGCTGACTCCATTTTTTTATGTGCAGGCTCTATGGATATTTGTGGCTGCTTTTCTTCAACACTGATATCAGGCTCCTTCCTTAACAAACTTTCGATGTAGCTCTCATTGCTGACAGTATCATTGACAAAAAGGTTCACCATGACAGTGGAATGGAGAGGTTCCGGGTAGCCGTGATCACTAACTTTTACCAGCAACCGGTAGAGGCCGTAGTCATTCTGCATCAGTGACTCTTCCAAGGTGATATTACCAGTTTTGGGGTCAATCCTAAATGACTCGGGTCGAGGGCCTCTTCTTCCTATGATACTGTAGGCTATGACTGCATTCATGCCGGTGTCCTTATCGACAGCGTAGACCTCAGTGATGGGAGAGCCAGGCAGGGTAGAAGGAAGGACTAACAAGTAAGACATATTAGACTGAGGAAACAAGACCAAAGGAGGGTTGTCATTTATGTCCAGAAGAAGGATAGTTATTTTTGCTGTAGAAGACAGGGCAGGATCACCACCATCAACTGCTTCAATCCACAGAACGTAGGAGCTTTGCTGCTCCCTGTCCAAAGAGACCTTAGCTCTCAAAACTCCTTTTCCAGTATCTATAACAAAAATATCACTTCCATTCAGAACTGAAAGGGCAACCCATCCATTTTGCCCTGCATCAGCATCTGTGACACTTATAACTCCAATTTCACCAAAACCTGGAAAGTTTTCTGGCACAAAAAAGCTGAAATCCTTATTGATAAATCTTGGACTGTTATCATTTTTATCCAATACAGTGATGGTGACAGTTGCTATTGATTCTCTTGGAGGGAATCCAGAATCTTGTGCTTTCACAGTGTATCTGTATTTCTCTTTTTCTTCTCTGTCCAGTTGGGTGGAAACTGTAAGAACTCCTGTGGTTTTATCTAAAGCAAAATAGGAAGGGGCATCAGGACCTAAGAAATAGGAAACCTGACCTCTTTCTCCGCTGTCAGCATCAGTGGCATGCAATTTAGTCAAAAACGCATTGGGAACATTGTTCTCCTCAATGGACAATTCTATCAGTTGTTCAGAGAAAACTGGTGAATTGTCATTGTCATCCAGAACCTGTACTTTGACAACTTTCTTGACATGAAATCCTTCCGAGTTCCATGCAACTACGGAAATTTCATACAGCTGCTGTGTCTCAAAGTCCAAAGGCTTCGTGGTCTCCAACAGGTATTCATTGTTGTATGGCTTGTACGGCGAAAGTCTGAAAGGCCCATCACCATCCAAATAGCAACTGACTTTGTATTTTTCATCGGGGTCTTTGATGGTAAAAAATGCTATAGGTGTGTTGACAGGCTCAAGTTCCTTTAAGTAGACCACCCCTTCCACTTCATTAGCTATGAAACGAGGAACAACTTCAGGTGGCCTCATCATGACTTTGATGATGGTCACCAGCACCGTGATCACGGCAGGAATACAGCCAGGACCGTTGCCCAGGATGATCAGCCTGTGTAGCCTTGGAGTGTCCCCATCAACTTTAGTGGAGAGTGTGATGACTCCTGTGCTTTCATTCAGATGGAACAAGTCTCTGGATGGCTGGGAGACCTTCTGGCTGTAGGAGTAGGTGATCTGGGCATTGGATCCAAGGTCCATGTCCACCGCGTGGACAGTAGCCACGTGTGTCCCTAGGCTGGAATTCCCATAAAGGGTGACGTTGAGCTGCGAGTCATTGAACTGGGGGCAGTTGTCATTGATGTCGCTGATGCCAACAGTGAGGGTGGCACTACCCACGAGCGGAGGAGTCCCCCCATCCTCAGCAATGATGACTGTGACATACTCATCCTGTGTCTCCCTGTCCAGTGCCCCCATAACAATCAGGTAGGGAGTTCTCTCCCCGTTCTCATTCTCCTCCACATCCAGGGTGAAGACACCGTAGTTATCTCGCAGGCGGTAGGTCTGGACGCCGTTGGTGCCCATGTCAGGGTCAAGGGCGGGGTGCTCAATAGCCAGGCGGGTGTTCACAGGTGCATTCTCAGGCACCGAGAGACGGATGTGGGGCACTGGGAAGCGGGGCGCGTTGTCGTTGATGTCACGGATAGCAATTTTTACCTTCACCAGGCGAAAGTACTCCTGTGGCAGTACCAGCACATCCAGCAGCAGCAGGCATGACTCTGGTGAGGAGGAGGAAGAGACAGCAGCTGAGCCCCCGAAGATGGTGGCCTCACTGCTTTCTACACACAGAGCTTCCCGGTCTATCTCCACAGCAGAGGTGTGCAGCTCTCCGGAGCGGTTGTCCAGCTGCACATACTGTCCCCCCAAGCCATGGGAGGCCAGGGTGAAGGACAGTGGGGGCTGCAGAGACGTGGGGTGCTGGCCACCAGCTGTTGGGAGCCGCAGGTCACGGGCCAGGCTGCCAATGAACACCCCAGCAGGCAGCCCCTCGTTGAGGCTGTAGAAGAGCTCAGTGGCACGGCTGTAACTGGCAAAGCAGTTGAAAGGCCCAACGAAGAGCAGGAAGAGGAGCAAGTGCTAAGAAGAGAGAAGCACAGGGGTGTGAGGAAGGGCAGGCACCTCCTCCCCCGCCCACTGCCTCCCCCCGCCACTTCGAGCAGCGAGTGCTGCATCAGCAATATGAAGCCATCCTCCCTCTCCCCACCATCCTCCCAATACAGCAGCTACTTCCAGGGCATCACCATCTGTACCCTCCAGGCAATACCAACTGCATCTCCCACAACAAATACGCACTGCCAGGATGGCCCGGGGGCACCCAGCCTCCCCCCGCTCCCCAGCAGCACTTGCGCCCCGATGTGCCATTTTCCCTCTTGCCCCCACCCCAAGCTCGCCCCCGTCTCACCGTCAGCACCTTTCCTCCCAAGCACAAGTGCATCCCAAACCGGGGCATCCCCTTGCACATCCTGAAACACTTGCTCGCCCCCTGCCCCTTCCACAGCAGAAATGCGAAACGCGTCCCTCGCTGCACCTACTCCCAGCCTCGTCCCAAATGCTGGTTTTCCCGCATGTTCACGGGTCCCGCGGGGCAGGGGCCGGCTCCGCGCAGCCCGCGGGGATACCGGCGGATGTGCCGCGCTCCGGGCGGGACCCCGCCAGCCGCGGAGCCGGCGGCTCCAGCCCCGCCGCCACGGGTCCCCGGCCACCACCGCGTCACCCCGCAGGGTCCCTCTGCTGCCCGCGGACGACGCGAGCTGCGCAGAGAACCGCGGAGCGGAGGGGCTGCGCGGAGCAGGTTGCCCGCGCTGTGGAGCGCGTCGCCCACCACACACAGATGAAAAGAAGCTCGCCAAAAGTAACTTCAGGCATCGTCTCCACGGTGGAAAATTTTTCCTCTTTCCTCTCTTTTTAATCGCTTTTACGCGATTCGCTTTTACGTGGCTCTCTGCCACAACCCGCGCCGGCAGCAGCAACAAATATAAACTTTTCGCGGCTGCCCTGATCTTTGGAGAGAAAAGGACCCAACAAACATATCCACGTACACACGGTCTGATTTGTTCGGTTTTTTTTTTGGTCCTTTTTTTGCCAATTTGTCGCCAATTTCGCTGCTGCGTGCGAAGTCGGGCTCGGGTGGCCGGACGCGGCGCGTCCCCCCCTCCCGCCGCCCGGCCCTCACCTGCAGGCTGCCGCGGGCGCTGGAGCTGNGGCGAGACGCGGGGGCGCGTCCGCGGAGGCTGCGGCAGCGCCGCGGGCAGCGGGCAGGGAGCGAAACGGGAAGAGGGCAGCAGGCAGGGAGGGAAGCGGCCGCTGTGCTGAGCCTAGCGGAGAGCGAGGATATTGGGAGAGTGTGTTCTCCCGGGCAGCGCTGGGACCGGGGAAAGGAGATAGTCCCGTCTGGAAACTACGGCAGGAAAAAGATATTAAGAAATTAAATAAACTCGGCTTATTCTACGTCTGTGGAAAGGGCCGATAGTCATCGGACAAAGGGAGCGGTTTTAAACTAAAAGAGGACGAGTTTAAATTAGGTGTTAAGGAAGAAATTCTTTACTCCGAGGGTGGTGAGGCACTGGAACAAGTTGTCCAGAGATGGTGTAGGTGCCCCATCCCTGGAAATGTTTAACGCCAGATTGGATGGGGCCCTGAGCAACCTGATCTAGTGGCTGGTATCTTTGCTCTTGACTGAGGGGTTGGAACTAGGACGATCTTTAGGTTTGCTTCCAACCCAAACCATTTTGAGATTCTGTGTTGTGGGGTGCGTGTCAGCAGGCAAATCAAGAATTAACAGCTGCATTGGCGTTGCAGAGCCTTGGTGAATCAAGCAGCTTGTGCCTGTCTGCACGAAATGAAAGTCATGTTTTTGAAGAGATTGTAAGCATTTGATTGGTGGAAAGAGTGTCCTGCACGGTTTGCTTCTGGTTAAAAACTCAAAGGTCCTCTGTGGCAGAAAATTATGTGTTTTCCTTTCACAGTCTCCAATCACTATTGGCTAGACTATAAGCCTGCTGTAGAACTAGACATTATAAGAACTAGAAATTATCAGAACTCAGGCAACTTTAGATAGCGCAAAACCAATTACACATTTATTTAATATGTTGGACTATCAAAAGGATTGCTAACCTCCCCAGCATTACTTACACTGTCTGCAACAACTCAAATAGAATTTTATATGTCCATCTTTAGACAGAAAGTTCCCAATGGTCTGGATCCAGGCTACTGCTGAAATCTCAAATACTGGGATGCTCAAGCACAGTGGAGCTGCCCTTCACAGAGGTAAAATTAGTGTGGGAGTTGGAATTCACTAAATCACAGGGCCTGAAGACCACCTTAAATGTATCCATGCTCCATGACAAGCACAATGTGCAGGCATTTGATCTCAGCTAGGCACTAAAAACATAGAACACAGCATAACATTTTTCTTCTGCTAAAAAACAAATTACTCTTCCCTTTTTCTTTTACAATTCCATGAGACAAACTCCATGTCTAATCCAAAGCAAAGAAGCAAAACCCCCTGTAATTAGAATCCCAATCCAAAACCAACTTAATGCCTGAGTCTTTTGTATAACTGCACCTTTCAAAAGCAAATAATAAGTGAAACATAGAAAACATGTTGTCTAGCAAGTCTTGTGATGTTCTCTGGTGTTTTGAGGATGAGAGCAATGGCACGAGCTGAATAGAATAGAATAGAATAGAATAGAATAGAATAGAATAGAATAGAAACAAAAACTTCCAAGACTGACTTTCTCTGGGACTGTAAACAAATCATATGAATTCCTTTGTCCCATATTCTCCATCCTTAAAACATAAATAATTAAATATTGAACTATTTGTCTGAATTAGAGCTTTACCTCATTCTTCCTAAAGTCAATGGCAGTAGAATCAGGCTCTGCTTTATTCAGTGAAACTCTTGGAAATGTACTGTGATTTTAATAACCATTTCATCCAAAAAATGACATGAGCACAATAATCATATGTGAGCTAAACAGTGAAGCATTACGGTACTAACAAAAGGCCTGGCTTTATTTATTATTCATTAATCTCTACGGTTTTGAAACCACTCAGTATGTACCGCCCTTATAAATAGTTTATATCTTTGCCATTCATTTCTAGCACAAATAGAACAGACAATGCAATGTATACAGTTCAGAGCAAACATGTATAATTCAAGAAAGAAATCAAACTACCCAAATCCCTTACTAAATTCTTATCCATGTGCACTGTTCTGAACATTGCTTGGTGTTAAAGGTGCCCATAAACTCAATCCTGTTTAAGTTAGTTTGACTGGACATGCATAGCAAATGCTTTTAGTTGACTCACATCTGCTCTAATTTTATTCATTTCAACAGAAATACTGACTCATTTGGATTTCAGGCAGATTTTGACACTGATTTATGTGGAGGTTGAATTTCATAGACATTATCATTTTAGTTTTAGTGAATCAGTTTTGTTCTCATGAATGAGACTGAAGTCCCTATAAAATTCTACTTTAAGTTTTGGTTTTTGTTTCTCTGATATTGCGGTTTCCTCCAAAGTTATTTCTTCCTCTTATGCTTTTGAAATTACTGAATTATTCCTACACCATTTTTCATACCATTACAGCCACTGCATTTCCCTTGGGCCACTGATAAGGTAAATGATGACTTTACTGTTATAGTATTCAGGTTTTCATTATACTTGATGACTTTTGCTTTATTAAAGCACAGGTGTAACATCAGAATTAAAAGTTTTCTGGAGCATCTGGTACCTCTATAATATCTTATTTTTTAGAAACATCTAGTAAGTCTTAAAGGCTCCTTAAAGACTAATGTGTCTAATAAATCTTCTGGTTAAGAAGTACTCCAGCATGTTAAAGAAGTACTCCAGCTGTGTGTGGGATATGGAATGAGTAGGGTGAGAGAAACAGCAGTACAGAAAAGATATGAAATTGGCTCCTTCACTCAATATTTTGGGTGAAGAAGCCCTTCCAAAGTTGCAGGAAGACATCGAGCTGATTTAATTATATTTCTATACTGAGTCATGTTTTCTGGGATAAAGATGTTTGCAATTTATGAGCCTAATTCTATTCAACCGCCTATAGTTAAACATATCCTTTTAACTTGCATTTTACTACATAAAATCTGATTATCACTGCATTCAAGACTTGCGTTGCAATTAGTGATTGAGAAGGAACAAGTAAGAGCATTTCTGTGGGATTCCTGTTTGCCTCAAGTATGTCACTAACTGCAAATCTGAGATCTAGAGACAAGCCCTCCAAGAAATGTCATAGTTATTGATAAATAGACCAGAAAAAGTACATTATTCATATGGTAAAATAGAGTATTTATTTTACTTAATCCTGAATAAAGAACATAGGTATTGATACCCAATTAAAATGCCTTGGTTTTGTGCGCAGAGTTCCAGTGGCAGATGGGAGCCTTCCCAAGTGATTAATTCAGGACCATCACTTCTGAAAGAGAATATCAAATAGTATCTTTTGGTATGGCTGGCAACTTTGTCCAGCTTCTACAAGAGACAGGGATGCAGGTAGAATGCAGGTACATGTTGCCCCCTCAATCTAGCAAAAACCTCTCTGCTACAACCTGTGGTTGTACAGAGAAAGACTGTGGTGAGAGATTTCCCCATCAGTAAAATTCAACTGATTTAGATGACAAACTTTGTAACACTCCAGTCAGTGTGATACTTTGAGACAGGTGTTTTTCAGTGGGGAAACAGTAACATTTTGCAGTGAAAGCCCTGGTGTAAGTACTGATTTCTAGTCCCAGGAAAACTAAGAAAGGCACATGACTAACAGTCTGCTACTTCACTGAAGATTTTAAACTGCAGGAGATACAGGGCAAGTGAAAGAGATCCTTTTAACTTTTAGCAATGTACACTTTTTATTGTTTTGCTGCTTAGCGAGGAAAATGCCTTACCAGCTGAACTTCCTGTGCGGGATGGTGGATTACAGTGTGAAAGACTCTGTGAATATTAGATAGAGACCTTTCTCGCAGAAGTACCGAGCATCTGTTACTTGCACTTTACTGAAAGCTGTGATCATTCTGTGTCACTGTAGATCAGACCTAGCATGATCATTCTGTTTTCAACACAGGGCAAGAGAGGGGCCTTGGCACTGCTTTCCCTTGTGTCACTGTAAGACAGGAGAAGCTCTGGGTCCAGCTTGAATAAAGCAACAGTTGAGCTGGAAAGTGGATGATTCTTTGGGATTTATATCACTCAAATCTTGTTACCCTTTCGAAGGTCTGGTTCTTGCAAGACCTTGCAAGGTGAACCTGGAAGGTTCTGGTCAGCAGCTTTTCATTAACAAAACTCTGCTGCAGTCATGACAACCTTACAAGAAAGTAGCTAACATGTGAAAGCAGTTTCTAAACTTGTGAGGGAATACCCCATGAGGCAAAGCAGTGTTTGATAGGAAGTCTGACAAAGGTGGATGAGATTTTCCCGTCTGCTTAGCTTACTGCCTACTGGGGACTGCTATGTTGAAGTATCACAAATCAGAGCTGATAAACACTGGCAGAGAAAAAAGACTTGGGAGAAAAAAAGCCTCCTGCAGTCTCTAAACCAACAATTTGACACATTTGACCAACTTCTTCCTCAGATTCTTTTGAGGAGTAAAGAAGCGCCTGTTCTTTGGTTATGTTATTTTGTATATGTCTCCATACATTTTGTGCTTTTCTCTTTATCTGAAAAAATGCCAGTATAGTCCAGCAGTGAGAAAGATTACCTTCAATATATTTTCAGTCTGATCACAACTTTATTTTCAAAAGAAAACCACATTTAAAATTTATTAACTAAGTACAATTTTCTAAAAATATGAAAGGAAGGAGGGCTTTAACTCAGGTTATATTCTAGCACATCTTTTTACCAGAGATTTTTTTATACTATGCTACACAGCATATGAACATTTGCTTTCACTGACTTCTTGTGTAAGTGATGCACAAAAGTGCCAGGACAAAGGAACTCTTCAACTCATTGAAGCTGAAAAGTGGTANTTGCCAGGGCTCCTTGACCCTCCAAGTCATGGTCCAGGCTCCCTCTCATGGTTCCATTTATCTCAGAGGCCAGGTGTGTTTTCGGTTCTTGGTTCTTCACAATACTGCGTGTACTCCCTATTGCGTCTAAAAAACATAACTGGATCAAATGCATGATATATTGTCTTCACTCTAGCTACTCCAATTCTAATCATCTGCTAATAATTAAACATCTAGCTTCTTCTAGTCCTCTTGTTAAATCCCTCAATCAAAATATACTACTTTTATCTTACTAACTTCATTTTTAACTTTTAAATCTTCTAATCCCTGATTCATAAGGTTTAAAATAATAATGAAACAACTCTTGTTTAATAAAAGTCAGAGCACAAGCTGAGCTATAGTACTAATATGACACTCCTAAAAATTGTTAATGCCATAAGTGTTTCATTACAATCCTTATCACATTAGTTCAGGGACAGCATTTCAGCTTCTGCCAGTTTGCTGTGTACATTATGTCTGCAAGTTATGAGAGTGTCATGAGTATGTAGATATTTCTTAATTGACTTCTCATTGACATTAAGCCATGGCTTCTGAGCTGAAGTGACAACCTTTCGGTGCCTCAAGCCACCTGTGAGGGGAGAACAGTGCTCACAGTGATGGAAGACAATTCACTGAAGAAGCCCTATGATATGCCAGGTAACCAAGACATCAAGACATGAGTGTCATATAGTTCTTCTAGTACAACTATCAACAATCTGCAATCCCATTCAGTTTTCTGCGATGGAAATAGTTAAACAATGGATATAGTGCAGCAATATTGAGCATTTTTCCTCTGATTGCGGCAGCTCTAATGATATTTCAACTTTTCTTTGTTCCTCTGAAAGAGGTAGTTGTATGTACTTTTCCTTGTCAGTAGAACTGCTTAGCTCTGCTCTGAAATATATAAAATATGTTGCAGCTTAACCTGAGCTCTTTGGCCGTGGGAGATGGACGTGATGCCTTGTTAATAAATTATTATATGAATTTTCCAAGGATGAGATTCTGTCATCTTCCCTCAGTCTATATACAGGTAAAAATTGTTCATTAGCTGTTAGCTGTAATTCCCTAATGTTATCTTATTCCTTGTTCACCAAAATTCTTAAATAACACAATAAGTGTTTTATTAAATGCAGGAGAATTACCATGTGTTCTGGGATTTGGGCCAAATTGCATGTTTTATTTAGATGAGTGGATGACCAACTCCGGGTGGGATTTAGCGCATTTTTGTGTCTGTGATGAAATGAAGATAGTGAAACCAAACAACTTAATGCCTAAGCTACTTTTTAGATAATAGGAAAACATTCTAGCTGTATGCTTCAAAAATCTTGCAGCTGATAGAAGCTTTATTGTTTATGTTGTCACTCTGATCACTCAGGTCCCATACTGAGATAAGAGACAATAGTGTTTTCTCTGCAGAGGCCCTGGTTTCGCTTGGCAGAGCTGAACAAATGGTTGGAGACAAACCTGTTCTGAGGTTCATCCTAATATGGATTTTCTTGAGTTTGTAAAAGCCTTTGGTCAGGTCAAAACCGTACTTCTGTCATTCAGCATTCATATACAGTGAAAAGAGTGTATTGTTTATTAGAAAGGGTGGGATTTACTTGCTCTAACTTTAGTGTCTCAAAACCAGGCATACAGTCTCGGCCTTTTTTTTTCTTCCTGAGCTGCAGACATTTCTAGGGTATGTAAGTGAAAAGTAGAGGTGTCTAAAACAAGTGAGACAAATTGTTTTCTGTTTCTTGCTCAACAAAAAATTCAGGCTAAAGTGAGAAGCTTAGATATAGACATTTAAATTTTATCTGTTTAAAAGTAGATTATATAGAAAGAGAATGTTAAGCATGCAGGTGCAGTAGTTACATTGCAGACGTGACTTTAAACCATACTCTTAAAAAAATAATCAGCAATATTCTTTGAGACCACTGTTAAGTCTAAAAAGCCTAAATGTAGGACACTAGCACCTTGCTTCTCACAAATTATCAATCAAGAAATATTTACAGAGGCTACATCTTACACAATAATTACATCTGACAGAGAAAAAAAAGGTGATCTATCCCTAACAGAGTTTCAGAAAGTAAAATTTGTTATATGCATTATTTTTTCAAGTACTAGCTTTATTCACCAGACATCACTTTTTCCTCATACTTATACAGTGTAGCTCAGATAGCAAAGAAAATTATTTGCAGGAAGTTGACATTTGAAGTTTTTATCCAATAAGATATCACTTTCATTTGACAAATTTGAGATAATATTTCTTTAAGAAGCACTGAAATATTGAATGTTTGGCAACTTCTCTGTTCCTAGTTCTGCACGTCTGCTACTCCATGGAATAACCATTTGCTTCAAGAAATCAAAAACTCAGCAAGTAGTTCAATAAAAGTCAAAAGGCATTTCCTTCAGCATAGAATAAAATTATCTAGTGTTTTACTTCTTCATAGTGACTTTCTACAGGAGAGAAAAACAATTTATTTGTTTTGTTGAAAAATGAAAATGCATAATTCTTTGAAAAATGAGCAGCCTCTATGCAAGGGGAAAACCTTTTTTTCTTTATTTATGGTAATACAGGCTTGTGAAGTAAATACCAATTAATGCAAATTTCTATTTCAAATTTTATTGTAGTATTGTACTGTCTAATGTGACAGTGTCAACAACATAAACAGCATGTTAGTGTTTTCCCTATTCCTTAGGGATATAAAAGCTCAATTTCAATTGTCTACCCAATGAACAAGAGCATAGAACTGCTAGCTGGAATAGCTTTTACATGGTAGATTGCTCTTCTGGTACATCTCTTCAAAAACTGATATGTGCATAAATAGTACACCTATGTAGAGAATATGGATTGTAAGCAAATTGACTGAAAAGATTTTAAGGCAGAGCAAAAATTAACAATCCAAGGAACCCTACAGTAATGGAAACAGAACACATCTTGATTTGAATTGTGTGCATTTTGCTGCAAAGGCACAAAAATTAAAATGTTTCTGTTGTATTGTCTGCATGTTATTCAAGGTAATTGTCTACATAGGGTCACTGAAAATAAAATACTTTTCTTGAATTAATCCTTCATTTGATGATAAGTGATTTGTATACCTTTTCAAAATATTAAGCAATGATCAATGCAGGAGGAGATAGTTGCAAAGTGAACTGTTGAAAAGAAACATTTTTTTCCCCTATCCAATATTTACTCAGGTCTCATTCTGATCAGTCTGAAATTTTAAGGATGTTTACCCTTTTACTGGGTGAAAGTAGAAAGATCAGCTTCTGAAGAAACACAGTCACCACTGTGTTAAATACAAATTCTTTTATGCTGAAACCATTGTGTGGATGTATTAAGACCCTTAAGTGTTAAAATATCTCATATGTATGCTATGTATATATCCAGCATATATGTTACTAATTTTTAGTGAGCAAATTTCCTCCTCAGACCTGGATTGCCATGCTTGACCTTCTTCAACAGTAACATTCATCTCTCACCTTTCAGCACAAACTGATATGAACTTTTATAAACATGAACACAGTTGTTTCCACATAAAATAGTGTAATGAATATTGATTTTTTGGGGTTTATTTTAAAGACATAAAATTATCTTTGTTTCTTCTTCACAATGGTCTATTGATTTGTTTTTAGAAATTAGCCATGCATCCATTACCTTCTGGTTTTATGATTATAGCTTTATTATCACCAAAAGCATAACCAGATTAAAATCTGGCCTGTCTGATGTAGACTGATATTTGTGCGTGTGTGTGTGTCTTGGAAAACAGAACATAAAAAAAAGATTGAACATGTGGTATTGAGTGTTGCTAGCTCCACAGCAGGTCAATCATTACTATGGGTCAATGGAAATAATAACAGTTATTACAGGTCACTGAACTTTGTAACATCAGTGGCTTTGCACTCTTCAGAAGCTAATTTTAGAATTTATAAAAGGAGTTCAAGTTCATGAACTTTTTTCTTCATTAATTTGTACCTATTGCAAGTTTCAAGGTTGTTATAATTTTATAGTGAAAGCTACAGGGAGAACCCAGCAGCATCAAGACCTCCCACCAACTTAGAATAGATGCTTTTTCACCCTTTACTCTACTTAAGATGAAGTTCATGCCAAAGGGTAGAATTCAAGACAGCTTATTGGTTGAACAGGGAGTCACTTAAAATTATCATGGTCTCTGTGAAGTATCCAAAGCTCACTTGAGAGAAATATCACAAAATTTTACTCACCAAATATGTCATACAACTGGCTTTGTTTGCTTCAATACACAAGACTGGACACTGAAGCATCAAAAGAGCCTTTGACTCAGCATAGAGGCCTCAGCTTTAACTGAGGGATCAAGGAATAGGAAATATCTTTTTTTTTTTTTTGAGACTCCAGTAATGGCAGATGAGCTGCCAATTCATTTTTGTAAAATAGGGTGATGTTAGAGCTTTACTAAGGAATATACTTTCAGGACTTTCTTCTGAGACAACTATTTAAATCAAGAGAAACTTCACGGGAGTGTAATGAGGATGTATGCATAGGAGGAGTTTGCAAAGTCTTCACTCTTATTGTTTAGTTATATCTGGCTGGTTCCACATTATCTGTAGAATTTATGTAGTTTGCTTCTCAGTGCACTTGTCAGATTAGATTCTTTTCTGAGTTTCCTAAACTTTCTACTGGCAGCCTATGTATTCTTCACACATGGTCTGGGCATATACCTAATTTTTACATATCTTGATCAAGACTTAAGCAACTATGGGGAGTTTACCTTGTCTACATGCCAGGTACCTACCAAAACTGCTCTATCATTCCTCTCCTCAGCTAGACAGGGGAAATGGATGCAACAAAAGTTTTGTGCGTCAAGATAAAGACAGGAAAGGTCACTCACCAATTGCCATCATAAGCAAAACAGATTCAATGTGGGGAAAATTAATTTGTTATCAATCAAATCAGACTAGGATAATAAAAAATAAGAGCTAAATCTTAAAACATCTTCCCCCCACCCTTCTCCTCTTCCTGGGTTCAACTTCACTCCTGAATTCTCTACCAACTCCTCTTCAGCAGCCTGGAGTATGGGAAAAGGGAGCTGCAGTCAGTTCATCATGTTGTCTCTGCCACTCCTTCCTTCTCAGTAGGAGGACTCCTCACACCCTTCCACTGCTCCATCATTGGAGTCCCTTCAACATGATGCAGTTCCTCATTAACTGTTCCAGAGTGGTTCCCTTCCATGGGCTGCAGGGACACAGCCTGACTCACATGGTCTGCATGACCAGTTGCAGGAGAATCTCTGCTCCAGGGCCTGGAGCACCTCTTCCCCCTTCTGCAACAACCTTGGTTTCTGCAGGGCTGTTTCTCCTGCACATTCTCACTCTTTTCTACTGGCTGAAGTTCCTGTTGGGCAGGTTTTTCCCCTTCTTGTTAAATCTGTTATCCCAGAGGTACTGCCACCATCACCGATGGCCAGCAGTGGGTCCATCTTGGAGCTGACTGGCATTGTCTTTGCTGCACATGGAGAAAAAGTTTCTGGCAGTTTTTAATGGAAGTTATTGCTGTAGATGTCCACTGCCAAAATCTTGCCATGTAAACCCAATACAGAACCTCACATGGCTGTGCATTTAGTCTCAGAGCTCAGTGTTACTGGGTTCCCAGAATGTTCAGTGGGTGAACTTAACACTGCACCCCACAATCAACATCTTGGCTCTGATTTGGACTACTGGAACTGAAAAGATAGCTCTGATGTTGCTGGGACTATTTAATATAAAGTTGGTGCGGCATGATAGGGAATAGAACATTGATTGTTCCCTGGTCTTTTTGTATTTATCAGCACAGACGGAGGCACTTAGTTCACTTCCTCTTCAAAAAAAACTGGGCATGTGGGAGGAGGAGTGGTTCTAAGCTGACTCAAAGCAGCATATGTGCTGTTCCACAGACCTCCATATACAGAGATGGAAACTTCATATATTGGGAAACAGGCAGAGAAACTTCCCTCATATTAGAAGCAAGAGGAGGCCAATTAACTTCAACTAAAAAGGCTGCCACCTTTACCAGTATGCTATGCTGTGTTACAAGGCCCTACCTAGAAAGCTTCAGGAGAAAGAATGAGGTTTGGTGTAAGGTGAGAAAAATAATTTGTTATAATGTTAAAATGCCTGATCTTAAAAGAGCCAGCTTAATATCTTGCTGTTGTATGAGTTGTCTGAAGCTAACCAGTTTCAATATTACCTCATCCATAAAGAAAATCGCCAATATTAAATAAACACCATAACTAACACAGGAGTCAAGCAGAGAAAGACATGCACTAAAAAATATCTTTACATTACTGATTTCTGACCTTTGCTGCACTTAAAAAAAGAATTTAAAAAATACATAAATTCAAAGCCTGCAAATTCTTCGTCTTTCTCAGGCTATTATCTTGCTTTTGGAAGAGATAGCACCTTCCCTTGGCCTCCTGCTGCTTCATTTATTCTTGGGTGATTTAAGTATAATTTCATTGTGTTTGTAAATAGTATTTGTTAGAGAGAAAGTTAAAGTAATTCCTCCACAGGGATAATAGGAAAAAAAATAAACCCAGAACAAAGCAACTCCAAAAAAACAAGATTATTTTTGATCACAGCGTGTGATGTCAGAAGAGGCAGAGTAGACATTAGAAATTGGCTGACTGAGGGAAGTGCCATATTGTCACATGCATAATTCATTTCCCAGATAATGTAAAGCCTCATATACAGTTTTTCTTGAAAATAAATATGAAGATAAAACAATATATTTATCTGTTCCACTCATGCTGTACACCAGAAGGAGAAATCTATTCCTCTTTGCACTGAGAAAAAGGACTCTGGTGGATAAACTTATAGTACCTGCATAGACTAGTAAATTAAACTTTTTTTGAAAACTTTGAGTTATATGTAGGAAAATATTGTGACTTTTAGAGAAAGATTGTGACTTCTTACAGTACTGGTATGTTTATTTATAGGCATCCAAGACAAAAATAGATTTGGAGGTTATGATTCAAAAATGGTTTGACTGCTTGCACTTTACTCAGACAGCTTGGAGCAGAGGATCTATTCATCTTTAAAAAAAAGCTCTAAGTTAAAGTGATCATACCGATGATAACTTTAATGTAATAGCCTTTTAAATTTTTTGTTTGCCTCTAGGGTTCACCTTATTTTGCTTAAAAAGGTTACAGAAATTGCTCATATGATTCCTGATCTCAGATTTCATTTGTAAAAAGTCAGAAAAAGATGATTTATATTTATATAACAAGACTGTTCTGTAATTCATTCAGTTTCTTAAAGATAATTTTTAATATACACAGTATCTTTTGTCAGTCCTTATCTGAACATGTTTATATGTTTTTCTTACATTTTTATTCCTCATGTTCATCAAAGTCAGTAAATTTAATGTCTCAAATATCACTGTAAATCATCGCAGAAATTGCAACAAACAAGATAATTTTAAATCTTTTTACTGACATGCAACACGTGTTTAACTGTGCACTTCATGAGATGTACTTAAAGAGATGAGTCAGTGGCTAAGTAATGATTCACCTAGCATCCTATTGTTTTTTGATTGCATTCTCCTTCTGTTTTCTTATGGTATTTGTGTGTGGGTATAAGGCAGCTAAAAGGCTAAGAGCTTGATAAGTTAAGGAAAGATACATTCTTTAATATTTATAAAGACAATTAATAATATTTTACTGTTTACAGCGTCTTCATGCTGGAAGAGCTTCAATGCGTGAATTATTCCAACAGTCAGGTATTATTTTGTTTTAAGTAATGGGAAACTGCGGCACAGCACTGTTATGAGATTTTACCAAGATGTCTAACTTCTAGTGGTAAGATTCCTGTCTCAGAACTTTTCAGTCCTTAAGTATGACCCACTTGACCCTTAGGAACCATCTAGAAACAGACCCACACATCTGTGTATGTATGTTTCTCTGGTTTGACCATAAAGATGATTTGCCCAACTCTAAGCATTCGTAGTATTGGTGTCTGGACAAAAATTAGAAGGCAAACCTTTTTATTATCAATCAGTATCTTTTTCTCCCCACTTCGTGTGAGTTGTGCTTCTTCCTCTGACTTTATATATTTTTCTTCCAAGTGGTGAATCCGTGGCTGAACACTGTTATAAAGGGATTATATTAATTATCCTCACTCTGGCTTATCAGGTTACCATACTCATGATTATTCATTGCACTTTTGGCTTGATATTTTTGCACCTGTTTAGTCTTCCTTTAGACACATTATGACAGCAGCAGATTTCAATGGTAGAGAACAGCTTGTTCAAAATGAAGTTATTATTTATTCAGGATGCTGCAGCGGCAACCAAAACCCAAGTAATAACTTCCCTCACCTAAAGCCTGAAATCTTCTCAAAGACGTGACAATTTATATATAACCAAAGTTCTTCTCTCTTCCCCTCCCTAACTTTTCATTTGAGCTGATACAGTCTTGACATCTCCATTTGCCCTTTAAATAGTATTGCCTATGGCTTATCTCACTACTATTTTCAAACTCTGCAAAATGTTTTATATGAAAAACTATGGAGTTTTCAAGGTAAGAACACTATTTCCAATTAGGTCCCTGTGAATTTAGTCAAGTTTATGAGTCTATGAGGGATAAAAGAATTGATGCCAGTGCCACCCATTTGAGCACGGAGGATTTAGAGTCTTAAGTAGCAATGCACTGACTATTAAATTGAAACATATGTATACATGAACTTACTTTCCTTCTCCAGCATTAAAGCTCAGTTAAAAGAATGAACTACTGTCCCATGACGCCACTTTTCTCTTCATTAGAGTTATTTGTTTGTTATTTTCATTAGCAGTCTTCTACATGCACTTCAGGGACTGTTTTTTGTGACAAGAAGACTGTGAAAACTTAATAGTTACTTTGGTGGAAACACTTATAACTCCCTCCATTACCTCTGTAAAATAGCTCATTTTAACATGTGCTAAAATACTGAAATCAAATGTGTAGGTAAGCTTTAAAAAAACACAAGGAGTTTCTTAGAATTGGTTTTATTTGAACTACACTAAAGGATAAATATGTCAAATATGATATTGTATATATGTGATAGTTTACATGTTTAAATATACAGAAGCAGGACTTAGCAATTTGATTTTTGTCAAAATTCAGTGTCCAGACAGTCCTTCTACCAGTGCTATCAGAAAGGAAGAGCAAGAATAAAGAGAATTAGCTCATTCCAATTTACTACAGTTAACAGTGTCTGGTTATAGTAGTATAGATTTAGTTTGAAACAGTGTTTTATTTCTTTTTTTCTTTTCCCAAATGTCCATTCATATTTCAGTGCAGAGAGCAAAATTCACACTGTTCCTCTTTCACATTTATAATTTTTGTATAATGATTTTAAAATGTCCAGAAATGCATTGCATAATATTTTCTTCATAAATCTTCAGCATAATATCTCAGTTTACACTGCTGGATGATCCCAGCTGTGGCAAAGTAGTTTGGATTTACGGATTTGTCCTGCTGTAGTATTGGCTATTTTGATGAATACAGTGATAAATGCTCTCACTGAACTCTTCTTCGGGCAAAATATCAATTGAAAGTTTGCTCTAACCCGTGCAGTACCATGAGGCTAAGGCTTTTTCTTGAGCACATTCTGCTTGTATCAAGTTATACCATAGAGGTACCTATGGGATGCAAATATTCCTCTTCAGTGAGACAAACTGATGCCATGCTTATTTTTCATGATAGGGTATATGGGTGATATTTAATGATCATGCAGTCATAAATGTAATTTAAATCAGTAGCAGTTACTTTTGCTGTCAGGGATGGTTTTGCTATCTAATCTATTTGTCTGTTTTTTCTTCTGTTTATTTTAGTTCCTCTTCTTTCTGCTTTTTACTTCTTTCTTCTCTCTTCTATAATTTTCCCCCCCTTTTTTTTTTATTTACTTCTGCTTCTCATTTAAGGACATTGATTTTTACTGTACCATTTTTTAACAGGAATATTGCTTTACATTAATATACTTTGATACTCAACTGGATACCTATATATTTCTATTTTTCTTTCTCCTAAATATAGATCCTTTTGAATTTCAGCCATTTTTTTTAGTTACTTATAGAAAATTTTACACTTTTGTTCCTGTACTTTTATTCTCCACTTCTTAAAGATTGTTTTAGCCGGTGTTGTGGTTTAACCGCAGCCTGCTATCAAGCCCAACACAGCCACTCCCTCCCTCCCCCACCAGCAGAACTAGAGAGAGAATCAGAAGTGTAAAAGCCAGAAAAATCATGGTTTGAGATGAAGACCGTTTAATAGGAAAACCAAAAGCAGCACACACAAGCAAAATAAAACAAGGAATTCATTCAGTTCTTCCCATGGGCAAGCAGGTGTTCAGCCATTTCCAGGAGAGCAGTCACCATCTCTCATAATGGTGACTTGGAAAGACAACAGCTATTACTCCAAATACTCCCCTCTTCTTCCTTTGGTCAATTTGCGTCACTTGTCCTGGCTTTGTCCCCTCTTAACCTTCCAGGCACTCCCAGCTTCCTTGCCAACAGGAAAAGCAGAATAGGCCCTGGCTCTGTCCAAGCCCTGCTCAGCAATAACAAAAACATCTCCATATTGTCAGCCCTATATTCAGCACAAATCCAAAATACAGCCCCATTCCAGCCATTGTGAAGGAAGTCAACTACCCTGGCCAAAACCAGCACAGATAGTTATTCTAGTTCCTTCCTTGAAAAGCTTTTTAATGAATTCTTCCAAAGAATTATTATTTTTTTCATGTCAGAGTCAGTTAAGCTAAGACAAGGATAAAACATGCTAATATTTATGTATATTTTGGGAATAAAAAATTCTCTACTTTTTTTTAACATTGATTTCATTATTTTCTAAAAGTACTTTTACTTATGCAGTAGTTTTATTATTATTATTAGCATTTGCCGCATGAACAACTCTTTTACATCCTTTGGGAATTTTCTCCATCCATTTGCAGCATCAATATTTCAGATGGGATAGGACTACAGGTAGATACTACTGAAAATTGTGCCTTCCATGGTAGATGCTATTTGCAAAGCCATGTTCAATAGTGAATAGTATCATATATAATTTACTGAATCACTGAGGGCTCAAGGTCCTTTTTATTGGATCACTGAATAGAAAATTCCAGGGCATTGAATATTTTGGTTTTCGTAGCTGTTGCAGCTCATAATAATAGCTATGAATATCATATGTGTTGTGATGACACAGGTTGAAAAAGAACTATGAATTAGAAAAAATGTGAATGCTGGGTGCATTTTTGGACAAAATTTTATTGTATTTATACATTTGCTTTTAAAAAAATATTTTCTCTTACTTGATTCATTGCCCAACATTAGGAAATTTGTTGAGAGTTCTGTATTGTCCTTTATTTTACATTTTCCAGTCTCTTTCTTGTTTTCAGAACTCAGTCTTTATCATGGTATCACAGTGATTTAATAATAATTGTCTTTGTTCTTTTGTCTTTCAGTGACAAGGGGCTTGTCACTTCCATTCTAGTGTACAGCAATGTAGACTGTTTCCGGCAGTTCACATTAAATAGCTCTTGATCACAGGCAATCAAAGGTAGCTTCTCATTTTGCCCCTGAGCACCCATGATTTATAAGCTGAGAACTCAACTCTCAGTCAAAAGCTGAATTTCAGTCATGTGCATTATTTCCATTTACTTTAAATACATAATACATTGTTTTTATTCTATGATTTTCATGTCTTCTTTCCTTCTCAAAGAAAAATGTGACTTTGACAATGTAGGACTGGATTAGTGCTGAGTGCTATGGTACCCTTTAAAAGATGTTTCATGCGTTCTGTGACCAGGTGGGTTCTACAGCTTGACCTCTGAGATGTCTAGGCGTTGAAAGGTACAAAAGATATTTAGGGATTGCAGTTGCATTATCCAGTGAGAAGTGCTAGGAAAATACCTGCATTTTCCCTAGAATAATCACACAATTCAATGTCTATTTAAAAAGTACCTAGCTTTTTACACACTTGTAAGAAAACTTTTTATACTTCCTTGGCCTCCTTTCTGCCCTTTTATTTCAGAACATTGCAAAGGATTAATATATTTATTTATAAGTCAGTTTTTTACCTTTCCAACTAGATTAAAATCTAGCATTGAGAGAGAAGAGAAATTTGAGAAAGATTAGTCCCATTACACCTTTTCACTCATTTTCTGTTTTATGCAATTGAGATAGTGACTTATAATGTTGTTTGATATTAAGATATTTTCTGTTTCTCCTCTGAAAGCTTGCCCTCACTGGACAGCATAATGAAGGAGAGAAAGAAAATTAGGGGAAAAATTGAGAAAAATTATTTTGAAACTGAAACTATGTGATAGAGTAGATAATTATAAACTTCATGTTTGCTCAACTCAATGCCCAAGCCATGAGATTGTACAGAATTTTCTGTTTGGTTTGGTGGCTGTTTAATTAGATCATGAAAAGCTCAGCCTTACACTGTATACCTATTGCTTTCTGGTTACAGTAGTACAAAAATTCCTAGAAGCAGGAGAAGAAATTTTATGTACATATCCTCTTTTTCAGACAAGTAGTAAAATCATTGATTTTTTGATATAAAGACATTTTCCTGCTATCTATTCTTCATCTGTAGGTACTAATTTTGCAGAGTACCAGACCGGTAGATCAGCAATAGAGAATGAGGCACTTTTAGCTTGCAAGGCTTAGATGTGAGACTTCAGTCGGGGAGACATTGCCCTTGCTTTGTTTTTTCTGGTCCTTGGGCACATTGTGGTCATTACAAATATGCCTTGCTGTGCTTCAAAAAATTAGTAAATGTTGCAGGAAATTTAGTGAAGGAGAAGAATGCTGAATTTCTTTGCAGTATTAGCCCTTTCTCTAATTTTTATTAGAAGTTACTCCAGCTCTCTATAGACACTTTTCATGTTTTCCTTGAAGCTGCGGACTACAGCCAACTGAATGTAGCTCCACCTAACATTTATCTGTCTCCTGGTTTTCCAGAAAATTGTATCATACCTGAAGCAATGTATATAATTACATAAATGAAAATAAAGATAAAATCTAAAGTACTTGTGAGCTATAAAGAAGCTTTGACTCTTCAGTGCACACCTACTTTTGCTGTTGCAACATAGTGTTTTTCAAACTTAGAGTAAAATGACAGATAATTCCTGTGGAAATGTCTTGGTTTTGAAAG